>OX637545.1:2505303-2559224 GCA_951800025.1 Oligia strigilis | reverse complement strand
AGGCGCAGATACACAATTTCTAATGATTTTAAATTCATCATCACGTCTAAACGACTGGCCTGATTTCTTTGAAAATAAAATATGTTATACTAGACAATTGTCTTCGTAATTTGATCTGTGAATATTTGCAATTATATTTTTTTAACATAGTGTAATTAATTTGTAAAGTAATGTCTACCGCGGACAAAAAAACGACAATCACGCAAAGACTATCGGGTGTATTTTCATAAAACTTTCACCATCTAAAAGATAATTTAATTTCCTAAATTTTAGTCTACGGTTTTTATTTGTTTTGTGTTTGATAATTCAACTAGGGTTCGTTTTTCGAATAAACCTTGGTACGCGTTGACGCGGGGACTCTGCCGGGCGACGGGCGGCAGTGCATCGCTGACCACTGTCACGGGTAGACGCTAACGCTCGGAGCAATAAGAAAATAATTTTATTCGCTTTTGAGTTTCGTGCTGAAAATGTCTGGTAAGTCCAAATTACTAAAAAAGAAACGCCTTATATTGGCAAAAAATAGATTATTGAGGTAAGTAACGTAAGTAATTATTGTAATGTAGTATATCCATACCGCATTCTTGTAGGGGACAGTCCGGATCAGTTTCAAAAAATACTTGAATGCTAATATTGACATAGTTGTGGGGGTAATTATTTTTGATAACCACTCACGCCTACATTGCCGAAAATAGACAGCTCCCGAAAATCCTAAACTGTCCGGCCGCCAAAATCGAGATCGAACGAAAACCACAGCATGTCCAGGCGCACTTTCGGACGTTTTATTTTGACGTGACAACGTCTTAAATTAGGTTGCGGCTGGGAGTCACTTATGAAAAAGTGTAACGCTCGGTAACGTTACGTTCTTATTTTCATTTAATTCCTTGTTCCTATTGTGCAATTTAATTATATTCATATCAATAAATATTCTACCGAGAAAAAGACGTTGTCACGTAAAATCTTCGCCCGTAAAACCGACTTTACAGGCAACCATTTTTTAGTAATTTTGTCTATGGGTGGCTTGCGTTCCAGGTTCTTTAGTAGGGTGGTTAGATGTAGTACAGACGCCAGCACATCATGCTACTACAATCTGTCAAATTTCTTTAAAAGATTTTCAACTTTATCGCTATAGCATAAGGTTCAAAATTGATTGGGAAAATTTGACAGTTTCGGGTAGCTTGATGTGCTGGCGTCTGTACATTTGTACCAAAGACCGTGTGGTTGTATCGGCATTACGAAATAAGTTATCTGTACTTGAAAATCTTTAAAAAAATAAATGACCGCGATGACGCATACGCAATTCGACATTCGCGTGATGTTATTGTTATTGTTGATCATAACTTTGGAAGAACAATGGTATGTATTATTATGTCATTCGATTCAGTATGAATGGGGCTATTTTTAACCGACTTCAAAAAAGGAGGAGGTTCTCAATTCGACGGTATGTTTTTTTTTTTTTGTGTGTTTGTTACGCGATTACTCCGCCAATCGTGGACCGATTTTCAAAATTCTTTTGTTGTTTGAAAGGGTATGGTCTCGACGTGGTCCCATTGTCACCAACTCGGAATCTGATGAGGGAATCCCATGGAAATCAAGGGAAACCCTCAAATTTTATAGGCACACCTATAGCTATTTGGGTATTTTTTAACCGACTTCAAAAAAGGAGGAGGTTCTCAATTCGACGGTATGTTTTTTTTTTTTGTGTGTTTGTTACGCGATTACTCCGCCAATTGTGGACCGATTTTCAAAATTCTTTTTTTGTTCGAAAGGGTATACTCTCGAGGTGGTCCCATTATCATCAAGTTGGAATCTGATGAGAGGATCCCATGGAAATCGACGGAAACCCTCAAATTTTATAGGCAAAGCTATAGCGATTTGGGTGTTGTTTAAAGTAACTTGAGCATTTGCTCTCGGAAATCATCTTTTGGTAAAGTGGAGCTGATGATGAAGACCACAGATGGCCATCGGAACTACTCAGTGACAAATATTTCACGGGTTGCGATTCGATTACTTTATTATGGTTGCTAAACGATTTATCCTCGTCACAATGCGTATGGTGAAGTGGAGCTGATGGTGACTTCTCAATCAGCTCCAGTTCTCCTGGTTCTTACTAGGAGAACTCCTCAACAATTAACGACCCTACATCGGGAAAAGCAATATTTTGTAAAAGGTGATGAGCAGTTGACATTAGGCTATTGTAACTTAGATAAATTACAAACTGACCCACTAAAAAGTGAAAAATAAAAACTTTTTTACAAAAAAAACATCGACTTCCAAAAAACAGTATAAAGTGAAAAATAACTTTAATTTCGGAAGTCGGTGTCTTTGGATTTGTATTTTAGTTTTTTGCCACCGACTTCCGAAATTAAAGTTATTTTTCACTTTATAGTGTTTTTTGGAAGTCGGTTGTTTTTTTTGTAAAAAAGTTTTTTATAGTAACTCGTGCATTTGCTTTCGGAAAGCACCATTTGGTGATGTGGAACTGATGATGAAGACCACAGATGGCCACCGGAACTACTACAATAATAAGCATTTCACGGGTTACGATTCGATTAGGTACTTTAATGTGGTTGCTAAGCAATATCTGCTCGTCACAATGCTTATGGTGAAGTGGAGCTGAGGGTGACTTCTCAGCTCCAGTTCTCTTGGTTCTTACTAGGAGAACTCCTCAACAATTAACGTCCCTGCATCGGGAAAAGCAATATTTTATAAAAGCTATTGTAAATTAGATAAATGACAAACTGACCCACTAAAAAGTGAAAAATAAAAAGTTTTTATTTTGGTAAATAAAAAAATAGGGTCATCGCTTTCGATTTTGAAATAATATTATAAAATTTTTTTACTGTCGTAATATAAACAAACAGTAAAAATAAACAATAAATTATTGAAAAAAATCAAAGTCTCTAAGTGGCGACGCACAGTGGTTCGAAATCGATGCCTAGTGGACATTGAAAATCAAAATGGCTTTAGGCAAGAAATAAAAATTGGTACAGCTTTATTTCAGTAATATTTATAATATTTAGTAATATGAAAGCCACAGACAGCACCATCTCCGAAAAAAAATTTTTTTTTTTTGTATGAAGAAAAACACAAAAGTCGTTTTTTCTCACAGCTTAATAAAACTTAAAGCCTACGGCTTACATGGGGTGTAGTCCTACATGAGGCGATCCCGAAATGCTATAACACGCACACCCATGCGCGCCGCTTCACTCACAGCAGAGTGTTGAATTTCGAGAAATTCAGTAAGTGATTTTTACGTTGATTTAGGTGTGATCTTGAAAATATACAAAGTTATTGACTTTAGTATGCTAATTTTATTAATTATAATGAGAAATATATATACTATGTAAAATAAAAATAAAAAACTCTCAAATAGATACTCATTTACAATATAAATAGATTTTGCAATATTTCTTATGATAATTTAATTCGTTGTTAGTAGATACAAAGTTTGATTTCATAATTTACATAAAAAAAAATAGTACAAGAACTTATAACTAATAGATACAGAAAAATACTAAGAATAGGCAATTGTATAATTGAGAAAAAATATAAAATTTGCACAAAAACATCAAAAATTAAAATCTAGTCTACTGAGTTTCGTCATCGCTATCAAAGAATTCAAAATCAGAATCCATCACACTTGGCACCTCAACAAATTCAATGTTTTCCTTATCCATGGTATCCAGGTCAATTAAAAGAAGAGACATCATTTCTTCAGTTAGGTAAATCATTTCTACTTTTATTTGTCAGTTTAAGTCGAATGCTTGACAAATATGGGTCTGAGGACACGAGGAAACCATTAAAGATGTCTAGGTTTGTCGCTCTGCGACAAAATTTCCGCGTATGATGTTCCCTGAGTTTTCTAAAATCTTTGTTTCGGGCTTCAGATGCCTCTTCTGATAGCTTTCCTATAGGCAAAATGTTGAAATGTTTTATTATTTCGGCTCCATGTAGCAGAAGTTTGTGGATACTGGAAGGCATGAAATACCAGCCATACAGTTCCACATACAGCTGCGCAGTTTCGTCGAGATAATTGGCAAACAAATCAATATAAATAGACTGTCCTGATGATACAACACGGAGAATAGTTGCGAATTTTTGGAGCAGCTCCTGACTCAATCCAGTGATGTTTGCAGTCTTCTCAGGACACTGGAAAAATCTTCTAGCCCTGTTGCCATCATTCGTGGTTCCAGTACCTTTATATAAAAAAAAATATTGATATGAGAACATTATTAGATAGGTTTTATAATGTTTCACTAATTTATAAACCCTTTGATATTATACAAAATAAATAAATCAACTAACCTTGTTTTACGATATCCACTAGGAGTCCCATTTCCTCTCGAAATTTACGCTGTATCGTCTGTTTGCGACTTTTCAAAGCTGCTTTACTAGCTTCATCTCTGGCTTGCCAATTTTTTAACATCCAATCGGTAAGCGATTTGCAGCAGGCATTCCATGGATCTGATCCATGCATGCAAAGTCGACAAACCGTACTTGTAAATATCAGATGATACAGATTTCCTAAAATATGAATAAAAAAAGTTAAAAGTGTTTTTCAATTAAATAAAAAAAATATATAATTTTAACGTAGATTTCCAACATTCAACTTGCTTGTGAATCTTCTCCAAATCATTCATTTCACTTGGTACAGCTTTACAGATGTCACATGTTTGCATAGGGGTTTGTGACAGGTGAGACGTTATTTTGCCATCTATCGTGGTCATTAAATATTGAATGTTTAACTTGTATATCATTTTCAATGATAAATGGCTTCAATGCTTTAATTTCAGCATCGATCAAACCCATTTACTCCTTCATGTCCAACTTATTTTCGCTGACAAACTTGAAATAAATTGGTCTACAAAGCATTGTAGAAGAAGGTTTTGGGTTTTCCCAGACCAAATCGTCACCACACATCAACTGCAAGGGCACAAAACAGCACATAAAAACACTAGAGTCGTCTTCATCTGCATTTCATGCATTGCTTGTAGTTGCTTTGATTTGACGCACCATCGAAGTCCCATTTGCAGATTAAGATGAGTTCTTTATCTTGCAAATGGTCCAAGTTTAATGTTTTGGCAAGTCGAGTGACAGTGATGTCCAAAATAGCTTGAAGTTTTACTTTAACTCCTCGTTCGGTCACTTCAATATCGCTCTCAGGAGGATAGCATGCCTTCTTGGCTTTTAAAACTGAATAATATGTTGGGTACAAATCTACTCCACGTTCTTTCGCAGTTTCCCTTATAGTTAGATACTGCCACTTCGACAATTTCAAAGAAATCCATATACCCAGCGCTTCTTCTGCTGTATACTTGTTAGTAGTTGCCTTGCCATTCAAAAAATTCTTGATCTCTGCTGCTTGTTCAGGATGCTCAGTAATATATTTTATTAAGTCTTCCACGTCCTCATTCTCCTCACTACAACTCGCTGCAGCAGCATATGCAAGTTCCTGAGGGTCGTGCGTTAAAAGTTCTTCTATTCTTCTCTTCTTCTGTTTTTGGCATAATTCTGAGAAAGGTTTTCTTGGGCTCCTTTTCAGTGTTGTAGTGCTAACAGTACATGTAGTTGCTTTGGACGTGAATGCACCTTCATTTATACCACTAGCACTTGAGGTTGAAGGTTCAACAGTATCAGTAACAGAGTCGATTGATACTACGAATCGTGAGATTACGAATAGCTTACAAGAAACAATCATTACTATGTAATTATCTTTTCCAGTTGGTATGTGTACCTTTCCCAAAGATAGAGGTATCTATTTGAGTTTTTTTTTTTTATATAGTATATTCCATTATTTCTCATTATAATTTATAAAATTAGCATACTAAAGTCAATTACTTTGTATATTTTCAAGATCACACCTAAATCAACGTAAAAATCACTTACTGAATTTCTCGAAATTCAACACTCTGCTGTGAGTGAAGCGGCGCGCATGGGTGTGCGTGTTATAGCATTTCGGGATCGCCTCATGTAGGACTACACCCCATGTATGCCGCAGGCTTTATGTTTTATTAAGCTGTGAGAAAAAACGACTTTTGTGTTTTTCTTCATACAAAAAAAAAAAAAAAAAAATTTTTTTCGGAGATGGTGCTGTCTGAGGCTTTCATATTACTAAATATTATAAATATTACTAAAATAAAGCTGTACCAATTTTTATTTCTCGCCTAGAGCCATTTTGATTTTCAATGTCCACTAGGCGTCGATTTCGAACCACTGTGCGACGGCGCGGCGCCCCGCGGCCCGTCGAAAAAAATTTTCCGGGACAGTTTAGATGACGTAAACGCGTAACGTGCGCGTTCGGTGCGTGTGAGTGGGTATGTAATGTAGTACGACTTCGACTGCGGAGATGTAACTTTTACGTCTGTAGACTTACAGTACCTATGTCGGTATGTCGTGCACAACTATCTTCCTACTTTCGCCTATACTTCCATGCAGATGCCTAAAAATCCATTTATTTTGTAGCTCTGGCTGTATAGAACACGAGAAAAAGGCAACTCCGCAGGAAAAATTTCCTGTGAAAATAGAAATTATTTTCAAGGATGACATATTTTGGGACACTAAAATTAAAAATAAATTGGTTAAATTCTACACAGATTGCTTGCTTCCGGAACTGGTCGATCCAAGACATACAAGGGACATGGCAATAAGGGACCCCTCTTACATAGTTACTATACAGGGACGCAAAAGAAAAACGGAAGAGGTTAAAGAGAATAAAAAAAAACCGGCCAAGTGCGAGTCGGACTCGCACACGAAGGGTTCCGTACCACAAGGCAAAAACGAAGAAAAAAACACGTTTCTTGTATGGGAGCCCCCCTTAAATATTTATTTTATTTTGTTTTTAGTATTTGTTGTTATAGCGGCAACAGAAATACATAATTTGTGAAAATTTCAACTGTCTAGCTACCGCGGATCTTGAGATACAGCCTGGTGACAGACAGACGGACGGACGGACAGACGGACAGCGAAGTCTTAGTAATAGGGTTCCGTTTTTACCCTTTGGGTACGGAACCCTAAAAAGCAAAGCAAAAAACGAGCAATGATGGTGGAAGACAATAGCCAAGACAATACAAACAACCAAGAGACACTTTGTGATTAGCGTTGAAAATGCCGAAAATAACAATTTGTTTTTTTCCACGAAAAAAAAAACAAATTGTGTTTTTTCCGTTTTTTTCGCATGTCACATAGAAAAATTAACAGAAGGAATCCTTTGGAAAGAAACAGGATTCTTTCGAATGTTTCGGTTAATGATTTGAAAAGTGGAAAAAAACAAGTTTTATTGAAATTGAAATATATTTTAATAGGTGAATAATAATAATAATATTATTGTTGCTCTAGTCGAAAACCATGAGGACTACTGATGTAAAAAACCCGCGAAATATTTTTTTCAAATTTTTTGTCGGTCGAAATTTTTTTTTTTCTTAATTCATGTTGGGATACTGCTTGCACGGGGGTTACACAGGGGGGGTTAAATTTTGGTTATTTTTTGCCTAGGACGCACCGTTTTCGAGATATTTGAATTTAATTATTTTTTATTTGATTCAACAATTATTTATGGAATTTTATTCAAACAGTTGTTTTATATTTTAGTCCGTGCTCAAATGTTGTACAGACGCCAGCAGGTCAACCTACCCGAAACTGTCAGATTTTCTCAATCAACCTTGAACCTTATGCTTTAGCAATAAAGTCGAAAATCTATTAAAGAAATCTGACAGATTGTAGTAACTTGATGTGCTGGCGTCTGTACCTTACCTACTCGCAATCCTGTCGTTAATATTCAAAACAAAAACAGGAAATGAATTCGATAGTTGTTTTACTTTATTAATTTTAGTTGTAATTAAGTAATGTGTTGAAACCCGGGACATTAGTCCCAAAAAATATTTTGTCGTAAGGCGTCTCCACTTTGACTCTGTTCTTTTTCGAACTTTAGGTATTTTAGCTCACCTTTTTCCGATCACTGGTAATAATACAGTGTGTATTATTTTAATCAAAATCAACCGGTTCGATTCCTGGCTAGAGATATTGATTTTTCAAAAATCCATTGATGCAGTTTTATTTTTCATCAAAATCGAGCCCGCGACTCCTTTGAGTACTTTTCGCTATTCCTCATAGTTTCGGATTTGGCCATCCACGCCCACTTGAAAAATTCAAGTGGGCGTATAAGGTATAAGGTATCTATTCATACACGAAATAACTTTTAGCACAAACCCTGAAATCGTAAAAAAAAATCAGCTGTTCCCGACATTTATGTTCTCATAACTCATCAAAATGTAGGGAACAGCTGTTTTTTTTTCGCGATTTCAGGTTTGAATCCATAGTAAAAGTAGTTCGTAATGATGAGTACAATGACACCTTATGAGATTTCGTGTATGAATAGATAGACCTTAAATAAACCAACTTATTCAATGCATAATATTAGTAATAAAATAATATTATTACAATCTTAATATAATATCAAAATATTACCTTATTTTTATTAACACTACATTGAAATAAATATGGATGGTGATCAAAAATCAGACAGGATTATCCTCACCATCTGAAACGTATGGTTACGTGCAGCGTCACGCCCCGCGACCCCGCACCTGCAGGGGTGCGGGGTCGCGGGGCGTGACGCTCGCTCCTCCCACTCGCTCGAGGTCGCTGTCATTTAATGTCGCCTTAACAGGTAATCTCGTTTGATTCCCAATTTAACGTGTCAATGCTGCTAGTATTTTGGGTACTTTTCCCATTGTCAGTGATGCGGACTAATTTTTTTATGCTCAGTTATCTCTTTCCCTTTTTTATATACTTATACATATTATGATCATACATTGTAGTGTTATTTTGTATATAGTATTTAAGTATATCTTTATTAAGTGAAGATACTAAAAGCAGGTAGAATTTAGTAGAATTCTACGTAATGTAAACTGTTACTGCACTGCATACAAAACTTAAGGCAGGAGCTCACAACGTTAGGTGCATTTTAAGTATCACAGTTTGAAGTCAGACGTTTCTGAAGAAGACTTAGTGTAATACCGGTTGAAGGAGTTTACGTACATTGTTTCGAGTGTCTATTACTACAATAGTCTTTTTATTAAAATAACAAGCCATGTGCTTGATGTAATATCCCCTCAGAAATAATGAAGAACGTCCATGGAAACTTTATTAACCCTCGTTAAACCCCATTAGGGGGTGAATTTTCCAAAATCCTTCCACAGTGCTCACTCAGGAATTCTTGTGGAAAATTTAATGCTTCAATACCCATCGGTTTAGGCTGTCTGTTGTCTGTCAGTGAATGCTTGAATAAATTTAAGTAGAAGATTATATTTACCTTTGTCTGTAGCATCGTAAAAGGCGCCTAATTACTGACTTGTAGTGAAAGTAGTCGTCGGAAAACTATAAAGAAGAAGTATAAGAAGCTGAGCCAAGCTTTTAATAAAGTTTAAAAGCCTACCTTCTCCTAACGTATGTTAAAATGGTTTATGACTGATTTTTCCAATGCCAGATGATTTTATCCGAGGAATAAATAAACATTTTTGACAGTTCTTCCATACAAAATCTGTCAGACGTCAAAAATTTATTCCACGAATAAAAATGTATCTGTCGATTGAAAAGACAGCCCATAAAGTTCTTGATACGATGTAGTTTACAAATGTTGAGTACCTCTGCTACCTTTAGTGGCAGTCCACAATTCCTGCGGACGTGGATGAAACGCGGGCATTACTCTAATGTTCGACACTTCAGTTCGATACCAGCGTCAGTGTAGCCTGTAACGCATTCACTTTGCAATAGTGACGCGACTTGAAACACGTAATAGTCACACTATTTCGACCTTTAACTTATTTAAAACGTGGAATAAATCCCTGGACTTTCCCACAAAGCATCATCATTCAACAGGTACAAGTAATCCTAACTGTCGAGAAAGCATTACTTGAATTCTAAGAATAACAATTACCTAAGGCTTGTGGCTAAGTAATAACAGCCGCACGGGTCGATTAGTCCGTGGATGGGTTACCATCTTTACATATATCAAGAGCTCTCCGTGCCTCGGAAAGCACGTTAAGCCGGTCCCGGCTGTCATTCGTGGATCTTTGACAGTCGTTACGGGTCGTCAGAAGCCCGAAAGTCTGACAACCAGTATTACCTAGTAATTGGGTTGTCGAGGTCAGATAGGCAGTCGCTCAATGTAAAATACTGGTATTTAGCTGCATCCGGATAGACTGGTAGCCGACCCCAACAGAGTTGGGAAAACGCTAGGCAGATGATGTATTTAAAGGATATTACAATTTTCGATATAAATACAAAATTTTCAGAGAGTATCGCGATTGACAATCAATTATATTCATAGAACATATGGCAAAAGTAATACGAGGGAAACCATAAAAGCGCTCTTCCTCTCTCCTGCTCATTAAAAATTTGCTGTGCCCGACAAAGTCTATAAATTGATTCTATTGATTTACGAGTAGACTTGTACTTACAATGTGGATGCAATAAAGATTAATTGAATTGAATTGTCAAATTTCTTTAATTGATTTTCAACTTTATCGCTGAACTATTAGGTTCAAAGTTGATTGGGAAAATTTGACTGTTTCGGGTAGCTTGACGTGCTGGCGTCTGCAGGTACATTATGTACGCACCGTATACTGCATTTATTTGAGAAACTACTTTCCTCAGACCTTTCTCTTTCCCTTGTATTTTTCCTTTTTAAAGGAATAGTTAAGCGAATTGATTTATAGAAAAAGAATAGAATAGAAATACTCTTTATCATTCATCATCATCATCATTCTTTTTTTTTTATTCTCTTTTTTTTTTTCATCAACTTAAATTGTCCTTTTATTCAAATCACAACAACATCAACTGTTATTCTTTGACACTTGACTCGGCAACTTGACATAGAGTGTCAATTTGCGTAACAATAAATTTCCCGGACTGTGTGCAACGCCTACATTTTCAGTTCCCAGCAATCCGACCAGTCGATTATGACGCTATGCAGCACACTGCGCTGTTTGACGATTTATTACGTGTAATGACGTCATCTGTTACGTCGTCGCGGACGTTTATAATTAGTGCCACTTGTGTTTGGTGTTGGTTATGGACTTCAGTGGTTAGGAGTTATGGATAAATAGATAAATAGTATATTAGGAGGGATTAAATCAGATAGAAACGTTGAAAGCTGTAACCATGTTATGCTGTATCTGTGAGCATATGGGTACACCTTTGGGTTGGTGAGGATAGAAAAACTGGCCAAGTGCGAGTCGGACTCGCACACGAAGGGTTCCGTACCACAAAGCAAAAACGCCGAAAATAACACGTTTGTTGTATGGGAGCCCCCGTTGAATATTTTTTTTTTTTTTTTTTAGTATTTGTTGTTATAGCGGCAACAGAAATACATCATCTGTGAAAATTTCAACTGTCTAGCTAGCACGATTCATGAGATACAGCCTGGTGACAGACAGACGGACGGACAGACAGCGAAGTCTTAGTAATAGGGTCCCGTTTGGGTACGGAACCTTAAAAAAGCTTCAAAAATAATTAGACCGATTTTACCTGCTAAACAGTTTCTGACATTCAAAAAACCTCGAATTGGGTCGGAATAAAAGATTTTCAACATTTTTTTTGTACATGTGCATAGTCAGCTTATAATGTTCCCACTGCTGGGATGGCCTCCTCTCTTCGAGAGGGAGGGGGCTGTAATCTACCAGGCGGGCCCAGTGCGGGTTGATAAATATCACAAGTTTTCGAATTTTTTGGTTCTAGGATATGCCGGTTTCCTCACGATGTTCCTACACTGTTTTATCACACATAAAATATTTGAAACCTTCTTATTTTTGGAATAGACAACTAATCAGGAAAATGGACCATATTTTCCGAAAAGGAATCGTTTTCGGGTCTATTCAATTAGCTTACTACGCAAGGTTGGCAAAGATAACCATGCATGGGCTACCCAGGAAGAAAATTTACTACAAATAAATAACAATAAACTTTAATAAACTGCTCCAGCGCTAATGAGAACCCACCAAACCAACACATAGCATGCAAAAACTCATTCCGGGCCATATGCTGCTAATACCATCAATTTTCATGGCTTTACAACCCCATTTAAATCTCAACCCTGTTTAAAAGGTTACAGGGTTGAAATTAGCATGGGGTTTGGTAAAGAAAGAGGTATTGATAGGAAAATATGGGTGTATTGCGTGTAGAAGGGCAGGTGGCAGGAGAGATAGGGGCAGGAAATGAGCGGAGGTGTGATGACGGTACGGAAAGAGTACTGGAGGTAGGTTCCTACTTACGTAGGTGTGTTGAGGGCCTTGTGAAGGCTGTGTGATTAGTTCCCTGTTTAAAATGTGGGACATAGGTGTGATATGCGTATATACAGGGTTATTGGTAAAACATTAACAACCTCTTAAGAGGTCATTGTATCATTCATTATGAACAACTTTTACTACGGGACCAAACCTGAAATCGCGAAAAAAAAAATCTGCTGTTCCCTACATTTTGACGAGTTACACAAACATAAATGTAGGGAACAGCTGATTCTTTTTCGCGATTTCAGGTTCAAGCCACAAGGCAAAAAACGCCGAAAACAACATTACCGACTCGTAGTCACACCAGATTGTCACACCAGTGTGACAAACAGGATTTTTTTTCTCGATTGTCACACCACTGATTTTTCCACACCATGTATACGATAATTGCTAGTGGATCGACACTTATGCTGGCGCAGCTAGTCTACCAATAAATGATTCAAAACGTACCTTTATGTCCCTTTATTACCCAAAACTTGGTAGACGCTGACGAGACAATGGCCGCCCCGCAACAGATCCGCTTAAGCGATCAAATCAGCTTTAAATATCGCAGAGTAATCAGAGCCCGGATATATTCCGGATTTCAACGCGAGCCGGACGCCGGAATAAAATGCTTTCCACCCTAATATGAATTAGGTACTTTTGCCTTTTTACATACGGAGTTTTATGGTGGTATTTTTTTACAGGTGTACCGGATAATAAAGGAAAGGAGGGTTTTTTTCTGGGAGGTTTTGAGGTTCGGTTTTGTGATGAAAGGTTTATTATGTGCTATATACGTTTTATGGTGATATGTGTCATCAAAAGCGTATAAAGTCAAGAAGTATGCTGGCTTATACCTCACTAGGTCACCAAGGTCGTCTTGAAGCTCACTTGGGCATACAATAATTTGGAGGACCTTTTGGAAAGTAAAAAAAAAGTGATTGACACCAAAAATATTTTTCTTTATGATTCTATATTTACTATGGGTTACTATTAACTGTTTTAAGAAATACATAGAACTTAGGTAGGTACGTTATTAAATAAAATGTTGCAGATTTCAATTGGTTACGATAGTGGTTTCTTTCGGGAATTTTGTCCTGCTAAAGTTTAAAAATCTAATCTAAATAGAAATATGTATTTGATGTCCGATTTCGCTCCTTCCACTAAAATCCCCTAGACCAGTCCCCCAGGGGTTCATATTTCTATTTAGAACTGTTCACGGTAATTATTCGTATTCTAGCTAAAAATAGAAAGAAAATGTGCTTTTGAGTGCAAGCGTTGTATCAGCCTTCCGGGCTTCCCGTGTGCCCCTAATGTAAAGACGGTACTGTAGGTAACCAATGTTAGGTTTGCGGACGAGAAGGAACCCGCCATTATAAAAAGCAAAATTCAGAGACACACGGTCTTTAAATTATGCCTTTATTCATTCATTAAAAAAATCCTTAAAACTCAATGGATTTTGGAATTTGATTTTGCAGTTTTTAGATCAGTCTATGATCGAATAAAGCATTTAAACGTAGCGCTAATGATCCAGCGGTTGGAAGACGGGAAGAATGAAAAATTAGGTAATACTTTCGAGAGCTAAAAAATGAGTTGCAATTTTCCCGTGAGATGAAAAATTCCAGCATTTTCCCGTTAAGCTCTGCTGGAACTGAAACTTTTATCTACAGTTTAGCCTTTTTTAGATATTTTCGTACTAGTCTTTATACCTACTTGCTTACGTCAAAATGTTTTGTTGTTGAAAAGGCAATAAGAACTGCCAAAAACTTTTATCAAGTCTTTCAAATCCCTAAAATAAACACCTTAAACATTTCATTTCGGTTCAGATGAAAATCTCTCCAAGTTTCCAAGTTAAACAATATTTTTCTTACAAGACGCGGGAAGTCATCACGGCGCGTCATGTCCCGTTTAGCTTAGTAAGCGGCTATTTATGCTAATAAGTTGCGAAGCCCCGGCCGCAGGGAACAATTGTGTCAATTTATGACCTTCTGAATTTGGCTGGGTTGCCCTGATTTAACGGAGACGTAACGAGTTTGGTCCCAGCGGGGGTGAAATATGTGCAGGTGGTGTTTTGTATGTGTTTTGTGTCTTGGTTTGTTTTTTGGGAGGTAAGAAAAGGGGTGAGATAAAGGAGAATGTAGAAAGAAAACTCTAAAAATTATAATTGTCCCTAACTATTTCAATTATTATTAATCTATGATTATTTATTATAATTAGACGACTTGCCTGAACTCAATTCTCAATTCCTTATTGCGTACCATAATGTGTATAGTTGGTATAGAAATAATTATATTAGTCACAATTATGGACCCTGTCGGGCACAGCATAGATAGTAGGAGAGAGGAGGAAGAACACTATGTTTAATGTGATAAATTTTATATTAGTCAAGTAGTTAGTAGTTATGCTATTTTATTTATAGAATTAAATTTACGAATTATAATATTGTTTCAATACATTTAATTAATTAGTAAGAACTTTATAAAAAAATAAAAAATTCAATTTTTAGCAACTATTCATTATTGTTCGTCAGCTTGAAATCCAATTATGTTGTTTATATGCAGTTGGGTCTTCGTTTCATGTCATCATCTGCCTAGCCTTTTCCCTTCCTTTCATGTGTGAACGTATATTATTTCGTTGCATTGTTTTTTAATTTTTTTTTCTCAAAACACCACTTAAAAACCTTTTCCAATTCTCCACACCCACTATTCTTTCCTCCAGCCCTGCAGTTTCGTCCCAAACACACCCACCTAACTTTTTGCTCGAGAGCGAGATGGAAATGGAAATTGGTTGAAATTGTTTCCCGTTTCGTCGTGCTGTTCGGAACACTCCATCGTTTATTGGCCATCAATTCTTCCCCTAATTGGTTCGCGTGAAAAGTAACTTGGGGCACTAGTGCGAGTGCCCGGATGTAAAGAAAATGGAATCGGCAAGGCGACTGAACAAGGTGTAACTTTAAATGATGCCTAAAAAGAAAAAAAAAATCCTGAAAGCTGGACTTGAAAAGGATTACCTACTCATCATTTTGAACAAGTTTTACTATTGGACCAATTCTGAAATCAAGAAAAATCAGCTGTTCCATACATTTTATGTTCCTATAACTCGACAATATGTAGAGAAAAGCAGATTTTTTGCGATTTCATGTTTGGTCGCACAGTAAATCTTGAACACCATTTTAATTACACCTTTATGTGGTATAAAGATTAAAAAAAAACTTTTGCAACATCCGTGTCTAACAACTCAAACACAAAAACTCCAACCCAGAGCATTTATTTCAATTAAACCACTTACGGGCACTTTTAAATTGTCAAAGAGTCGGTCGGTAAGAAAGTTGAAGCTAGTTGCGCATTCCAAAACGTACATCTCTTTCGACTATAAAACAATTTCTCTTGTTGGTTGATATCTCAAACCAGCCGGTCAATTCTGTAAAAATCTCACCGTGAAAGCTTGCGTGGAGTGAGCTGTCAGTGTCATCCCACTGATGCTAGGTATTGAACAAGCAAACATTTACAATCATAATCGAATTTTAATAATATTTTATAAGCTAATTCCATTGATCATCTATATATATAAAATGATAAACTGACTGATTGTTGATATATCAACGCACAGTCTAAACCGCTGCTCCTAGAGACATGAAATTTGGAGGGTGTGTTCTTTGTGAAGAGTAGGTATCCACTAAGAAAGGGTTTCCCTAAGAGGGTGAAATTTCACGCGGACGAAGTCGCGGGCAGAAGCTAGTTTTATATATTTCAGTTATCAAAACATTACTATTTTGTGGGGTTTTAAAATAAAATAGCAAAACAGAAACTTAGTCAGGATCTCAATGTTGTTTTTTTTTCTTTTTTTTTCAGGTGAAATGACACTGACAGCACACTCCACGCTCACTTCACCTAAGTTTTCACGGTGAGGTGGTTACAGAATCGCACTGCAGTTTCAGATTCAAACTTGATAGGTTTTTTCAGATTGAAGGAAAAAGTATTGTGAATTGAAAATATACATATAGCATTTTGCACAGCTTTATCATCAAGGGTTGTAGTAATGAGATAGTTTTCGAGAGGTCTTTAAGGCTCCTTCAAACAGGCGTGACCCGCGATAAAATCGCGCGCGACACAAAAGGCACCGCTCGTTGCGCGACTTGCGGTGCCTTTGTGTCCCGCACGATTATATCGCGTGTCGCGCCTGTTTGAAGGAGCCTTTAATAATAAAGCTTAGAACTGTGCGACACACCAATGACAGTTATTTGAAGTCATTGCCTTTAAATCCCTTTCAATGACCATAAAAATGTCGCTTCCATTAACACGATACCCATCTAACTCAAAGCTAAATCCCTGATTTTGAGCTTTATCCCTATGACTGTAAAGTGTACATTCAATTGCATTGACATTGCAATTGTATCGGTTACAGCTTAATTGGAAAATTGTCGCTGCACCTAATTCTGAGGATGCACTTCAAGTAGATTAGGATAGCCTTTAATAATGATTTTTTTGAAGAACCTTTAGTTAGGTACTAAGCGAATTATTATTAGGTAAGCGATGAGGTTTTAGCAAAGCAGCTTGTTAGTCTAAAAGGCTGTGTACACATCTATAAATAGGCTGGTTTTGACTAAAGGACCAGCTGAACAGACCACAAGCAACATGACACGAGGCATAAGTTAAAATGAAGGGACTAATTATCAGAAAAACCTTACTTTAGTATTTTTCGAATTGTGGGGTCCGTGGCTAAATAATAACAGCCGCACAGGTCGATCGATCAGGTTAAGCTACGCTTGCCGCGGTTGGTCTGTGGATGGGTGACCATCTTTACATACCGAGACCCTTCCGTGCCTCGGAAAGCATGTTAAGCTGTTGGTCCCGGCTGTCATTCGTGGATCTTTGACAGTCGTTACGGGTAGTCAGAAGCCCGAAAGTGTGACAACCAGTCTTACCAAGGGATATCGTATTACCCAGTAACTGGGTTGTGGAGGTCAGATAGGCAGTCGCTCCATGTAAATACTGATATTCAGCTGCATCCGGTTAGACTGGAAGCCGATCTCAACATAGTTGAGAAAAGGCCAGGCAGATGATGAGTATTTTTCGGATTCAAATCCCTCAAGCACAGAGCAATTATATACTACAGATTATTTATTTATTTGCAGGACATCGCCTCTTATGAAAAAATGCGCCAACAACACAATTCGAGCAATTTCTTTTCACCAAATCTTCCCCTCTCGTTATCATTAAAAGCTTTTAGGCCAACAATAGCATCTCCAGCGACAAGAGAGTACAACACCTGTCCAAGGAATACTTTCCAAAATAAATTACGTAAACACCCGACAAAGGCCACTTCAATGCATTTAACAGATTGCGAACATGAAAAATCTTAGCACTTACAGAGTACAAAACATAATGCTGCAAACACCAGCTCAACTTGACCCATAAAACCGAAGGTGGTTCTAAAGTTCGCAGGTCTTCGTAAACTGGGTGTGGCACGTCCTTGAGGTTCATTATTGTAATTGCTTTTTCGTTCAGAACTCGAAATCTCTTCACTTTCGAGTAGCTCTCGAGTTGGCGAGTGAAAACATGGTAATTCAATTATTTTTCCCTCGTTAGGGATGATGGGATTAGTAAGGGATAATGGGTACGTTTGTTTGTTTTGCTCGATAATTTATGGTTTTTACTGGGTTATGAGATTGTGATGATTATTGTTTTGTAAAGACGCTGTCAACTGTTAGATGTCAAAACCTAAAAAAAAAACAGAATCGTCTTCAAAATTTAGGCTTGGTTCAGGTGGTCGTCGAATTGTATGAATTTTCTCTACGCTTCACCGCGGTTATTTTTCTTGCGTTGCGTCTATCTGTCTGTCTTAACGCGATAAACTAAAAAACTTTCCAACGGATTTTCATGCGGTTTTCACTAATGGGCGGACTGCTTCATAGGGAAGGTTTAGGTGTATAATTAATTAAGGTTTTGTGTAAATTGTATGAAATATGACCACGATTGTTGAAGATGTTGGAAAAAATCATACTGGGAGCTTTACTGGCGTGTGTCGAGTACCTACATCAATAGAGTTATATGAAAACCCCGATAAAAAACCCTATAGGCCCGGTAGTAAAATATTTATATTTTTTTATTTATGTACACCGTGTTCCGGACGATATAGGTACATAAACTTCGACCAGATGTTCTTCTTTCCAGATCATGGAAATAAGCATTTTTCATTATGTACACATTAATAAATTCTTATTTTTTATTTTTTCTAAACTTTGACGTAAATCACCCGACATGCATGCCTCTTTATCCGAATTTGCTATGACGTATTTTCATTCATAAGATTTGGCGGGCTGAAACTTGTCAAATTAAATTTCATTAAATGAAATTACAAATATCTTTGTAACGAAGCCTTTTTAAGTAATACTTCCTTTGTTAGATTTATTTTTTAAAAGCTATTTGACAAAGTTTATGGATAACGTGAAGAACACGGTGTATAGGTATATTATTTTCCCATGGGATATTTTCCGACATCCACGCGAGCGAAACCGCGGGAAAAAGGTAGTTCAACAAAAATAAGCTAATTGATTGACCTTTGACAGTTCCTATTCAATCGTGAATGACAAAGCCAAAATAGCTAAGCATGAGATTAATTCGTAATTAATCAGTGTGTGGTGAAATTAGTTCGTATATTATTCCCGTGGGTGTAGTTACAGAGAATAAAGTTTTTCTTTCCAACAATTTAATTGCCGAATGTGTGGACTCTCTTGGGCCTACCAATTTGCGGTTGTATGTATTATTAACTACAGACAAAACTCATACATGGTGCGAGCGAGTAAGGACCTTAATATTCTTTCCAAAGAGTTCTCATTTGACCCATTTACCACCAAAACGTATTCTGCACGCACTCGGCTGAACGCTGACTTTTTTAAAAGTGCATAGTGCTTATAATACCTTATATTTGTATTCCCTTCTATGTGCTTGTTAGTGATTCTAAGATTTCTACTACATTTTCTGTTTTTACCAGTGAGAACCTGAAACAGCAGCTGTTCTCTATATTTATATTCGTATAACTCGTCAAAATGTACGGAACAACTGATTTTTTTTCACGATTTCAGGTTTGGTCCCATAGTAAAAGTTGTTCCTAATGATGAGCACAATGACCTCTTATGAGGTTGTTAATGTTTTACCAATAACCCTGTATACAACATAATACACTATGACAAACCTGCTCAACGGTAAAACGTGTTTTCCGAAAGTCACGTAACCACTTCAAACCTAAAAACAAACAGTAAATTGCAAACGTAACATTACACGTTACGTTATTATTTATCGTGTACGCATAATCGTAACATAAACGGCTCGTCATAAATAAGGCGGAGCACACACGTTACAGCAATCCGCTAATGCTGAACATAACCGTGGAATTATGGGCCCCGTACTGTGGGTGACTGTGTGTGAGCGCCCTATGGTTTGTCTATGGGAAAGGTGGTTTTTTTTGGTCATGGTAAAAAACTTTCACAGGAAATGAAGAGATTACTATAGCATTGAGAATGGGACTGTTTCTATTAGCTGTAAATTTCCCGAATAGAATAAAATAAATGAAATAAAATGAGGCCTTGTATACTCTAGCAATCTGATAGTTTTGTATATACTTTTAGAGTATGAATTTTGCAAAAATCCTTTCTTTGTGCTCACCTTTGACATACAAGAAATCTTATGCAAAATTTTATGCTTCTAGATCCAACGGTTTAGGCTGTGATTTGTCAGTTAGTGAATTTATTAATTAGATCATACCTGGGATGTTGGCTCAATATGAAGACTCGGCTCATTCACGGATGACTGCAGTCCTGGTGGGACACAGGCCTCCTCTCTGTGAGAGGGAATGAGCCGTAATCCATCAAGAAGGCCCAGTGCGGGTTGGTAGATGTCACATCATCATCTGCCGAGCCTTTTCCCAACTATGTTGGGGTCGGCTTCCAGTCTAACCGGATGCAGCTGAATACCAGTATTTTACATAGAGCGACTGCCTATCTGACCTCCACAACCCAGTTACAGGGTAATACGATACCCCTTGGTAAGACTGGTTGTCAGACTTTCGGGCTACTGACGACCCGTAATGACTGTCAATGTTTTACGAATGACAGCCGGGACCAACGGCTTGACGTGCTTTCCGAGGCACGGTATGTAAAGATGGTTATGTCACATGTTTTCGAATTTTTCGTTCTAGGGCATGCAGGTTTCCTCAGGATGTTTTCCTTTACCGTTTTGAGAGCAGTGTTGATGAAATAATTTAAAAAAGTAAAGCGCCAATCTGGGTTTGAACGTACGGCCTACAACTTGTAAGTCGCGACCGTTACCACTGGGGGGCACCACTGCTCTATTCTCTATGAGGATAATATCTCATTGAATATTAAAATGACTCCCTGAAAATTAATTGCTATGCTTAAGTTTTTATACTGTCTCAACTAGAGATTAACCTACAACCATAAACCAGCATCGCAATAAACTAGAGATTCGCATAATGACGTCACCGTCTCCAATAATGTTCATGGTAAAGCTATTAAATTATTTGTGTCGCCCCACGCGGCGTACAATATAAGTCGAGCTAGTACCGATACATCAGCGGCACGGTACGGTCTTGTGTTGCGTTTGCTTAAGGGCTTGTACACATGTGCGAGGGGGTAAAGTTGGTAATCCTTTGCCAAAATATACATGAACAAACAAAGAACGGATATCAATGTTAAATGATAAATTATTTTATTTCTGTAAGGGCTGACTTTTCCATCGTCAGATAACTTTTATTCGAGGAATAAATTTGACGTTTGACAGTTTTTGTATGAAGTACCTACCTGTCAAAATTTCAAAATTATTCCTCGAATAAAGTTATCAGATGATTGAAAAATCAGCCCTAAGTAGGTTTGTACAAACACTTTTACACGTCAATCGTATTTTAAAAACTAGATGAGGTTGGCGTGTCACAGTCTCTTTTAAAGTCCAGACATAATCTTGGTCAGATCATGTGAATACCATGTAGATTGTATCTGAAATGTATCTTTTGAGGAAAGAACCACACATATTGAGTGGAACTGTCCAGTCAGTGCACGCATTTGTCAGTAATCATCCAGCTCAACTCTCAACGATTCGACGAACAATACATTTCGGTAGGCCGCATAAATTATCCAAACTGCCAGAAACTAATTGAGAAACAAAACTTGTTATGTCTAACTTATTTGAGAAATTATTGAGCTTTAAATTTTTTTTTTTTCATATTCGCCTCCATGATCCATTAGCAGCTCACTGCTGGACATAGGCCTCTCCAATAGCACCATTTGACCAAATCTTTGGGTACTCTCCTCTAACTGCATCTGCAACTGAGGTTTCCAAGTATCGAAAGAAATATTTTGTTCAAAAATGGATGAAACCTATACTCCATTTACAATAGCATTAGACAGAAGTAAAAAAAGACTCTTTTAGGGGCACACTTTGTAATAAAAGTACAACAAACATTATTACAGTCAAGATTGATGTGGAGTTAAATATAATAAATTTAAGTAACAGCTGTCACACTTATTTCTACTTATTTAACCTATCTACCTTCTGAAATTACAAGGCTTTCATTTAATATTATTTAGTTTTTACATAAAATATTGTCGTGTCAAGGTTTAAAATCTAAAAGAAGCAGGGGAGGACAGGACCCGGAACGTTTTTCATGTCACTATAACTCTACCAAATCTAAAATGTTACATATTCCCTTCTAAGTGGTGGCAGCACGTGTTTTTTTATTTTGTCGGTTTATGATATCATCCGTCCATACGTCAAATTGCGTAAATAATCTGCAGTTGTCAAATTGTCATTCACTCACTTGTGGATACTTGTTATTGCTGAATTTTCGTGGTTTAGTTGTTATTTGTTACTGTTTTTCTGTTGTTATTGTTTTGTTATCGTTATTAGTGTTAGTTTTGTGTTGTTCGTACAAAGCGGTACGTTTTGTTGAACTATGGACACGGACGATCCCGGTGTAGGCCCGAGTGACTTGCAAGCGCAACATGTGCGCTCTGGAACTGCTAGTAGCGCTGATCAGTGTCAGCAGCGAAAAAAACGAGGCCCCAAAGTAGATCACGATGTTAAAATATTGTCTTCTAAGAAAAATAGAATAAAGCAAACACCGCTTCGTTCTACAGAAAAAAGAATAGTGATAAATATTTATGAAGATGTTAAGGGGGCCCGAAGGTACTCCTGTTTATAGAACGCAGTTAATTAACAAAACTGCAGAAATTGCGGGTAAGGATCATAAAATGATTACCTTAAAAAATAAATGTATTTGAAAGTAACATGCATTGTAAGGTAATAACATACATTACTAATCTTAATTTATAGGCATATCTCGTGCAACAGTCTATAATGTACTCAAAGAGTACAATACAGAAGGTCGCCTGCAATCGCCACCTCCTCGCCAACGGAAATACTCAAAATCTGATGATTATGATGATATTACGTTAAGTGGAATACCAAGAAAAAATAATTCTTTTTTCTTTGATAATGAGTTACCAACGTTGGACAAGATTCTGCAAGCTAACTGGAAAAGGAAGGCGGCTTATCATTGGCCATATTGGTAAAACTTGATTTATATGTATTTTTTTTTTAAATTACTTTACCATTGTTACATAACAAATCATGAATAAAATAATCTCTCCGTTGTCACTGAAATTAAGTCTTAATTTAATGCCTCCCCTCGGAGAAAGATGTTTATGGGTAGATTCTGGGTTTATGGTAGTAGATTTACCTGTTCAAGGACAGTAATGATGCAGTCAATTTCGGTTGCTATTTAGAGGTTGAGATCTATTTCCAGCAGTCAAGTAATCTATGCCACCGGTGCACAATTATTGATTTGCTTTTATTTCATTTCACAGGATCTACAGAAGGGTTTTTAATGGATGGTGAATTAATATTTGAAGCCAAAAAGGGTGATGGAGAGTACCATTCTGAAATGGATGCACACAATTTTGAAAAGTGGTTCAAATTAATATTGTCAAAAATTGAGAATGGTGCTGTTATTGTTATGGATAATGCGCCATATCATTCGAGGAAAGTGGAGAAGCTGCCAACTACAGCCACACGAAAGGCAGATATTCAAGAGTGGCTAAAAAACAAAAATATTCCTTTTGAGGAAAAAGACTTTAGGGCCACTTTTGTACCAACATTTGTACCAAAAGTTTGCTGTGGATGAGATGTCTAAAGAAAAAAATATATTAGTATTGCGCCTCCCCCCTTACCACTGCGAGCTCAACCCAATAGAATTAGTTTGGGCTCAAATGAAGGGGTATGTAGCCCAAAACAATAAAAGTTTTAAATTAGAAGAAGTGAAGCGGCAAGCACTCATAAACATAACTGCAGAGAAATGGCAATCTTGCATTGCTCATACAATTAAAGAAGAGGAAAGGTTTTGGATAATGTTGTAGAAAGATTTGTTATTAACGTTGGTGAAACTTCATCATCATCAGAGGATGATGAATAATTGGGAATGGAACATCTATCATCTCCATTATATCATTAAGGTGGCAAAACTTTTTCTCTTCTTTAATAGCAATAAATCTCATCTCGCACTTCTATGTCTCTGGAAAATGTTTTTATAGTTGGTATTTAGCTTGCGAAAGGGTATTTTTGTTAATCCTCTGGCATTCTAAATTATCATAGTTAAAATTATGACTTGTCACCATCAGTCAAGTAGCGTTTTGTGTCGTATTTATTTGGTTTGTTAAAAACATAATAAGGACATGCCATTGTGATAAAGTTGTTTTTAATAAACTGATTGTTACTAAAAATTGTTTCATTTTATGTACCTATCCAAGCATTGTGACGAGTAGATGGATGGAATATGCTTTATTGTATGCCATACATTGTTACTTACAAAAAAGCACATACATTATTTATTAAAATCGTTTGAACTTAACTTGAAAATAAAAGGTTTCGTACTCCTGCTTCTGCGAGCCTCTTTTTTCTAATGCTATTATAAATGGAGTATAGTGTTCCTAAGAAGTTTTATTTTTTAATTTTGGTAATAACAAAGACCATTTTCGCCCAGCAAGCTTTTAGACTTCTGTCCACAAGTTGAGCGAGTACTAATATTAAGTATAGCAAAGCCATATAATATGTAGTTCTGTGTAGCGTTTGAGAGTTAGTGTTAACTAGTTTCTACAGTGTAATAATCAAATTATTATTCGAGAAACAGACGCGAGCTGCAATATGTCAACATTACCCAGCTATACTCGTATTATAGTCCTATGTACTTTACATAAGGGTTTATGCACAACTAAGACCTTTGTAGTTTCTCTGAGAATTTACAACATTGTTTCTTGTTCAGTTTCTAATAAAATCTCTCATGTATGGGCTTTCTGCTCAGTATTCTTCATAAAACTTTTATGAGTTGACTCTCCAAGATCTTGTTTTAAAATTCAAGCTGGAACTCCCCCAAATCCACTTCAAAACAGTATCTTCTCACTCCATTTATTAAAATCCCCTTTAAAACTTCGTTTTATGAGTACACTTTCCACAATGTGTCTGTACCTTAAGTTACAACTTGATGATTTGTTATGATCGCCTCGACTGCGCTCAGCGGGCGGCCAAAATCTGCATTACCGTCCAACTATACCCCTCCAAACTACATTCAACTTTGACAACCAAACTTTAAGTCACATATTCGCGCACACATTCTCATTCACAAAATCGCAAAACAAACGAAACTAAATGCTGTTGCTGTTACAATTAAGGAGACGATAATGAATTGTTCTGTCACTTACATTTTAAACTTTATAGCTTACATATAAAGTTGAAGTTCCTTTGTGTTATGTTTATTCTGTATTAAATGCAGCCGAGTAACATCTCTGTTCCGTATAATAATTTTTCGATGTTAAGACAAGGGTTAATAATTTATTCTATTTTAATCTGTGGTTGTTTGTGTTTTGTTGAATGGTTGACGGGGTTAAGTCTCGGAGATAGGAACGTTACGAGAACTTGATTTATTGAGTTTTGCTCTATCATTAAATAAAACACTTTATTTTCTTCATTTTTGTGGTTGAAAGATCTGTCAAATGCGTCAGACAGCGATACTTATGGTAACTCCTACTTAAGTACCGAATGTATTTTTATAATAAAAGCTACTTTTGTAGAACTTGTTCACATGTCTTTTAAAAACTGAAAGAACTGGTACTCGTGTGTGTGGTTTTCACCATCAGTTAGGAGAAAGGAGGAAGTCTAAAAGTGGCACCGGTGCCTAAAAAGTTGGGTGGAAATCGGTTCTGATGGTGTGGGCATTTGTATTATAAAAGAATAGAAAATGTCGTGAGGAAAGTATTGAGTGTGAATGTGGATGACTATGAGAGTAGAGGAAGACCACAGAAACGATGGATTGACTGTGTGAATAATGATATGGTTAGAAAGGGGGTGACTACCGAGATGACGACTAATAGAGAAGTATGGAAGAAAAAGACATGTTGCGGCGGATGCTTTTTTTTTCCCGGATAGGAAATCATCAAATGATCCCTCCCCCTCTGGGTGGAGCGGAAGGGAAGTGTCAGACTCTTACTGACTAAAAACCACCCGTGTTCCTTCCTTAGCTCCTTATGTTCCGGGCCAGCGGTAACCCTTTCGGACAATCCCGCTGGCGGTGGATGCTTTATGTGTCAACTTAGATAATAAACTCAAATACATATTCAACTTAGATAATAAATGAGCAGTGGTGGCCCAGTGGTAACGGCTCCGACTTACGAGTTGTAGGTCATGGGTTCGAACCCAGACAGGTGCTTTACTTTGCTTAAATAATTTCATCACCACTACTCTCAAAACGGTGAAGGAAAACATCGTGAGGAAACCGAAATGTCCTAGAACCAAAGATTCGAAGGCATGTGACATCTACCAACCCGCTGGGCTCGCGTGGTATGTAGATTACAGCCTACACCCTCTCGAAGAGAGGAGGCCTGTGTCCCAATTGCTTTTCTTTTAAGATACTGGTATTCAGATGCATCCGGTTAGACTGGAAGCCGACCCCAACATAATTGGGAAAAGGCTAGGCAGATGAGTCGTGCTTTTAACAATTTGCGAGATTCCATCTTTGTAGGCAATACTCGTACATAGTCATGATCAAGCCTTTATACAAATCCTGTTGTGTACTATACAGTAATTAATGTAAGGCAGCCAGCAATGTATTCGTATTGACAAATGTAAATGAGCCTTAAGCACCATTTACACGATGCAAGTTTCTTGCCAGTAACATAATTATAAAAAAACTAGCTGCGCCCCGCGGTTTCAACCGCATACGTTTTGATCCCGTGGGAATATCGGGATAAAAATATATGCTAATCCAGGGCGTCAGCTACCTCCACTCCATACCAAATTTTATCAAAATTGGTGCAGCCGTTTGAGCGTAAAGAAGTAACAAACATATAAACACACCCCCACACACACTCACAAATTTTCGCCTTTATAGTGTGATTTGTTTTTATAAGCGTTGGTAGGCGTTGTCTACAAAATTGTTGTTTTTCAAAACTAATAAAAGTACCTTTCCAAATCTTATTTAAAATGTTGAAGATATTAATTATGAAATAACAGAACCATTGCAATAAGCTTCCTTCGTTCTTACAGACGATTAGAAATACAACATTATTTACATAGAAATTCCCTTGGAAAGACAACACGACAACAACAAAATCAACTTGAAGCTGTCCAAAACGACTTCTTAAGTAATCTTGTAGCAAATATTATGCAAACCTGACATTGACATCATAAATTGAAAAGATTTATAGTCTCGGAGCTTCGAACTACGTCTGTACTCGTTCAAGTTGCCCGCAAAGTGTCACTATTCTTGCCCAACTATTTTTATATGATTTAGAAGTTGCCCGGACAAGTTAGGACCATCCCGTTCTGGATTTATCCGGGTTTGTTAAAGTTCGACTGCGATGTTCGATTTTTGGTTTGACTTTTGTGTTGGTTTCTTTTGAGTTTTGTTGTGAGTTGGCTTTCGTTTTGGTCGCTTTTGGTATTATTGAACTGTTAGGTGGTGGCTTTCATATTTATGCTGATTTGTTTGCTTTACATGATAAAAGTGTTGGGTTCAAAAGACTTTATCGTGTGAAGGGTCTTCGTGATACTTAATATTTACAACAGCGCTGTGCAGTAAAAAACCTCGCATGCAATACGTAACGTTATTTTACAGGGGAAGATGGAGGGGGTTCAGGGGATCAGACCGGAATAACTCGATAAAAAGTGTCTGAAAAATGGCCGCCATTGACGTTTTCTGAGGTTCATTATCATCTATAGAAGGCGTTAGAAGGATCTTATAGCTGTGCTCGTTTATTCTAAACATGCATTATGAGGTCGTTTACACAACAAATAAATAATAAGAGAAACCATTCTATTTTCTTTACGATGTTTTCACTGCACGGCGACGGTTAGTGACTGCCCCACCTTTGTGTGTCGACTGTCAATTGTTTTGATTATTTCCGTTTTTATCAATACACGATGCTGTAAATACTGACCCGTGTGATATTATGTCGTGTGGAATTCCTTCATCATTGGTGTACTTTAAAAGGTTACATAATAGCGCCATCCACGAAGACGCGCCCCACTCTTATTTCTAACCGCTTACAGTACAGTTTAGCTTTGTCGATACACAGTAATTACTTATTAGTGGGTAATTAGTGTGTATCAAAAAAATAAAACACTAGCAGAATTAACTAGTGATGACCACTAGGGCTTGTCTGTGTGGTGCCGGATTTAAAGAATAGCACCGCCCCATACTTCCCGTGGGTGTCGTAAAAGGCGACTAAGTGTCGTACCGGAGAATGGGCAGCCGCGTTCTCTATTCATTCCACCACCATACCATACTGCGATCGCCAACCCGCCTGCCAAGTGTGGCGATTATGGCAAACCCCCCCAAGAATGACAAGCACAAGAAGCACAGAACCGGTCGAAGTGGAGGTGCTTAGGGGAGGCCTATGTCCAGCAGTGGATGTCTTTCGGCTGAAATGATGATGATGATGATGAACCACTAGTAAGAAGAGTGGGGCGCTATCTATAGTGCTATCTTAAACTATGACGCAGAACACTAACGCCATCTTTTATTTTCACATTACACCTAACTCCACTTGGCAAGCACTAAGCTAAATATAATTCGTAGCGGAATTCGCTTAAAACGCTACATGTGTAGGGAAGATTAATGTTCCCAGGATTGTCTAATATTTTGCAGGGAGGCTGGATTTATTGCCAGCCGGTATTCGGTCCAGGTCGCCACATTTCAAATCCTATTTGCGGCTAATTGCTTTACTGCCTTAGTCTGTTTATATGATTATATGGAGTTACGGGAAGAGTTATGATCGGGAAATCCTGGCGATGTTGTAAGTGGGTTAGGAGTGTTCTCGGTAAGGTGAGTGTACAAGGTGTTCTTAGTTGTCGTTCTACATATAGTAGTGGAAGTCTTCGTGCCAGAAGTGAGCGAAATAATTTTAGAGTGACATATCTCTAGATATTCACTATAGGTTCACTTATCAAATGCCTAGCCTTTTCCCAAGTATGTTAGGGTCGACTTTCAGTCTAACCAGATGCAGCTGAATATCAGTATTTTACATGGAGCGACTGCCTATCTGACCTCTACAACCCAGTTACTAGGTAAAAGGCTTGGTAAGACTGGTTGTCAGATTTTCGGGCTTCTGACGACTCGTAACGACTGCCAAAGATCCACGAATGACAGCCGCCTAGCCGGGACCAACGTCTTAACGTGCTTTCGAGGCACGGAGCGGTCTTGGTATGTAAAGATGGTCACCCATCCACAGACCAATCGTGGCAAGCGTAGCTTAACCTGATCGATCGACCCGTGCGGCTGTTATTACTGAGCCAAAAGCCCCTTCACTTATTCTACGGTTATAGTTCTTTTGAGTTACTTTATTTTTGGGTGATGAAAACAAAACATATGAATTACGAGGCATTGCAACAAATTAGTGTAGAAGTAGACAGACATATCACATTTAACTGCCGGGCTAGCTGCCAAAGCTGTCATTACTCAGGCCAAGATATCTGTCACTGGAAACTAATTAGATATTAGCGCCGATTCCCTTGTTAACAAACTATACTAAATTTAAGTTCAGTGCATCTTTTTTTTCTATTTAAACAGAAGATAAATTTTAGTTTAGTCCTGTCAAATTAATCAGCGCCATTAAATGGGACCATTTCGGAATAAACCTCTTTCGAAGAAAAAAAGAATTTTGCAAATTTGTCTATACAGCGTGTTACGTAAAGGGTATGGACATATCAAACACACTGATTCTTTAGGTGATAATGAACTACATGGCAACATTTTTTAATACCTATACCTACATAATTATAAAGTTAAGAAACATTTAACTAAAAATCAATTATGCTTCCAATTGAATTCTACACATCACTAGACCAAGTCAGCTGATCGGTGTCAATAAACTACACACAAAAGAACAACTCGGTAAAAGATTTGTTTCCCGCCGCCGTTGCAGCGCCGTGATGTGCGTGTGTGCTAGGCGCACAGACACGTAATGGATAATGTTAATGACCCTCGTAGTGCTGTGACACGTTTGTTATGATTTTAATTTAATAAACTATCGAAATAAAAAATATATTAAGCATTTTCAAAGTTATTGCTTTTGAGCTGAAACTTTGTACAGAGATTCTGGACCAGATACACTCTTCAACCCGTTTTTATGGATATACCCTTTCCGTAACACGCTGTATAACGGAGTTATGCCCGAGAACCATAAAAAAAGAAAAAAAAAAACCATAAACATCCGAATTGAGAACCTCCTCTTTTTTAGAAGTCTGTTAAAAACCAAAATCTTCAACCCACGTCTATTCTTTCCTAACAGAATACAAAGCTCCACATTTTCGATCGATCCACATACTACAATACAAATACCGTCTGGATTCCCAGTTTATTTACCACACCTGCAATATTTAGCAGAGTGCGATCTTTGTTTAATTCAATGAACTCCCGGCTCAAAGAGACTTGATAGATATGATGTTTATGCAAACTTCTTGATGCTTGCGGGAAATTGGGAGTTGAATGTTGCATGAATGAGATACGAGTGCGAGTATGTAAGTGGAATAAATAATGTATTGTAAGGTAAGTAAATTAAACATGGGTTTAAATTTTGGGGTCGTTGTTTATTTGAGGATTTTTTTGGTACATACGTACTTCACAGCATCATGACTGTCATCATCTGCCTAGCCTTTTCCCAACTATGTTGGGGTCGGCTTCCAGTCTAACCGGATGCAGCTGAATACCAGTATTTTACATGGAGCGACTGCCTATCTGACCTCCACAACCCAGTTACTGGGTAATACGATATCCCTTGGTAAGACTGGTTGTCAGACTTTCGGGCCTTTGACTAACCGTAACGAGTGTCAAAGATCCACGAATGACAGCCGGGACCAACGGCTTGACGTGCTTTCCGAGGCACGGAGGGGTCTCGGCATGTAAAGATGGTCACCCATCCACAGACCAAAAGCGTAGCTTAACCTGATCGATCGACCTGTGCGGCTGTTATTATTTAGCCACGGGCCCCTCCACAGCATCATGTAAATATCGTGTATTCGTGTCGTAAGGATCATAGCAAACGGTGTTCAGTAGTGTCTGTTACCTCCATGGGAAGAAGGCGAGAGTCTATGTACTCGTATGTAAAGACAATTCAAATTGATTTTATTTCAAGTTAAACAGATATCAACTTTATTTTAATGGTAATTAAGTTGATTCCAGAGTGACTAGCACTATTGAAAAAGTTATAAAAAATGTTTGAAGTGGTAGCGTAAACTGAACTTTATTGTGTAGGAATTAAAGTTATTTTTCCATTTGTTTACATTTTTGGCGAATAAGTCCCGAATGCGTTTATATCATCAATGACATAAAATATGATAGCATTAACTAAAATTATATTTTCTGAACTATAAAAGTTTGATCTTTTTTATTAATGTTTAATTAAGAGTTTCACGCACCTTCAGTTTTTAATATTTCCGTCCGAGCAACACAAGTATTCATCAGATAATTTTTTCGTCCATTTCATCAAAATCGGCAAGCCAATATGGACATCTTTTCTTCTATGGGCATCTTTTCATGCTATCATATTCAATGTTTTCTAAAGGTCCTATTAAAATAGATGGATAAACTTTTAGAAATCATTCAGACCACCAAAATAAGGACGATGGTAAAAAATGTACAAGAAAAAGGCATACATACTTACAAGAAAAATATACAGCTAACGAAAATACACTAATTAATACACTATTTATTATTTTAGGTCCAAATAAAATCACTTTAATCAGTGTTTATTTTTGCTTGGATATCTTTGGTTAGACGAACTGAGCGCTGTGTTAAAATATTTGTCCATCTATTTTAATGGGAACAGGGTCCCATCACTCGTATATATTTATTCCAAACCGTCAATAAAGATGAACTTTTTAATTCCCCCTGTAAATTGGGAGCTTCGATCGATGGGCACCTGTCCCCCAAGCCCGATAGGCTGACCTTTCAGCGTTGTCGTGATAAATTGATTCTTTTGTTGATGGGGACCACTCGTCGTGTTCAGCGATGGTGGAGAGGTGGATTGGTCGTTGGATGATAAAAGTGAGAAGAATAAGACGATTTTAATGTCGTTGTCAATAAGGTAAGGATTTTGATCTCGGTCAAGTACTTATTAACCGTTTTGTGATTGTTCAGGAACTTTGGGAAAATTCACAAAAGGGCTATCAATAATTTTTGAAAAAATTATATTAGAACTTATGTTAGGTTAGGCAAACTCTTTTAGGCAAGCGTCCTCGTACTTTTTTAACCGACTTCAAAAAAGGAGGAGGTTCTCAATTCGGTTGTTTTTTTATGTTTGTTAGCTCAGAACTCCGTTATTTATAAACCGATTTGCACAATTCTTTTTTTTATTTGAAAGGATATACTTTTAGATTGGTCCCATAGAAGTTTCATCAAAATCGATTCATAAGTTTGGTTTTTAAACCAAAATTACAGGTAAAAATTTAAGTAAACGAAATTGCGTCATTTACTTGCCTATGACTTTTCAGTGGTATCTTAGTGGAATTGTCATGGGATGAACTGTGGCTATACGTGCCGTATTTTTACATAATTTATCGTCTTCAAAAAGAAAGGAGTTTCTCAATTCGACTGTATTTTTTGTATGTACGAGTATGTTGCGCGATTTCTCCGGCAATAATAAATCGATTTCAAAAATTCTTTTTAGGGTTCCGTACCCAAAGGGTAAAAACGGGACCCTATTACTAAGACTTCGCTGTCTGTCCGTCTGTCTGTCCGTCCGTCCGTCTGTCTGTCACCAGGCTGTATCTCAAGAACCGCGATAGCTAGACAGTTGAAATTTTCACAAATTATGTATATCTGTTGCCGCTGTAACAACAAATACTAAAAACAAAATAAAATAAATATTTAGGGGGGGGGCTCCCATACAACAAACGTGTTTTTTTTCGGTGTTTTTGCCGGAACCCTTCATGTGCGAGTCCGGCTCGCACTTGGCCAGTTCTTTCCCCTGCGATGCCACTATCCTATAGCCACACGATAATAAATCGATCAGCACAATTCTTTAGCACAGAGGAATGATTATTTCTATAGAGCAACAACAATGGCCTCCCCACACAAAAGTCAATCCTAAGAGCTAGTTCAGATAAGAGCTATTCGAAAACCATTAGGTTTTTACCTTGTAGGAGAAAATGAAGCTTTTGTTTGGCTAAGATTTGGTTTTAGTCCGATAGAAAAACTAATACAATTTTATTAATGTGCGCAATGCTGGACTCCTTAAAGGGGATTAAAGGACCTAAACGCAAAAAACCGCAAGTTTTAGAAGCAATAAAAGTAGGTTTATGATCGACTACAGTAAACCAGATCAGAAAAATATGTGCTATACCTATCACATATTTTTCTGATTTTGTTTTCTTCAGGATGTATGTATGCTAGGTAGATAGTGTGTTGAAAATATAATACAACTAATTTGAAATGATAGAAAAAAGTCATGAAGATACCTCTAAAAACTTTCTTTTTACAATAAAAACCATAATAATATAAATACAATCAAATCTCAAAATCAAAAATAAATATAAAAGAGAAAAAAATAAAAACTTTTTTACAAAAAAAAAAAACAATCGACTTCTGAAAAAGTCGGTTAATTGATTAATCGGCAAACTGATTAATACGTTTAATTTCGGAAGTCGGTGGAAAACAACGAAAATACGAATAAAACGACACCGACTTCCGAAATTAAAGTTAATTTTCACTTTGTAGTGTCTTTTTGTACTTCATAGATTAAGTTTTTGTTGTGTCTTCTTTGAGAGGGAGCGGACCCTAATCCACCACGCGGGCCCAGTTCGGGTTGGTGGAGGTCACATGTCTTCAAATTGTTGGTTCTAGGACATGGCGGTTTCCTCACGATGTTTTCCTTCACCGTTTTGAGAGCAGTAGTGATGAAATTAAATACCTACACAAAGTAAAGTGCCTGCCTGGGTACTCACGAACTACAACTCGATGCCAATGGGCCTCCACTGCTGTCCACACATGACCTCAACAATTATATGGAAGCCCACTACTGTTTATTGGAGGTATAGAATATAACGGGTACTATAAAAATCCAGCGACTGAATGCCAATAGCCATAGCAATAAACTAAATACGTGTCTAATAGCCAATTATGTCATAAACATCACCATAAGAAACCAACAGTGTAGAGATTATTTTATTACTTGCTTTCTACACCATGGAATACGTAGAAATGAAGAGCTAGAGGTTTATTTATAAACGTTGATTAAGGTTCATAGATGTTTAAACAAAAATATGGCTGATGAAATGTTAATAATGCTTTATTTTATTTTAAGTAACCTTTATAAATAAAGAAGTTAATGTTCAGGCATACGACCTACAGACGGCTAAAGTCAGGTCAAAAGTCTCCATGCTAATTTTAACGAAGCAGTAATCACTCATCATTCAAACTTAAAGCATTTATTTCAATTAAACTATTTACAGGCACTGTTGAATTGTGAAAGGAGTCGGTCAGTCAGAAAGATGAAGTTAGCTCATTCAGCCATTCTGTCCTTAAGTACGTACTAATGATACTTCTCCCTTGACCGTTAATTGTGAAGAACTGTCACAGTCCTTTAGACTGCATTGCCCACAGACTACTTAGAGTTACTGGCATTGCCAAACGATAAGATATAGTCAACAATCTGTGTTAAAAAAAACTTTATAACCCAACAGGCCAATTTATTATGTGGCCCCAACTGAGCTGTGAAATCTTTCATCAGGCTTCATTTATGTGCACATTTGCCTTTCCTTTTTGGACTTAAAATGCGTGTCAACACTCCATACAATCATTACTCCGTGGTCAAAACGGAACCTTTTAGGGATTGAATAGATTTTATAGCATGTATTGAGTGAAGTTGAATAAATTATGAGCCAAGTGTATGTTTTATGGCGAGATATCGGGTTTTTGTGATTGAACGTTGGCTATTGCCTAATTGGTATTAACTAAGCTGGTATGCCTTTGAGTCGGGAACTCGAGATGTCCAATTATTTTTTAAATCTTGTGCTGTTCTTATGCATACCCAACGGGCTTCTTAACTTCCTCTTTCCTTCCTTTTTCATCGAAAACCTGTTCGTAATCCTACAGTGATCTATTTTGTACTGGGTACGAAGTATAAGGACCCGCTTTTTGACTCGCAAACCTAATGATGGTTTTTTTAGCTGACCAATGTGCTTAATATAAAATATTATTACGCTTTACGGTAAGGTGTACGATGAGCAAACTTTGTATGGCATATGAAAAGAGAGAATAATGACTAAAGATTTTTAAGAAAACATCACCGGGGTAATATGTTTGATGAAAGTTTTTGGTTGTATTCAGGTCTTTGAAAATACTGGTGTTGCTGACACAAGTAAGAACTTTTCTCCATTCTCCTAAATGAAAACCTGCTTCGTTGCAAGCGTTTCAGTTGTAAATTGTACCGACATATATGCGGACCAAAATGGAAGACAAACAGTCTGACATGTTGCACCAAACTTTGTTAACTGTAGCCGTATCTTTGTACACTGTGACACAACTCTTAATTGTCCATTTTGAAACGCTTCCATGTTCACTATTCAAACAGAGAACAAACCAAACGTAGTTTGAGCAACGGACTCTTTGTAATAAACTGATACATACCTACATGCTGCAATATTTAGTCTAAACACACAAAAATGTTACGCAACTTCAGCCTTTAAAGACAAGTGATAAAGGTGAAAGTGGGTTGGTGTATAGAGGTGTATATTTAAGGGTAGTTAAATTTTGAAGTTATGAAGGGCTGTTATCGTTCTCGTGGGTACTATCATTTCAATTTAAATTAAGTTTTCTAATAAAGGGGTTATCAGTGTTCCTTTTATGTTAGTCGTTCAAGGTTAATGTTTTATTTAGTAAAAGGGTTGGTTAACTGCGTCATAGAATACTAAACGCTTCTGAGTTTTGTTGTGATTAAATTCTGTAACGTATGTGGTGTGTAGCAGTGTGCAGCTAGTATAAACATAGAACCATTTACTCAACAAAGCCCTGCCTCAGTATTACAGAACCAATCCGGACAAAAGGACCAAAAATTCTAGGTAATATCTAAACAATTTTCCATAGCCTTGACCTTCACGCATAAAAAAAACACACAACTTCAAATATTAAAGCCGAACACGTACGTCGCCACAATAAGGTATAATACCACCCTTTATAAACGTTCAGAACGCTAGCGGTTTTATAGGATGAACCGTAAAACCGGAACACTTAGAGGTCCCTGTTATCTACCCATCTAGCATATTGTGCGTTTCGGCGGCTTGTTACGATCTTTAGAGTAGTCGTGGAATGTACGGGCCGATATTGTGTGCGGGTACGGCGAGGTAAGATGAATTGAAAATCTGTTACGAGTATTTTGTACGCACGGCGACATATCAAGCTATATATTTCTAGTAACCATACGTATACCGCAGTGTCTCAAGACGAAAGTCTTTGACCAGTGTGTGTTGCCAGTGATGACATATGGCACTGAAACGTGGTCGCTCACAATGGCCCGAAGAATTGCCAAACTTAAGTGGCAGTGGGCAGGGCACATTGCTCGCAGAACAGACGGCCGATGGGGCTGAAAGGTTCTGGAGTGGCGACCGCGTACCGGAAGACGTAGCGTTGGAAGGCCTCCCACAAGGTGGTCCGACGACCTTGTGAAGGTCGCAGGAACCCATTGGAGGCGAGAAGCACAGAACCGGTCAAAGTGGAGGTGCTTGGGGGAGGAGTATGTCCAGCAGTGGACGTCTTTCGGCTGAAATGATGATGATATTTCTAGTATAAGCTGACTTCTCATTGTAAAAAAGCCTTATACAATGCGAGGTCAGTTATAACTGGAAATTTATAGCTTGATAATATGTCGTCGTGTGTGCCTACATTGTATTTATATACACAATAAGAGTATGAAAGAACTAAACCATAAGCATAATCAGCCTATAATGTTTCCACTGCTGCGACACGACCTCCTCTCTGTGAAAGGGAGTGGGCCGTAATAAACCACGCGGGCCCAGTGCGGGTTGGTAGATGTCACATGTCTTCGAATTTTTGGTTCTAGGACATGCCGGTTTCCTCACGATGTTTTTCTCGTCAAACGTATATAATGTACGTATACCGTTATCGCTGTACGTGCATTAGGTAATAATAAAATAGACATTGATTGTGACTCTGCTGCAGAGCATACTCTCTAGCAGAGCCACAAAGAACATGTAGTCAGGAAAGATAAACGCTACTGTTTTTGATGAAAACTGTTGTACGAATAGGTTTATTGTTGAATAGACGTCTTCATGCAGTACAGCTGCAAACAAACAAGTTAGCTGACGTCACACAATACCCTTGTAACCGCAACTGGAAAAGCCACAACATCCTCCCGTACATTCCACCTGATGCTTTTCCTGCAATAAAATTTGCATAACTACGCTCCTTGGCACGGGCGCGGCGTCTTATTAAATTTCCAACCCCTCCAAAGTCATTAATGGTTTGTATTTAACCACCTACCATTGTTATCTAGCCATAAATCATAAGGTATCAAGTGTAATGGTCGTGCGTGGCTGGCGATGACTTTTATTGCTCCTTCAAGATGGCAGTAATCCCCGGATCTCGGGTTTCCCGACGCAGCAGGATTACCCCTAATCTTTTGTATATACGTATTCTTTTTTGAGGAAATATTATGATATTAACGTGGCTAATTCGTCGCGGTTTTGTATTCCCGGTAGGCAATATATTACTGTTTGCTGGAAAGGTTATTTAAATGAGATTCTTTTGCTCAGTGATGGATTGTTTTCGCTTCTGTTATAAGAATTGTTTGGAGCAAGAAATGTAATAAAAGCGTCTGAAATCATAGATACTTATCAGCTTTTTTTGTCGGTATTAATTTTTTTTTTCGTTTTTCTCTTCTAAAATTCCTAATGACTTTGATTAATTTTCGCATCGTTCTCTAGAAAATTCCTCATCTTTACCTACAGTTTACAGTTACATATACTATCGAATCTTTCTTTTAGTTGTGAATTTATATTCAAAACGAATCAAAAGAAACATTATTGAAACATTCATTATTTTCATAGATAATCATTCCAGTAATTAACCCCACAATGCATTCAACTGATTAACATGGTTTAAATTGTAAATCTACACCCGAATAACGTTGATTTGTGATTGCATGTGTCACGCAACTCACGCACATCAAACAGAGCAGAGATAATAAACGACCAGACATCATTTAGTGTCACATTACACTCTGACTGAACCAGATTGGCATTCATTAACATACCTCGGTCGCAAAATGTCACCAATTGTGGTCCTACAGTGTCTCGCTATATTTGGCACAACTTTAATATCAGCGGCAACTGTCAAGTGGCTTCCAAACTCAAGCTTCAAGTTACCAGAGAACTTCAAAGACAAAAAACTTCCGTGTTCTAAACAAACAGTCGTGTTTCCACAATCGATTGCCGGTTCAGTCGAAATTGCATCTGGAACTGAAGTTACCGGATTCGTTTTGCCAGAAAATGGTGAATTGATTTTGGAAGGCTTGTTAAATTTTGGAGACAATCCCATGGATACCAACTGCACAGAAGGAAACGCTTATTACTTGGACAAATCAGTAACGTCTTGGAACCAAGCCGATGTTTGGAGCTCGTCGGAGTTCAACAAAGCTACTCCTGACTCAGACAGAGTACCGTGCTACAATGATGTAGTGGAGTTCCCAGCAAATACCAAATTTACCGTGACCCTGCCAAAAATGACACAATTTGTTCATGATCTTAGAATTGGAAACGTAAGTTTTAGCAATACAGATTTCATACTACGTGCAGGGTATGAACAATTACGTGATAATACACAACAATTTGTTTTGAATGAATTTATGAGTACCGGCGTTAGCATCGGTGAACCTATGCCCTGTTCAATATTGTTAGGGTGTGGGTGCCAATTCATTCCATTGCCAATTGATTGTGCTTCTAAGTTTTGTCCGAAGGCTCCGTGTGTGCATCCTATCAAGCCTCTTGGATTCTGTTGTGAAATCTGTGGCGGATACTTATTGTTTGATGCAAATGAAGGATTTGATATGAAAGCTTTCAGTGACCTTGTTGAAGACACTGTTAGTGGGTACGGGAAAAGCCGTATTGAATACCACATTGGTTTAACTTCGGAAATTCCGTTCAGAAGAGTACAACTCGTGGTGGTTGACAAAGGTGAATACGAAGGGTTTAGTGCGGAAGTGATCAATTCTATTAACTATGCTCTCCACGCTCGCTGGGTCAAAGGGCATAAGGTTGCCCAGATAAGCGGGGGTCCTTTGTCGAAGTCGGGTTTGGGCGGAAAAATCTTTGTATCCATGTTTTTCGCGGTGATTTTAACATTGGGGGCGTTGTACGTGTACTATTATAAAATTCCGGATCTACGGTTCCCAATAGTTTCTAGAAATATGGGCAGTATACTTTCGAGGTTCGAGAGGAGGTCGGACAGTGTCGTGAGTTTGACGAGAAGAGATTCAGTGATCAGTTCTAGGAGTAATACCGGTTTTAGGAATCCGTTGTATAATTCTAAAAGGGGGCGTGTGCAAGTTTCTGAGTCTGTAGTGGAGGAATGACAAACATTACCACATATTTTATTGTTCGTTTTTAAATTGCACCATTAAACTCGCGTCCCTGGTCATTTTCGTCCGTGGTTTACATTCATATTCATAATAATTTATATGCAGGTCTTTATTAAAAAGTTAGTACTTAATTAAGTTGCTAATTTATTTTATACTTGGTCAGACGTTTGACATTCAAAAAATTACAATATTGTTAATGCTAGAGTATAATATTCATGTCCAATGGCATGCTTTAAATGCTAGTTTCTATTAGTCATTAATTTTACAATACATTCCATATTAATTATCGTCTTTATGGAATCAGCATCGTCATACAAAGTGGCAATGCTACTACCTATGACACTGCAAGGCATTGACAAGTAATGAGGTTACGCCTGGCGCGTAGTGTAAAATGAATTTATTTTATTTATTTACTTTTTGTTTTTATTTGCTAATATTTTACATATTTATTTATATCTGTAACTGCCCGTGACACCACAGCGGGCCCTATCAGAATACCAGCGCTGTGACCTTTATTTTTTTTTTAAATGTCGCAGCATCATGCTGAGATAGGAGCCTTTTGGCCTCGTATAGGATTTTGTTTCATTTTCCTTTTGTTACTTTTTTTTTATATAACTTGGATTTTTATTTTACTGGGTTTAGTTTAGTTTGTGATCTTCCTGTACGAGTCGCAATAAATACTTTTTCTTTCTTTCTTTCAATGCTGCCAGCCTTTTGGGCACTTTTCCAGTTGATAGCGATGCGGACAAACAACAACAACAAATGTTACATACCACTTAAGCGTATACATTGTGGAATGCAATAAATGATTGAGTATTGAGTACTGACGGATTTTTTGATGCCCTATGAGACTTTACCCCTTTTCTTTTTTCTATGTTGGTAAAATGTACATGTACGAGTATAATTTTTTTATTATCTTAAGTCTATTTGCTAATATTATCTAAATTTTATCTTGTTTAAAAATAAAAACTACTTAACTTTTTAGAGAATAAAATCTTTTTTCCTGCAGTCATATTTTTCACTTTATAAAAAAAAAGCTCGCGAATTCGTCCGCGTGAAATTTCACCCTCCCCCCATTCACCCTCTCAGGGGTGGAATTTCGAAAAACCCTTTCTTAGTGGATACCTACTCTTCACAAAGAACACACCCCCCAAATTTCATGGCTCTAGGAACAGCGGTTTAGGCTGTGCGTTGATATAATTATCAGTTATTATATATTTAGATAAATATTATCGACACAGCGCTTTCCTTTTGTAGCAGTGAAGGTAGCAATGAAAGTGTTAAGTCTGACGTACAGTTGACCGTACAGTAGGGGGTTTATTTATAAACGATGATTAAAGTTAAGTGACGTTTAAACGTCAAAAATGTATGGTTAAACACGCTAATCACTACTTAACTTAACTTTAAGCAACGTTTATGAATAAAGGGGTATTAATATATTCGTAGTACAATATATGAAAGAAAGAAAGAAAGAAAGAAAATACATTTATTTAGCACAGACTAAAAGACACACAATACAGCAGGTAGTCAGATAATAGTCGTACATACATCAGAGAAAAAACAGAAAATATAAAAATAAAAAGGGTAAAAAAAAAAAAAAAGGAATGTGTGCCTCACGGTTGCGCTAAAAAGGTCCAGTTCAGCAAAAATGCCAGACAACTAGTGCCTGACGCTGGTTTTCAACTGAACCTGATGTGTGAAGTGACGGATGTAAACCAGTTTTATACTGCAACGTGTGTATGCATAATTAGATAAATAAATAAAAATAAATTTGTGTCACATAAAAACAATACTGAGTAACATTGCAAAAATAAAAATACTGATAAAAATGGTGAGATGGCCGCATGATAGACCAAAGAAAATTTACGAAACGAGTCAGAACAAAAACCTGTTTTTTATTTAAACGATGCCTGACTTCCATGCTCCAACACATTGTCATAATAATTATAAAATAATTATAAATATGGTGGCAAGGTCTGTTTGTAAACATTTACTTCTTGGAATATCAATGTAAATAAAATTGTATTACCTATTTAATTGTTCTCTATTACATGATTTTATTAAAATAAATGACTTTATATGTATTTGTAAATTGAACCCATAACCCTACGCTTTGGAGCCGCCTCTACGACCAATGAACTTAAGAGCCACTTTATACATTTATGGACTATAATATACTAGATTTTATATGGACAGCCTATAAAACATTAATATCCGTCGACAATATTTAATGGTCTTTATTGACTTTCCAATAACTTTCAGATAATCGCATCTTAGCATTTTTATGACTTCCGTGCTAACATTAAAATGTGCTGAGTGCAGTTATTGGCAGTTAACATCATAAGGAAACTTTCATGAACCTATAATATTGAAATCTCCAACACGCAACCGTGGTGCTCTATGCTCGTTCCTCCTCCCTATCAGAAGCGGTTTTTGACAGGCAGTGGGATGAAACAAGCTCATCATATAGCCTTTTCCCAACTTTGTTTGGGTCAGCTTCCAGTCTAACCGGATGCGGCTAAATACCAGTATTTTACATGGAGCTAATGCCAATCTTACCTCCAGAACCCAGTGACTGGGTAATACGATACCCCTTGATAATACTGGTTGTCAGACTTTCGGGCTTCTGCCGACCTATAACGACTGTCAAAGATCCACGCATGACAGCCGAGACCAATGGCTTAACGTGCTTTTCGCCGGAGGGTCTCGGTATGTAAAGATGGTCACCTATCCATGGACCAAACGCGGTAAGCGTAGCTTAACCTGATCGATCGACCCGTGCGGCTGATATTACTTAGCCACCAGCCCCGGGATAAAATAAGCTAATAAGAACAATAACGATAACATACAGCCCGATTATCACTTTATGGCGGCTTGAAGTGCACTACTCGCTGCGCAGTACCTCACCCCTCACCCCCGCTGACACGTGAGTTTGGTTACTGCGCAGCGACTCGCCTCATGTTCCGAGCCACCATAAAGTTTGAATCGGGCTGTACCAGTGACAGTTATTATCTCGAATAGCAAGAGTCATACGATAAAACACATTACCACTTCTTTGCGTCGCGCAGTTGGGTAAAAAATAAAAGTCCACCAGGCCGTATTTCGGCCACGGCGGCCAATTTCAACAGAGACTGCCTTCGGCGCGCGAGATAATTAGTGTACAAGAGTGTGCGCAGACAGAGAGTGTACCTGTGTCTGCGCACACACTTGAACACTCTCTCTTCCCTCACTCTCATTGTCCGATGGGACGGCAATCCGAGACGACCGGAGAGAGATCAGGCGCAGGACCAACGGCTTAACGTGCTTTCCGAGGCCCGGGGGATCACAGTCACACCACCAACTTCCAACCTCCGGGCTGCAGCTGTTACGAGGAAATTCCCAATGGAAAAACACAATCATATTTTGCCCGACCCGGGAATACCCGTTCAATAGTCGCGTTTGGGTCATACGACAGTAAGAGTATCAAACACCTATAAACTGTAGAACAAGAATTTGCAGCGTGAGTTTTGTTTCTGTACAAGCGTCTGGACCTCGAGTTTTGCTTCCATATCTCTTCTTCTTTTTTTGTTTTCGGGGGGAAACCTTCAAAAAGCACCCGACCTCCACAGAGGGAGGTCGGGAAGTGTGGAATTTTTACATCATTAAAACCACCCCGGTGAACACCATCAGCACATAGTAGGGGTGGTTGCGGTTCCTATACCTACGAAGCCTACCTTTGTTTTTGCTACTGGCCACTATTAAATAAAGAGGGAACATAACAAAATAGTTCTAATTACTTAAAATGATACGCCAGTGAATCACAGCCACAGCGTACCGCCCGCGCGGCGCAGCGCGGCGGGGCGTCTCTGCGCCATATTATAACGTCGCGTCGCCACGCCGCCGGTATTATGTTGCGTGCATGATTTATAGTACTAGGTGATGTGCTGCATGTACCTAGGTATTAGGTACGGAGAGTAATCTGTTAGTGATAGTAGTTGGTTTGTTGGACAGTCTTAGGTCGAAGAATCAGTTGAAGTGAGCTGTCACTTCAACTGATTCTTCGGATTGATGACAGCTCACTTCAGTTCAGTTTCCATGGTGAGATTTTTACGGAATTGATCGGCAGGATGGCTGGTTGCAGCTGGACAAGAGTTGCCGAGAATCGAGTTGAATGGCGTGCAATAGGAGAGGCCTATGTCCAGCAGTGGACTGCTATAGGCTGATGATGATGATCGGCAAAAATAAACTTGGTTTGCTAGCTAAAACAATTGAATGTCTAAGTGACATTCAATTGTTTTGGCTTGCAAACCATGGTAAGAATGAAAGTGACAATACAAGATGTTGACTATGGCAATTAGATACACTTAAAGACGATGTCTAAAAAGGCCTTTGTTCAACAGTGGGACAGTTTAGGTCATCTAAAAGGTCAATGCTGTTGTGAGTTTGAAGAATGTTTAGCTTTGAAAGATTTTTTTGTTTCAAAGTGTTAGCTACTTTAGTAAATTAAAATGGCACATGTGGGGTCACATCATACAGGGTCATACATCAATCAATAGTCTTTACATATTTGTAACCATAGATTACTACAGTGTGCAAGATGCTATGTGCTATTTCAAGTTTTTTTTCCCCTGTTTTTTTGTTGTTTTTTGTGTGAATATTGTGTGCTTTACTTAAAAACTAATAAATAAATATGATTCTCTATGGTTTGCTATTAATTGGCGTAAGTACAAATATACATTTATGGAGGCTTTTATGAATTAAACTGTAATCAGGGGTTCAGAATCATGTGAATCCCTGACGACAGGTTACGCGTCAATGACCCTGGCACTACCTAATCCATTTTCGCCATATTGTATGCACAGATCATCATAAAAAGAATGGGTAAAATAGAGGCATGGAAATAGGTCAAAATGCCAGTAGTGAAGATGGGTCGCATGATAAAGTTATATTTTGATTTACTCCTCGCACGGTTTGAGGAAAAACAAGTCACGAATGCAGAAGAATGCTTATGGGGTTACAAGAGATAAAGAGGTTTGCCTACTATAGAGATACTTTTTAAAATGAATCTCTGCTCTGTATTTAAGCAAATAACCTTAAAGTACCACACACACTTGACACATAACTATACTTACAATCGGAATTTGAGATAATTATCAAACGTGAAACAACAAACTGAAAAATGTTTCAAATTCTATTGCAACGAATTTTTCTCCGTTTTTCTCAGTATTGTTTGTAAGTGGGGATGAAATGTAAATTATCGGAGATTACGAATTCAAGTACCTACCTAACTAGTATTTTTTTTTTTTTTTTTTTTTTTTTTCATTTTAAAAAAAAAAAACGTTGCCCCACACTAGGAATTTCTCCTGTATCGTGGGTGCGTTTACAAACATTTAAACTCACATACACAAACAGCCAGACCCGGAACAACTACTTGTAGGTCATACAAATATTTGTTCCGTGCGGGAATCGAACCCGCGACACGCAGCGCAGCAGTCAATCGCTTAACCACTGCGCCAACCGTGCCGTCACTATTTGTTGAGTCTCTAGTTTTAGTTTTTCTTATAGACACGGAAGTCTTCAGTTACAGGTATCTTCATACTTAAAATAAGGTAACCCCTCCTCCTCTCCCCCTGCTCCTCCCCTCCCCTCCCCCCTCCTCCTCTAAAATGTATTTGTTGATTACGAACACGGATATATGATTACGAACGAAATAAACTTATAAAAGGGATGGTGCAAGAATCCTGCATGTTTTTGTTAGTATTGCTCTTTAATAGTAATGTATAATATATAGACAATTTCACAGATTGACCCTAAGTTACCTTTTTCTTTCACATTTCAACATCCAACTTAATTAGCATGAAAAATATCATCTCCTTCCTCATTTATGACTCATATACCCACTGATATTTTCCAACCGCATCTGTGGTTATGGCCGCTCGCTGTCAGTAACGAATCCCACCAAAACTTCGCAATACCCAACATTTAGGAAGCTCACCATTATCGACTCGTCAAAGGGTTATGAAACCGAATCCCACTTTGTTCATCTTTTGTTCCCAATCAATAGTATCAAGTTGCATCAAACGACTTGACTCAAAGGCGCAACTGTCATGGCGGGTCGTTAATCATTTCCTTTTGGTGTGCGACGAAATGGAGAAAGGGCGACTTGCTTACTGTGATGTCAGTAAGTCTATTATAGTATTCGTCTTACTACCGTTTTCGGGTCGACCACTGGTTGGGGAGTCATTTACAAAGGATTATAAGATTTGGTAAATTTAGTAGTAAATAATAATAATATTAATAATATCAATTGCCGTGCCTTAGTCTTGCAATAAGATACGTGTTTCTACATTGGCATCATTCTCACATGTATTATTTCATCGTGAATGTTGTAACCATTATTTTATTTTTATAGGTGTTTCTATATCTGTGGTTAATAGTTAATACCTATAATGTATTTGAACTTGCTCAATTAGCACTGAAAGCTTTTACTGAAGAACTTTTTTCATGCACCTATTATGTTACCGGAGTTGACAATTTTTTTCAGTTTTCTTTTGTGTAAGTAACGTATTTCTTTCGATTTCTCGAAGTAATCATGGGCAAATGAGGTTTACCATTTTTTATTTGTTTTGTGTCAAAATTGGCCCGCTATTGACCTCGATCTTACCTGGTAGAAAGCAATGAATGGATGAGGTCTATGATGGAACGAGCATGCCCAGAAGATGTCTATTCACTCTTGCTTTGAAGGCTGACGGGTTATACGTGGAAGGAAACACAGACGCTGGCAGAGAGTTCCATGTTTTAAACTTTCATAAAATTTATACCACTTCTAGATTTCTTTAAAAAGACATCTGAACATTGTTTTACCCCGACGATACCTAATAAAAATCAACTTTAACTACTCATAAATGCTCAGTACAAAATTACACGGAGTCTTATTTCTAGTATCAATCCTTCTCGGTGCATTGTCCGAAGCCCGTAAACGTCACTTAAAAGCTATAAAATAAAGAAACATTGTACTAAAACTATTCCTGAGTAGCAACCCTAAGAACACATATATCAAAAGTGTGCTAGCAGCGCAGGGTTGTGCCTGAGCTCTATAAATCAGGGCTCGCGATAACTCATGAGAATCAATTGGTATTTTCGTGTCGTCGCCGAAAAGTTTCGCTAAGAATTGCTTGTAAGCTAGATTTAGCAATTTGATAAGCAATTGTTTATGACCATTGCTGAGGACAAATGAACGTCAGCAAGTTTAATAATAAAATATGGCTCTAAGTTGCCTGAAACTCTGAAGACACGTACAAACTGTGCTAAAAAGAATAATACTTATGAAGGAGCACGAGGGGATTGTGGCTAAGTAATAACAGCCGCACGGGTCGATCGATCAGGTTAAGCTACGCTTGCCACGGTTGCTCCGTGGATGGGTGACCATCTTCACATACCAAGACCCTCCGTGTCTCGGAAAGCACGATAAGCCGTTGGTTCCAGCTGTCATTCATGAATCTTTGTCATTACCGATCGTCAGTATCCCGAAAGTCTGACAACCAGTCTTACCAAGGGGTTTCGTATTACCCAGTAACTGGGTTGTGGAGGTCAGATAGGCAGCGCTCCATGTAAAATACTGGTATTCAGCTGCATCATTTCAGCCGAAAGACGTCCACTGCTGGACATAGGCCTCTCCCAAGCACCTCCACGTCGACCGGTTCTGTGCTTCTCACATCCAACGGGTTCTTGTGGTCTTCACAAGGTCGTCGGACCACCTTATGGGAGGCCTTCCAACGCTACGTCGTCGGGTACGCGATCGCCACTCTAGAACCTTTCGGTCCCATCGGCCATCTGTTCTGCGAGCAATGTGCCCTGCCCAACGAGTATGTGTCCTTAATTTTTCCAAAACTTATCTAGCTCTAGTCTCCACACGATGGGTGACTGAGGATGGACGGCGCCGCCGAGAACGGCCCAGGAAGAGGTGGCGAGACGACCTGGACGCGCACCGCACGGGTTGGATCGAGTTGGCTCTAGACAAGGATGCCTGGAAGGGTTGGGGGAGGTCTTTGTGTAGCAGTAGGACAGTGTATCAAATCGGAAAGGGATCGGCACCGTATCGCCTTTCGCCTCGCAGTCAAACAGAAGTCAAGCACGTAACCAAAGCTTATCAGAAGCTCCGATACTTCGACTCGGCTACGGCTAGGCGACGACGCGCTTACGGCTCGCCGACCGCTGGTTAATGGTGCAGCAGGCAGGCTGGAGGGAAGGAAGGGCAAGGGTGGACGAAGAGACGCGAGACGTAAGCTCGGGTACGGAGAGACGTAAGCGCGGGGACGACGAGCCGTAAGCGCAGGGACGACGAGCCGTAACGCACCGCACCGCGGTTAGTGAGCTTGTCCCAAGGCGAAGCGATTACGTTACGATTAGTGTGCGTTGCAGTAGGGAGTTTCATACAAAGAATACTGAACGGCTCGGGTTGATACGGTGCCGATCTCTTTCCGATTTGATACGTGTGCTGTGACCTTAAGAGTTAAAAAAATAGGTATGACTAATATTATAATTATAAATGTTTCAGGCAACTTATAATTTATACATTGCATTGTCAAAACTGCTGCATTTTAAGATTTGCGCATTGCCAGTCCATTAAAATTACAAGCACTAAATACACTAAACCTCATTGGTATGCATTAAAAACTTAATGGCTACCTATTATGTGCCTTTAAAACAATAAAACTGTGAATTTTAAAGTTTTCGCCGTCTTTTTCACGAACTCGTGTGCTCGCGACAGCCCTGTCATAAATCTCATGGCATGTTTGTCAAGTATGGCGCTGGAACGCGCCCGGTCGCACATTTACGACGCACTATAAAGCACTGGAACGCGATGCACTGACATTTCTGATTTTTTGGCGCGCTTTTGTGCAGAGGTAAGTGAGGGGAAAATGAGCTGTTTCATTAAAATATGTAAGGTGGTAAAGGATTTTGCATTTTCTGTGTTGCTTCGTGGTTGTTTTCCTTGCATTAAGTTATAACAGGGCTTAGTATTTTGGTAAAATATCGAAGGCGACGCCGTTTTGTGTTTTTGCCGCCGGGAATAATGAAAAGTTAGCCAGCTGCTTATTTATACAAAGTAGGCACTTGGTGAATAATGTTGTTGTTATTATTATAAGCCTGTGTTGTCCTACTGCAGGGCAAAGTCCGCCATTTCCTCTTTCCACTTTGCCCGTTCTACTCGCATTGCGGGCCAACCCTTCAACAAGGAGTTGTTGTTACTGCTCAATTAATAAGTGCATGCAATAGATTACTGAGAATTATTTCATCACCACTGCTCTCAAAACGGTGAAGGAAAACATCGTGAGGAAACCGGCATGTCCTAGAAGTCTAGACCCAAAAATTCGAAGACATGTGACATCTACCAACCCGCACTGCTGGGCCCGCGTGGTGGATTAAGTACGGCCCGCTCCCTCTCACAGAGAGGAGGCCTGTGTCCCAGCAGTGGGAACATTATAGGCTGATTATGATCATGATAGATTACTGAAAATTATTTGAAAAAGTTTGATATCGCATTTATTCTGAATGTCTCCCATTTCATTGTAATGCTAAACCAGATAACATTATTCACCACCTCAAAATTCAAAACAAAACCCAATACCCAACCAATAAAGTTCAAAATGGCTTACCACCAAAAAGTTTCCCAAGAAAATACATCACTTTTCAATCTAGCCTGTGTGCTGTGGCAACACGAAACTATTTCATTCACTAAGGGGTCGGTAATTCGATTACAGTTCGTCTCATTTCTCTCGAGATGTCGTGATTCGCCATAATTCGGGAATGCATGCGATTCAATGGGAATTTAAGTGAATTAAGATGTATGGTGGAGGCGCCTTTGTTTATTTTGGTAGTGATGGGAGACATTGGTGTTTCAATTTGGGAGCTGTTGTTATGTTAACTGTTAAGTGTGTAGTTGTTGTGGTGTTTGCATAACCACCGGTTTCTATAAGTTATTGATCGTTTAATTCATTAATTGCGACTCGTAACTTAAAAGCTGTATCAAGTGTAGACTTCAATGAAGACTACGCTGTGTACCTATATGTAAAGTAGTGCCCTTCTTGTCATTTGTAGCTTAGTAGCAATTTATTTAGAACTCAGCTAAGTATTAGATATTTTCAGGAAACAGCAAGCAACAACAACAACAACTGCAAGCTAAGTACGGGAGATTACCCATTTACAAACTTTTTTGAGGAAAATTGGTCACGATAATAGATACTGTTTTTCACAGAAGTAAAGGCGCTTCAACTGCGGGAAGAAGAAGTTAAGAAGCCACAAAAGTAATACATAGTTTCAGGAAACAGTTTACAGCCGGTCGATTCTGTAAAAATCTCACCGTGAAAACTTAGGTGAAGTGAGTTTGTTTTTGCTAGGAATTGACACTATTGACAGCTCACTCCACGCTCACTTCACCTAAATTTTCACGGTGAGATTTTTACAGAATAGCACCGCTGCAAGTCAATTAAAGGAGATTACCCATTTACGAACTTTTTTAGTAATTAGCCATAGTTGTCGATATTGTTTTTCACAAAAGTAAGGTTCTTCGAAACGGTCTACGATTTACAGCAACTTACGGGACGAAACGGTTAGGAAGGGTAACTCCCGTATTTTTAAGAACATTTGCATATTGATCTCTAGCTCCATCTGTCAAAAATACGGGATTCGGGACGGCATCTAATTTCCCTACATTTAGACAAGTTTTCGACATTGAGGCCCGTGGCTAAATAATAACAGCTGCACAGGTCGATCGATCAGGTTAAGCTACGCTTGCCGCTGTTGGTCTGTGGATGGGTGACCACCTTTACATACCGAGACCCCTCCGTGCCCCGGAAAGCACATTAAGCGGTGGGCCCGGCTGTCATTCGTGGATCTTTGACAGTCATTACGGGTAGTCAGAAGCCCGAAAGTCTGACAACCAGTCTTACCAAGGGGTATCGTATTACTCAGTAACTGGGTTGTGGAGGTCAGATAGGCATGTAAAATACTGGTATTCAGCTGCATCCGGTTAAACTGGAAGCCAACCCCTATATAGTTGGGAAAAGGCTAGGCAGATGATGACACAAGTTTTCGACATTGATGGTCGCTGAGATAAGGTTGGAATATTTCTTAAGAGCAAAACTAAATTCTAAATTCAAACTACCGTCTTTACCCTAGTACGTAACAAACAAGAGAATGACGAAGAATCCTTTATCAAATATCAGGCATCCAACCAGGATGCCAGTCCTCGTGAATTGATGTCGGCAATTAATTCTGTGCGCGTTAGGTGGCGCTAGTGAGCTGGTGTCCCAGGGCTCTCGCTAGATCCGCTAGACTTAGCGCGTCCGTACCTAGACCTAGACTCGGTTTTGATTTATCATTTTGGCATTACTCAAGGAGGGACTTGCATCTGGTAAGCAGGATTTTATTACCTTACTAGCTGCGCTTTGCGGTTTCACCCGCATAAGTGTCGATCCCGTGGGAATATCCGGATAAAAAAATCAGCTGATCCATAATTATGTTCGCATAACTCGACATAATGTACGGATCAGCTGTTTTTTTTTTCACGATTTTAGGGTTGGTCCCATAGTAAAAGTTGTTCATAATGATGAGTACAATGACTCCTTTTACCGATTAAAACGATCAAAATGTAAGGGTGTATACGGAAATACTTTAAGATAATTTATAACAAACAGACATAGTAGAGCATTCGTGTACCGATTCACACCATGTTTTTACTGCACGCAAATTAGTGAAAAAAAAATATGTTGACTCATATAATTAAGTTTCTGACACAAACACATGTCTCGGTCGCGTATCTAATTTAACTGTCCTCAAATTAGGCCACAAGAGCCTTTTGTGTATTTTTGTACATAGCCCGTACATTAGACGACCATTGTGCCTCGTTTAATAAGGCGAGTGCGCTTTCCACTTGCCTTATAAGGTGCCGTCGCACAAACGAGGTTAATTCACACGATCTGAGCAAGAATGGACGTTAGAAATAATGGACGTGGTATTTAGCTGGTTTAATGTTATGTAGATTGTTATCTACAAGATGGATTGTTGTTTGCTTGTAGTTATGTGTTTTCACGAGATATTTATGTCATTTTGGCACGAAGTTATTTCAGAGAAAGGACCATAGAAACTTCATTGAGTTGAGACTCCATTCAATGAATAGTGTCCTTATTTCTATTCAGGCCACCAGCTTTATTTGCATTGTTTACAATAAATATCTAATAAATAAAAACTATCCTATGTCCTTCCCTGGGATACAATCTAACTCTCTGACAAATTTTATCGAAATACGTTCAGTGGTTTAGGCGTGAAAAGGTAACATACAGACAGACAGACAGAGTTACTTTCGAATTTATAATATTAGTATGGATAACAAATATGCTTTAAAGGCAACAAGGCTTCCATGGCGCCCTCACCTACCGCCTGACGTAGGTCCTCACCGGACACGGAAGTTTCGGGAGGTTCCTGCACATCATCAGGCGGGAGGAAACGCCCGGGTGTCACCATTGCCAGGATCGCCCAGAGGACACGGTGGAGCACACGGTGGAGGTCTGCCCTGCTTGGGCGGAGCACCGCCGTGTCCTCGTAGAGGCGATCGGCAGCGGCGGCGACCTCTCGCGTCCGGCCCTGGTGCAAGCCATGGTCCGGGGCGAGAGGGAGTGGGAGGCAGTCAACTCCTTCTGCGAAGCAGTAATGCTAGCGAAGGAGGTGGCGGGACGGCTCAGGGAGAGAGCCTCCCGTCCCAGCTGCCGCGGGAGACGCTCCGGGCGTCGGGAGCCGGGCGACGACTCCCGGCCACCGTAGGCGCGGGCCTGCGGGCGGAGAGTAATGGGTAGCTCACCGTCCGATCAGGACCAGGCCCGTGCCGGACGGCGCGTACGTGTTCCACGCGCGCCTCAAAGAGATGTCAGCATCGAGGAGGGGCCCCATAGGGCCGAAGCCTGCCGGGTCAGCGGGATTGTCCGAAAGGGTTACTGCTGGCCCGGAACATAAAGGGCTAAGGAAGGAACACGGGTGGGTTTTAGTGGGTGGAGCGGAAGGGAGTGTGGGAAATCTTCAAATGACCCCTCATTTGAAGATTTCCCATCCGCAAAAAAAAAAAAAAAAGGCAACAAGGCTTTATCAGTCAAGTAGTCTTTTCATTCTATAAGTCTGTTCATGATTATCATCAGCTACAATAATGAAAAGATTCACAATCATCAGCCCAATAAACTGTATGTTTATTTGATCAATAACTCTTATCAAGAAAAAAACAACGTATACTTATAACATTTTTTTTCCACATCACAGTAAAATATTTATTAATACCGACTCCATAACTTCGTAGCACAACAATGGTAAATTATCTCAACTCGACACACCCGTACGTGTTACTTTTTTGTTTGTTTAAATGACCGCGCTATGTTACTTCCGTTCACTCGCCCGATTAGTGGAGCCAGTACTACGCTGATTGTACTCGCCGAAAGTGGGCAGTGTAAACATAGCATGTACGATAATTTAAATGAATGAGTGTGTGATTATGGGATTTTAATGGATGCTTCTGGCTGCGGCTTTAGTTGTGATGTTCGTTAATATACAACAGAGTATAATGTATTAATATTTTGTGGCTACTACATACATTTAAATATAAGGGGGCGCATTAAGCCAGAAAAAAATCAAGTTTCACCCGCGCCTCCTTGCCTACCCCTCTCATCAAACACGACGAAAACAAAACACAATCCCTTCCCGCCAGCAATTTGAAAATTTGTAATTAAATTTCGAGGTAACATCGTGGTGTTTTTTGATCTAGAAAATTTCTTTTTTTTGTGTTTCTGTTGCACAATAAGTGTGGAAATATCATTTTGTTACTCATGTTATTTTTATTTTATACCTAAGTCTTATCAATTTCATGAAAAATCATATTGAAGTTAGGCTATTTTGGTTTCTTCCGCCCCTTAACGTAAAATTTCGTAGCTGTATCATGGCATTTAATCAGAGATTTATCACTCACATTGAAGTTATTTTTGTTACACAGTAAGTTATGAATTGTTCACAAAATCCAGTTCGATTCAGAAAAAATGAGATTTTCACCACATCTGACAAGTCTTCTTAAACTCTCCGGAATCCGGGTCAAGATAACCACAGTCTTATGCTGTATGCCTAAGAGATTATTTGATGGATCATGGTCATTTGGGTCCAATAAGGATTACTCTTGCAATTCCTAAAGACATACCCTGCCCAGGATAGGGCAGGGTATGTCTTTAGGAATTGCAAGACAAGAACCAAACAACAGAATAACATCATACATACATAATCAGGCTATAATGTTCCCACTGCTGGGACACAGGCTTCCTCTCTGTGAGAGGGAGTGGGCTGTAATCCACCACGCGGGCCCAGTGCGGGTTGGTAGTAATGGTATTATTTGCCGATGACAGCACCGCGTTAGTAAAATGTAAACATCCGGATAGCTATGAACAGGACATAAATAAGACCCTGGAAGATATCGTACTTTGGCTTGATAGAAACAACTT
>OX637545.1:2248103-2505103 GCA_951800025.1 Oligia strigilis | reverse complement strand
GTTCAAGTGCCCTCGTCTGAAGAGCCCTTAACAACTGCGGTCGACTCTCTACAATGCGTGCGCTGATTACCGCTGCGTGCGTGTGAATGCGCCTTTACGAATCTAAAGAGGTTTTAACTTTTTTTGCTACTGTATAACTATCAATGGGGAGGTTTTATTTGTGGAAAATTGTACGTGGAATTTTGAGTTACAGGGTGAACAATAAATTTCTGAGGAATTACTTCATATTTTGGTGCTTGTGGCTAAATAATAACAGCCGCACGGGTCGATCGATCAGCAACGCTTGCCGCAGTTGGTCCGTGGATAGGTGGCCATCTTTATGTACCAAATACAAGGAGTATTTGGTACATAAAGATGGCCACCTTTGGTCCCGGCTGTCATTCGTGAATTTTTGACAGTCGTTACGGGTCGTTAGAAGCCCGGAAGACTGACAATCAGTACCAAGGGAAATCGTATTACCCAGTAACTGGGTTGTGGAGGTCAGATAGGCAGTCGCACCATGTATAATACTGGAGTTCAGCTGCATCCGGTTGGACTTGAAGCCGACCTCAACATGGTTGGGAAAGGGCTGGGCAGATGATGTCTCCATATTCGGGTGATAACATCTGTGATTTTGTAGATTTCCTTGATAGAGATAAGCAGTTCATATCCTAAATGTCAAAGTCACCCAAAGGGCAATGGAGAGGGCTATGTTTGGAGTTTCCCTGCGTGATCGAATCAGAAATGGGGAGATCCGCAAGAGAACCAAGGTAACCGATATAGCCCGAAGAATTGCCAAACTTAAGTGGCAGTGGGCAGGGCACATTGCTCGCAGAACAGATGGCCGATGGCGCCGAAAGGTTCTGGAGTGGCGACCACGTACCGGAAGACGTAGCGTTGGAAGGCCTCCCACAAGGTGGACCGACGACCTTGTGATGGCCGCAGGAACCCGTTGGATGCGAGAAGCACAGAACCGGTGTGGAAGTGCTTGGGGGAGGCCTATGTCCAGCAGTGGACGTTTTTCGGCTGAAATGATGATGATGATGACAATTGCAATTCTTTATTGTATATCACGTTTTGTGTGCATGCATACATACATGTGTGTCTTGTCAATTGACGATGACACAAACATTGTGAACCAAAAAATACTTACCGACAATTTTTTCAAAAGTAGTAATATATAAGTACATACTTACTGAGTTCACCACTCTTCACGGGAAATAGGCAAAAGAATCTGAAACAAGAAATGCAGACATTTAGAGAAAAGATATCAGCCCATATGCAAGCCTATATAGAATTACACAACCAGCCATACCATTATCCTGACCCCACCAAAGACTACTTACCTATTTCCCATTTTTCGGCCATTTCATTAGTGCAAGCACTTACGGAGGCTAATTTATTTTTATTGTTCGTAGTCTTGACTAGCCGTAAAACTTACCTTTGCTGAATTTATGCGCGAAGCCACAACCTCGGGTATAAATAAAGGGGGATGTATTGTGCTTGTGCTGTTGATTCTGGATGTGAGGCTGTTTCTTAGTGCTTTACAATGTCAAGGGAGATAGATGGATAGATGGCATCGGGCTTTTTGGTGCTTTCCTTTTTAGGGTTCCGTACCTCAAAAGGAAAAAAAACGGAACCCTTATAGGATCACTCGTGTGTCTGCCTGTCCGTCCGTCTGTCACAGCCAATTTGTTGAAATTTGGTGACCCAAACACAGACGAGTAACGTAATAAATGACTTTTGATTATAGAGGTATTTTTTTGGCAAGTTACCATTTTGTTACTGGTGTGTCTTTGTGCCTCTGTACCTATTCACAATGTGTGATGAATGATCAAAGTTGAGTTTTTGAAATGGGTAGTTTGGCCAAAATTTAATCTATTAAGGCGCATAAGAAAATGGCTATTCCATTCATTCATCCATTATATCAAAACCTCTCCGTGCCATCAATTTTCACAGATGATGTATTTCTGTTGCCGCTATAACAACAAATACTAAAAATAGAAGAAAATAAATATGTAAGGGGGGGCTCCCACACAACAAACGTGTCTTTTTCGGCATCTTTGCCTTGTGGTACGGAACACTTCGTGTGCGCTTGGCCAATTTTTTCAATTTTTTCTTATCTTATTACTATTTTCACTTCTAACAATGATATATTTACGCGAAGAACCTTATCATAGCTCCTAATTCTGTCGCTTCAACAAGAATTTCCCCCATGAATCTCGCAGACAATTTCCTTAGTACCTAATAATTCATAGGCAACGCAAAACAATAATAAACTACGTACAAATGATAGATTATAATTTGTGTAAATCACACAGCGGCCGGCCGTTACTCAGTGTAATTGGCTACTATAGTAAATTATGTAAATCTCTATTACTTATGTACAATTTACATAATTATGATTTGTTGAACAACTACTAATGTCGCGGTGGGCTAGAGGTCATACATTTATTTGTGGGAATTCGTAGGTGAAAAGTTTTTGATTAGATTGTTTTAGGGTATCAAAATATTTGTCCGCATCGTTGTCAACAGGAAAAGTGCCCAAAAGACTGGCAGCATTGCCACGTTGTATGGCAATGCTGATTCTTTGGCCAAAAAATGGGACAGCTCTCTGATCACATGATTACTTGTTTTTTTATTTCCATTTTGAACATGCATTTAATGAGCTTTCACGACTGATGACACAAGGTAGGTACGTTATAGTGCGAGTGCACAAGACAAACTTTTAATCACAATTCGAAGAATTTTGAAGGAAATTCGTAATCCGTTGTGAATAATGTTTGAAAACTTCGTCTACTCGATAGTGTAAATAACGCAATGAATGCTGTTGAACTGTCAAAATTAATGACACTGCCATTGTAAATATGTTATGTAATTACCCCACGTGAAAAGGATTACAAAATATTTGAAAACAATCTGCTTTTGGATGAAATTAAATCCAAACAAAATGCAGTAGAAATATATTAAAAAAGAAATATTGGAACTCTGCAAACAATAAATTCTGAATGAGGTTACTCTTAAAACCGATAACCCATTTCCAATTCCAAACTTTTAACAGTCTCGCCATCTAAAGCAATCTTTTTCCAATCGCGAAAAGGCAAAACCCTATTACGTCCTCATAACATGAAAAGCAACATCGTACGTAACGAAAACACCAAGAAAATCTATTAGGAACTCAAAAACCAATCTTTGAACATTATTATCATGCGAGAGTTCCTTAAGAATGTTCGAGTTCGTCGAAAACCACTCGAGTTCTAAATGCCTACAACAGCGAACCTACCTTATTACATCAGAAGAATTTTAACGAGATGCTAACTTGTATACAAATTGAATTTTCCGAACGCAACAGCTTGTTCACTGTGTACATTAAGTTTATCCAAAAGTTTGATGATTTTGTACAAAATTTGTTGGAACGAAGTAATTTTATTAAGAGACGTTTTAAGTTGTTATCCAATTTGTGGGTATTTTGTTTTTGTTAATAGGTCCCGGTTCAATACCTCGTGAGGGAATTTGTGAAATGTTAACTTGTTACACTCAATTATAATTATGGAAGTTTGCGATGGAATTAATTGGCATTTAAATGTATTGGAGTGGTCTTTTTGCTGAAAAAGAAAATCATGAAAGATGTCATATTTGTGATGAGTGCGTTTCAAAGCTTCGGGATGCTGCAGCCTTCAAGAAAAAGGTTCAGGATATTACAGAAATAGAAACACACAAAAAACACACACACACAAAAAAAGGTAGAAGATGAAGAAGCTGAATATGTTGACGACTTTGACGTTAATGTCAGTGACAAAGATCCTCAGATTTTGGTAACGACGGAATCGACGGTCACTGAATTTTCAATAAAGATTCCGAAACATGAAACACAACTACTAAGCCACGTATCTACCCACTAAATTATTTCACAACAGCCCAGACATTTTCAACTACACACTCCATACAAAACACCCAAATTAAGTCCTTAATAGGCATCATAACACGATATTACATGCATACCGAGCATAAAATCATTACTAAGAACGAAATTACAATGGTGTTCATCAGGTGGCTATAATTGTATCCTCGTGTACCATTATGGGGCAAAATTGCTCCCGAGAAAGTGTGGCCGTAAAAGGAAGGGACTTTCTCGGAGCTATGTTACTGGTGATATTAGAAAATGTAGTTTTGGCATTGTTTCTACTCGCTTTGTAGTCTAGTTAGTGTTGTACTGGAATCTTTTTTTTTTTTGCGGATTTGAAATCATCAAATGACTCTGGGTGGAGCGGAAGGGAGTGTCAGACTCTTACTGACTAAAACCCACCCGTGTTCCTTCCTTAGCCCTTTATGTTCCGGGCCAGTAACCCTTTCGGACAATCCCGCTGACCCGGCAGGCTGATAAAATAAACTATTGGAATTACGTTGTTGCGAATGATGAAGAAGCACTGAACCGACCGAAGTGGCAAATTGCTTTGGGGAGTCGTATGCTCAGCATTGGACGTCTTTCGGCTGTAATAATAAAGTCATGAAAATAATTTATATGATTTTAGTAGAGCAGTGTTACAAAATTGATAAAAAATCATTCAGCGATCCTTTTTATATTTAAGTTTTATAGCAATTACATTTTCTGAATCTCTGTTAAAAAATGAGCCAGTAATCAATGTAAAATTTAATAAACACTTACCTACCATAGCAGCCATTTCCCCGTGTTCAAATTCGGAGACAATTCAATATTGTAACATTCTTAAAAGACAGACTTAAAACATCACCTCTAACACCCGAACATATTATTAACCGGTAATCCTTATTTGGTATCCAATCTACCCATTGATTCATGGTCACTTACATACACCCGACGCTAACGAATACTTACGGTCGAACATTTGACATTGAACTAAATACCTCGTACTTTCTCTTTATAGGAAAAAATATGGTCCGTTGAAAACATGATCTTTTGGTGTTCCTGATTTAGATATCATGTGCAGTTAGAATAAATTAGAAACATGTGTGAATAATACTATATAGCACGTAATCTATAAGGACAAACCAGTTAAAACAATGATACATTGCATTATCAGCCTATAATGTTCCCACTGCTGGGACACAGGTCTCCTCTCTGCGAGAGGGAGTGGGCCGTATGAGGGCCCAGTGAGGGTTAGCGGATATCACATGTCTTCGAATTTTTGGTTCTAGGACATGCCGGTTTCCTCACGATGTTTTCCTTCACCGTTTCGAGGGCAATGGTGATGAAAAAATTTACACTCGTATGTTGCGGCCACTGGGTCACCACTGCTCACAAAATACATTGACACAGAAAGATTTAAATGGCGGTTAGTTTACTATTGCTCTTTGATAAGCTTTAACTCGAAATGGGCTGGCGTCTAATTTTGCTATCCTTTGGAATAATTTAGCAAAGAAGATACACACTCAAATACAGGTGTAGGTTCTGCTGTTGTAGACGTAGCAGCGAATTTAACGGGGCTGTTTTATATATATCCTTTTATTCAATAAATACATATAAATTATATTTTTGTCATTCGTGGATCTTTGACAGTCGTTACGGGTAGTCAGAAGCCCGAAAGTCTGACAACCAGTCTTACCAAGGGGTATCGTATTACCCAGTAACTTGGTTGTGGAGGTCAGATAGGCAGTCGCTCCATGTAAAATACTGGAATTCAGCTGTATCCGGTTAGACTGGAAGCAGACCCCAACATAGTTGAGAAAAGGCTAGGCAGATGATGATGATGTTAAAACTTTGATAACGAAATTCTTAAAAGCGGGATGTAAACATGTATGAATGCTCCTCCTTATTAAATATTTGATTCTTTACAACCATAGTAAGAGAAGGTGAAACATTCCATTAGTAACCCGATCATATACACCTTGCATTTAAACTAAACGACACTTAAACTTACTCTAACTAGCCGAGTAAAACCACAAAGGTACCTCACTCGTCACTCACCTAACAGCCTCATAACAATTTGTAACAAATATGAGCGACAATTGGGGGCTCTATTTAAAACAATACGACAACGTCACCCCACGATTACTGTAATCACACAATTAACACGCGATTACGTGTTACACAGCCAGTGTAACTTGAACTGTGACGTAATGTCAAACTTTACTGCGTTCATTTTATGATTATTTTATTTTGTTCGGGAAACTTACAGCTATAAACAGTGTTGTTAAACAATATGCAATTGAAAGTCATTTACAAGATTCCATTGATAAACACATAAAACAAAAAGGTCGGTACAAAATAATACGTGGAAATAAAATTACACGATCGATTAATACAGACTAAAATCATTTCATCATCATCATTTCAGCCGAAAGAAGTCCATTGCTGGACATAGGCCTCCCCCAAGCACCTCCACTTCGACCGGTTCTGTGCTTCCCGCATGCAGCGGGTTCCTGCGGCCTTCACATGGTTGTCGGTCTGCCTTGTGGGTGGCTTTCCAACGCTACGAGTGTGAGTGTGCGAGAGTGGGGGTGTGTGTGGGGGTGTGTTTATATGTTTGTTACTTCTTCACGCTCAAACGACTGGACTAATTTTGATAAAATTTTGTATGGAGGTAGCTGACACCCTGGATTAACCTATAGGCTACTTTTCATCCCGATATTCCCATGGGATCGACATTTACGTGGGTGATACCGCGGGGCGCAGCTAGTCTCTAAATAATTTCCTGTTATCTTATCTGGCAGATAATTTCATGCTACTTTCATTGTTTTTTTTTTCTGGCAGAATAGTGCCTATTCATACACTAGGCAACATACCTTGAATGTATCAAAATCTGATAAAATTTTTGACTGCCGTTTTTATACGCAGCGAGCGTCACCACAAAGGATCAAGATGTACCGGTCCCCGTGTACCACTAATGTAACCATTAGAGTCCGGTTGTCATGTAATAACCCTTTGCACAGTTGGTTAACATCGGCAACCAAGTGAACCTATGTTACGTGATACGCATTGTGAAGCATTCAGCAATTATTTCACGTAGTTCTGAAACTTGGAATGGTTACAGTCTGAAAGTGAGACAATTATGAGGTTTTAAGTGGTGTTAAGTATGATATTTGTGTAATGAGTAACGTTGTGTTAATTATGAAGGCCTATGTATGGGGAAGTAGAGAAGTAGACAAATGAAAAGTTAATTAAGCTTTCATAGCTGCGCCCCGCGGTTTCACCCGCATAAGTGTCGATCCACACAAACTTTTGCGTTTTTAATATTAGGTGTTTATCTATGAAATTGCCGTTTTACATAGAAATAGAATAGAATAGAATACTCTTTATTATGTACACCATAAAAAAATAAAAATAATAATAAAAAAATAATATAATAATAAAACATAATTATATATATTATAATATAATAATTAAATTAGTATATTTTTTTAAAGAAAATTTTGTGTTTCGTATTTGGTCATTAGTGAAGATGTACTTTTGGCATTTTAGTGGAAGTTCGTTGATGGCTCTGCTATAAAAATCCTGACGACGGGAATCGATGAACTCATAAGAGGAGTTTTCCACCGCCTTGTTGGATTTGAAATTTTTCCCCTGTAAAAAGTTATTCAAATTCCGAGTAAAAATGGGGATAAAAATGGGGTTTCCAGTCGTAACTCCTGTAGTTTTGAGACGGCCGGTTGTGCGGTGCTTCGCATGATTTTGAAGGAAATGAATCATTATCGATTTATTACTTACGTTAAAGCCTGCTGCAAGTTCCAACATGATTTGGGATGAATCTGCGTCCACTATGGCTTTCAAGTCATCATTGTTCCGGCCGTCCACGGGGCTCATTGTTGAGATCAAAATTTCCAGAACGGAAGCGATCAAACCAAAAACGGATCATGCGCTCACATGCGGTACCGTATTAACGACGTGTATGGACACGTCGTTGATATTGCACGCTGTCTGTGCTGCGTTGGTGCCCCAACGGAACAAGTATTCGAAAATATCGCGCAATTTCGATTTTTCTATGGTTACAGAAACAGCGATAGGTATAACAAAAAATCGAACGGCGGGAAAACAAATGAACAACTGATTTTGAAAAACAAAATGACATTCTATTTATTATAAAATTAATTTGAATTTGTAATTCTAAATAGAATCACAACAAAAGCCAGTATAAAAAATCGGTATAGGTAAAGACCTATTATTATTAGTCGGATTTGGGAAAAATAAACTTAGAAGATGTCTGATGGCCAATGTACTGTATAACGTGACTCTAATGAAAAGAAATGCAAGGAGATAAGAGTATCTCCTATAGAGATTTACTCACTACAGAGATAGCCCAAGAGACCAGAGACCAGAGATAGACCCTCGGTGCGCGGGTCCGACTCGCACTTGACCGGTTTTTTATAAATCTAACCCACTTTGGTCCATAAACCTACCTCTTCCCTTACAAACTACTTGCATGGGACTAAGTGCGAATAGGACCAAGTGCGAATGGGACCAAGTGCGAATGGGACCAAGTGCGAATGGGACCAACAGCGAACGCGGTACGAAGTGTGAATGGGACGAAGTGAGAATAATCCAGTAAAAATATGTATTCAAAGAAACAAAAGCCCACCATTCCAGTTTATTTAGTGTTAAAATTTATCGGTATTCGGTTATACCATTAAAAGAAAAACATTTCATTCCCGTTTCATTACTTATTCAACAAATTGCTAATGCACGAACAGACAATCTGACAGAAATCACACAGATTTGACTTCAAAAGCTTTTTATTCTCGAAGCAACGCTAAAACGCCAATCCATCAAAAGTTTTCTTCAATAAAAATAAATAGGGGGTGAAAAAAGGTGGGAAGGGGGTGAATTTGCATGCGTCATCTAAGGGTAAGTTTCAGGGGGTGGGTTATAATCAGAACCGTGGTGAGTAAGCTGATTGATAGACCACACCCCTATGTTTTGGGGGTGTATTTTCAACCCTTGATTATCGAGGCAGTTCACTTGGCTTCAAGGAAATGGTTCATGGATCATTAGAGTTCAATGGATACATTAATAGGTTTTTTAAAGATCCGTTCTTCTTTTACAATGATGCACCGTTTTAAAAAGTTTTACTATGGTTAATTTGTCATGGAATAATAGGAAAAATAATATAATAATAATAATAAATCTTTATTAATCCTTTAAAGTATTGCAGTACATGGGTATATAAATTATACATGGTAAAATTACAGGTTTTCTACAATTGTAGTGGGTGCAGTTCTGATCTCCTAACTAGGTTACAGTATAACCTGTATGAAGGAGTGACAGTTCCGATCCCCCTTGGATTACAAGAAAATAAAAGTAAAGTTATATTTTTTATTTGAACCAGAGCGAGGTACACATTATGAACAAAAAAAAACAAAATAATAACAGTATTGTATGCTCGGCAGCGCCAAATAGTCCCAGTTCAGCATAACTGCCAGACAACGCCTGACGCTGGTTTTCAACGTGCCTGGTTTAGAATCAATAGGTATTATAATTTTAACGACATTTTGCTCACAACTCTTCTACTAACTTTTTAGACCTTTGTATCCTGCTTATGCGTATGAAGTTTCATTAAAATCGGTTCATTAATTTCGAAAAACAAGGGCTTGAAAGTTTGTATGAAATGCCGTATAGCGTAAACTCTCTTAAAACGGCTCACCAAGTAACCAACATGTTCATTACTGCACATTACCAACGGTTGCATCTTTATCTGACAGATTCGCCCCATTAACCCCACCGCAGCGACGGCGATAAATCAAAACGTCATCAATCTACGTTCAAAAGTGCAGTGGTGATTAAGACGGCTCTTGAGGGTTATCATCGGGATAATTTATCGTTTGGTATCCAAGGAGTTGGTGGGTTAAGGTTTTTGTAAAGTAAGAACTGTATTAATGGTTCTGGAAAGAGTTGACCGTCTTTTGTTTGTTGGTAATCGCTTTTGTAATTGTGGTTGAAGTAGAGTTAATCTGGCTTTGGGTTAATGATTGCATTGCCCCATTTTCTTGTGCAATTTGTTAGTGTGTCCGAAAAAAGTGTTTATGTTTAAGAACCTCTAAGACATGTTTGTGTTTGGTTCTTGAGTGTTCTCTTAAATTACATTTTAACGAGTTCCAATGAACAGGAACAGTCAACAAAAGAGATAAGTATGCAGGATCGTAGGATATAGTTGAAGTTTAGTAAGGCTGGCATCTTCTGTACAGCACATCAAGCTATTACAATCTGTCAAATTTCTTTATTAGATTTTCAACTTTATCGCTGAAGCATATGGTTCAAAGTTGATCGGGAAATTCGACAGTTTCGGGTAGCTTGATGTGCTGCCGTCTGTACTGTGTAGCAAGAATATAAGATACAGCCTCATTTTCGCGTAAGTAAAATGCTGCCTATATATTATCACGAGTAAAAGGATAAGAAGAAAACACAATAATATTTTGACAAACATTGTACATAACACAGAGAACGCCAGCTGAAGCAAACCGCGGTTATTCACGAAATTCACAAGTTTTTTGCACAAAAACATAGCGAAGACTATGAAATATGACATCATGACCCTGACTAGAATACACACGAATATTCAGATGGTATAATAATATTCTTGGTAATATTCTTCCATGGATGCAGTACATGGTTCTAAACAACACCGCTTCGAAATTTTCCGTCGGTTATTAAAAAAAAATACATTTGACCGCGTAGGTACACACAAACACACACACACTGGCACTTTCCTATGAAAGAGTTGATATTTTTGGAACGAAGTTCTATAGCGGAGCTTGCGCTAGGAGTAAACTGGGAGAAATCGTCACGTAACGAAACAGCGTTATGCCTCCATGCGACTTTTTATTACATACATGGAGAGTCAGAGAAAGGGAGACATATTTGTCATAGCTTTCGAGGGCGCTGAAGCCGATAGTGAGGTCAAAACAAAAATGCAAAATGGCGGCTGCAAAAATTTGGAATTTGGTGGAATAACCGACGAAAAATTTCTTCGTTCGGGGGTCTAGAATCATTTGCTGAATTCACGGTTACAGTTTACGCTTCGATGCCACCCTGTATAGTCATTATTGACAAGCCTAGGTTATAATTATCATAATCAGCCGCTAAATGTTCCCACTGCTGGGTCACAGGCCTCCTATGTCTGTGAAAAGGATCTACCACTTTCAGTGCGGGTTGACGGATGTCATGTCACATGTTTTCGATATTTTGGTTCTAGGACATGCCGGTTTCCCCACGATGTTTTCCTTCACCGTTTTGAGAGTAGTGGTGGTAATTAACACAAAGTAAAGTGCCTGCTTGGGTTCGAACCCACGATATACAACTCGAAAGACGCGGCTGTTATCACTGGGCCACCACTGCTCATCTGCTGTGTAGGTAGTAGATACTGGTCGCATTCACGCCAAACGTATTGTTAGTTACCGACTGTGAGCAAGCGTAACGCAGTTTACTGCTTTTCCATATTCAACTTTTCGTTCACACCGGACCGACATTACACGCTATTACTAGTCAGCCGCCGATCGTGAGTTCGCGCTTACAAGCGTCAGCTAACTATACGTTTGGTAGAACGAGTACTAACTCTTTTTCGAAAAGGTACTGTGCCGATAAATCATGGCAATGTTGACTTAAAAGTAACCCCTCTAGATTCAGTAAAAGTGCGTATATTTTCAAATATTCGAGCATTGGATTGGTTTTTTTTTCTTTTCGTGAATACATCGAAGTGGTATTTTTTAAACTACTGGCTGGTATGTCACGGTATTTTGGAAGAGCGTTCGCAAAAATCCTCAAACTTTTTTATTTAGGTACTTCTTTTGTGTAGCAATACTCTTTTTCTATGGTTTTGTTTTTTTGACATCGGAATGTTGAGCCACATGTTTAGCGTTCGATATTTGAAAATGTGTTTTAAAGGAAGTTGTGATTCAGTGTGTTTTGTTTTGTGAGTGCATCAGCTGCTAACTCAAATGTTTGAAATACGCCATTGGCCTTTTTTGCAGACAATTAGAACTATCAAAGCAGTTGTCTTTATTTAGGAAAATAACAGTAAATCTTTGGAACTCCTTTCTACTCATTTACCAATTCGAATTGTATAGCTTATAAAAGGAAACGCCAAAATAATTCGTCTCCACAACACTGCCACCATAGATAATACAAAAATAAACGTCCATAGACATCCCGAACCGTCATTAACCGACCAACCCAACAAAATTAAAAACCATAATTTATCTTTATTGCAGCAGTGCAGGGAAACGGAAGAAAAAAGAAAACGAAAAATAAAACACGGAGCTTCCCTGATCTTGTTTTAATTGCCGAAAAGGGAAGCGGTCTGGACCAAAGTACCGAGTGGTACCGAGATGGTACTGAATTTAATTTCGCAAATCGGTTATAGCGGTGCAAACCTCTCGGTTGAATTCTTGACGGAATGGGATGAACACAGGATGAAGTGTGCTTTAATGGATGGTAAATGAGGCTGGCATGCACGTGGTGTTTGAAATTATAGTTGATTATACTTTTGTTATAGGCATGTTTTAATCTACTATAGCTTGTAAATGTCGTCTGCCTTTGTTCCAATCTCTCAAATAGTGCCTGAATAAGTTATTTTAAAGATGATTTACTCAGCAGATATCGAATTGAGATGCAGCTGAATACCAGTATTTTTTACATGGAGCGACTGCCTATCTGACCTCCACAACCCAGTTACTGGGTAATACGATACCCTTGTTAGGACTTGTCAGACTTTCGGACTTCTGACTACCCGTAACGACGGCTGCATCCGGTTAGACTGGAAGCCGACCCCAACATAGTTGGGAAAAGGCTAGGCCGATGATGACAAATTCAGGTCCAACTAAACTAAGCGCTTATATCCTCCTGAGAAATGTAGCTGGATTTATCAATGAAATAAACTGAGCTAGCTGTCCACAACAGCAATTATCCTAAGCTGATGTTGATTCCGTTCATGTGAGCTTAAGTGACCTTTAATTATAGATGTCCCACGTGTATGTCCTTACTTAGAGCTAACTTAGTTCAAGTCTGAAGAGCTTACGAGTTGGGAATCTAAGTTGTGTATTATGTGCTGTCATGTTGATAGTGTTTTAAGTTTGGGGTTTCCAAGGTTTTAACTGCATTAAAGGAAACGCAATATACTTGACAATAAGACAGTGAGGCTGAAATGGGACTGGGCTAGCCACATGTAAAGGGTGCATCAGAAGTTCTGATGCATTCATGTCCATCTGTCCTAATTCAGAACAGATGGTCCAAGGTTGTCACGTAGTTGGTGCCTGAAGACGGGCGTCGCGTCACCGTCACCAAAGCAGGCAAGGTAAGAAAGCAAGCCTATGAAACGCTGGCGTGACGACCTAAACTTTAGACTGATTGGTAGAAAAGGCAGCAGGCAAAGATGAATGGTGAAATATGTGGGAAACCTTTGCTCACCAGTGGGACAGTATAGGCTAAATATATATATATATGTCGGAAATACGTCATTCGTTTGACTTATTTGGGACGCCGGCGCCATCTGGTGGATCTTGACAGAGTCTTGCCTGAGTTCGTGGGTGTCGACGACAGCGTGACAGAACGAGGTGGAGCTCTCTTGGACATTGGACATCGTACGGACAACATGTGCTTAGAAACTGTTCCGCGTTCCGTATCTGGTTGTGTCATGTACCTTACAGTATGTGAAATTATAATCTGATTTGAACCGCAAACGGTTTTTCTATTGCGCAATAACCAACGCTACCCACAGTAAGCCCACAGCAACTAAAATATGCCTGATAATAACAAGACGCACATACCTTCTCCATCATCAGAAGTGTGAGTCGTGTTGAAACTTGGTAACTTAAACATTCTTGGCTAAGAATGAACTATATAGCTCAGGTGGTCCGATTAGAAACTTATATTATTGAAAAATACATAATTATAATTATGTCGTATTAAAGTAAAGGCAAAATTCACAAATTAACGAAATTGAAAACGTCAGACCAGCGAGACGCTTCGTTGCAATCTAGAATCTAGAATTATGAATTTTGTGTAATTTTAAAAGGTGAAGGAAAATAAGTTGTAAGTACAAGTCATTCCTATGGAAATCTTGAATCCTTCTCAAGACGCTTCACAAAAATTCCAATCTCAAGTAGTCATTTAAAAATGTCACTAAATATTCTTCTCATTTTGAATGTGACAGGTGTTGGTCTGACGTCACGTCCAGTTTTTATTCCCAATGTGGTTGGTGTGCGCTGCATCTAAATATGAACTGAAATATGAACTGCAGAATACAAATGTGGGGCATAAACTTCGGAGTTGATTGGACTTTTTAGGGAATATGTTTTTCTTATTTAAGAAAAATCTTGATAGTGCATCTGACAATGAGTATCACAGGATGTTGTGCCATGGTAAAGTTATGGGAAAATCGAATGCTTTCTTCATTTTAATATTAGCGTTGTTACTCTTTTCTTGCAGTCCTCATTCATTGCCTACTCGTGTTAACTGGGCCTCAAGTCTGCTATTACAATAGTGTCATAATGGTCTATCATTGATTTCATAATCGTTGATTTTGACAAGTTTGGTAATCTACTAATATAATGGCGTCATTATGACTTTCCAATGGTCAACCACTGACACTCCATTGAAAGAAATGGCATAGAATGGTAATCTCATACATACAATGAATTACTGTCTTAGGGGGGAATCTGCTAAAATTTTGACAGTTCCTTTGATCAGTGATCTACCATTAGAACGTCATTGTGCAGTCATTGCTTTTAATTCGTTACGAGTATCGTATATGTTCTGTGCCATTGACAGACCAATGATCGACCATTATGAATTTAGCAGATTACGAACTTTAAGCAAAATGACAATGGGATCGTGTTGGAATGACGAATTTATAAAAATAGCAGACTTAGGCCCCAGTTAGCTTTACAACATATGTAACTCTAAAAGTACATACATATAATTAATTAATGGGCAATTTTAATATAGGTAGGTGCAGTTGTTAAGTCCTTGTGTATAATAATATAAAGTAAAAAAGCGCGAGAAATTTGAAAAATAGGTATCTGAAGAAACTATTGCCGTCGCCTTACCTCAAGTCTGCCCCCGTAGTGTGTGATTGACTGACTGACTTTCGGCTGAAATGATGATGATGATGAGGTACTTATCCATTTTGTTCTCTCTTGCTAAATACTGGTAATGTAAAATACCTGTGCTATGTAGCCTGTATGTGGCAGTGTATTGGCGAGGCCATTCTTTTGTCGCGGCCCCCTATCCATTGTCGGTGTCGAGCGACAAGTGCTTTTACCTTTGAAAGGAAGACTCGTTCATATGTGGAGACTTAGTCATGTGTGGAGTATAAGCTTCACTTGTGAAGCGGAATGGCTATAATAGAAAAAGGATTTATTAATTTAAAGATCAAGCTGTTTCGATCATTTCATGGCGTGTTTTTTTGATTTTCTGTCTGTACTTTTCTAGTATATTTCTCTAGGCCGCTTTGAATCCAGAAATGTTTTAATATTATCAATACATAATCATTAAAATAGGGATATACCAAGTTGTTTTTTAGACGTTAACTTTTTTTACTCAAAAGTTTCGTGTTAATATCTGCCGACCACAAAATTATCTCCATTATGACGTTTATTTTTGTAATAGCCCGAGGCTATGTTGAAGATTTTGATGCCGACTATTTTCAATTCGTTTGTCTAGTTATTATTTCGCTACCCTGAAACATTTTTAGTTTTACTTGTTTACCTACCATATTGTAAAGATGTCTTTAATTTTAATGAAATTTAACTGTGCAATAACGTACGTTGTTCAAGTTTTTACCAAATAAAACATAGCAAAAACAATGATATATAAAAATACGAAAATTAAATCTTAGGTTAGGTTAGTTACTGTTTCCTTATTAATTTTTCTTCGAAAAAAAAAATACATTTCCTTGATTTTCCTTACACCTTGAATGCACGCACACCGTACGCTCACAAAGAGAAAACGTCTCGTGCTGTCACGCGGCGAAATGGCCTGTCATCTCAGACAAGCATTGTGCGCACTGTGTAATATCACTGAGGGCTGTGTTTAAAAAATATAGGTATCTGCTCGTGAAGAGCTTTTATTTTGTGTGCTGATGATGGTAAGGGGTTTTGAAGGAGAATTTTACTTGGGTAAAAAAACAAGACATTTTTATTATTTATACACCAAATTAGGTACTGAACAATTTTTTCTTTTTTTTTCTTTTAAGGAATTTGTGTTTTCCGAAATTGCTATTTTTAGATTGTTATTTTTTGATTTGTTTACATAGTCATACATAATCAGCCTATAACGTTCCCACTGCTGGGACACAGGCCTCCTCTCTGTGAGAGGGAGTAGCCCGTGCGGGTTGGCAGATGTCACATGTCTTCGAATTTTTGGTTCTAGGACATGCCGATTTCCTCACGATGTTTTCCTTCACCGTTCTGAGAGCAGTGGTGATGAAATAATTTACATAAAGTAAAGCGCCTGTCAGGGTTCGAACCTACGACCTTATACTCGTAAGTCGCGGTCGTTACCACTGGGCCACCACTACTCACTCTTGCTTTGTTTACTAACCTAATTTTGTCTCTCGTTTTGTACGTGTGGCGAGGACATCGTCACGCAAACTGTTCTGATCCCCCTTGCATTGAAATGATTCGTGAATTATTCAAAGAAATTGCATTTTGATCGCTGCAATTTTCTATGAAACAGCTGATGTTATTTTTATATAATCTGCATTATCTGCCTGCCTTTTCCCAACTATGTTGGGGTCGGCTTCCAGTCTAACCGGATGCACCTGAATACCAGTATTTTACACGGAGCAACTGGCTATCTGACCTCCACAACCTAGTTACTGGGTAATGCGATACCCCTTGGTAAGACTGGTTGTCAGACTGTCGGGCTTCTGACTACCCGTAACGACTGTCAAAGATCCACGAATGACAGCCGGGAACAACGCACGGCTTAACGTGCTTTCAGAGGCACGGAGAAGTAACGGTGTGTAAAGATCGACCACGAACCAACCGCGGCAAGCGTAGCTGTTATGTACGCGAGAAAGGGGACAAGTAAAACACTTAGCTGTTTTTTTTTTGATAATTGACGAAAAATTTCTACTCAAAAAACATGTGCTGAATAATTGGTTGCAGTTTGCAATAATTGGTTACTGTCTACCTGAATACATACCTAAATATGCACAGGATATGATACAACCTGAACAAAAGGTGTAGCCCATGTAGGTATGTTAGGTAGAATTTTAGAGAAGAACTCATTCTCTAGTATCTACCCCTGGATAAAGGGCGTTAGCTTAAGAATGCACGGAAGACGAAATAACGCTAAGCAAAAACGAAGTATTAGCGCGAGCAGGCGATGAGATGCGACGGGGTAGGTCGGAGAAACAAGAAATTTCACGCGGACGAAGTAGCGGGCAGAAGCTAGTAATTAATACGTTCAGAACCTCGCTTACCTGCTTACTCCATTACAAGTAAACCAAAACCGATACGCCACATAAAAATAGAACAATAACCATTAAAATCGCAATAATATGTAATTTATATCTATTATTTGAACATTTTTGTTCCATAAAAAATAATTAACGGATTATCTACTATCAACTTATATCGCACCTTATTTTCAATACGATAAGGTGGTTTTTTGAATGGGTGGATAGAGGTAAGCTTAGAGCCACGATTAGCGGCTATATCTGTATTTGCGCTATCCTTCGCGGAGGCTGAGCAACGCGGGATGTCGGGGTATGTCGGGGGTTGTCGGGAGATGTAGCACACCCCTTATGTTTCATTAACGACTGTCACATAGAGTGGGGAACGTTTAGATGTTTTAGAAGAGATGTGCTTGCTGAACCTCTTTTTATTAAAATATGGTTGATTATGTCAAACAATAAGCTAGTTTTAAACAAACACTTAGCGTGAATTAAAAAGAGTCAAACTTAATTAGCTAAATCACACTAATATTACAAAGGTGAAAGTTTGTGAGGGGGTGTGTTTATGTGTTTATTACTTCTTCACGCTCAAACGGCTGGACCAATTTTGAAAAAAATTAGTATGGAGGTAGCTGACACCTGGATTAACATTTAAGCTACTTTTTATCCCGATATTCCCACGGGATCGAAACTGATGCGGGTGAAACCGCGGGGCACAGCTAGTTGTTCTATAAACGAAAAAATGGTTAACAGATCAATTAATTTAGGCTTCCGAAGCCCACTGCTACACTCATTAAAATAATTTAAAATTAATTGGCTTCGATTGTATAGTGCTCTGTGCTTCATTGCATATCCGACCGAAGTATAATTCAATTCAATTTGATTATGTAGCGATACCTATAAAAACTCACATTTTAAACTCGAACAGAATATTTCAGAATACAATCAAGTCTTTTTGAACCTTTAACCTTTTGACCGCCACACGTCAACAAATCAAAAACGTGCCCTCGGCGTCAAAGTCTGTCATGTAGTCGAACCGTGGCGTGCTGGGCACATTTTGGTTTGTCATCTATACATGACTGTGGCGGTCAAAAGGTTAATCTATTTTGAATAGCTGAAAAAATAAAAAAATAATATCCCTCAAAATATATATATAGTCTACACTTTCGGCCATAGAAATTAACCACCCCTGTCTATCTATCTTTTTCTAAGCGATGCGTATCGTATCCGTCGACACAATGACCCCGCGTAAATCTCCAAGCCTGCCCGGACACCGGAATTCATAAATTATGATTCACTTGCTCACTGAAAACCTTTTTTATGGTAACGCTTATTCGGTAAAAAAGGGCGTTTTTATTTTACCCGTTTGTCGCTTTACGTTTCTATTGAAAGGGATTGTACGTATTCGAATGTATGGAGTGTGTCCATTCTGGTTTGGATATTATATTAGTTTTTTTCCCATCTGAAAATTGTAAAGGAAATGGACTTTATTGTTCGTTTTTGTCAGTAGTTTTTGTTGTCTTCTTCAAAACTTGTGTCGGAGAAGTAATAGGTACATGACATATCGATAGGTTTGCAATAAAACCCCAAAAGGTTTCACTAATATTTCTACGAATAACAATTTTCATAGATTGTGGTGACAGTTACTTTCACATTTTATAACACAGCACAGCCGCAGGCAGAGCTAGTATTCCATATTTATACAGTCCAGGGAGGCATGTTCAAGTATGAAAAACTGTACAAAAGACAAAAAATTTAAAAAATACGAAGGTAAGCCTTATAAAAATATATTTTATAATTTCTGTTCTCAAAGTTGTTGTTTTAATATTCTTCGCTGAAGTTATTAACCGTGCTTGTTTTAATTTACGCCGTGGAAAGGATAATTACTGGGTGCCTTTTGTCCAACTGACGTGTAATATCGCGGCCATGATGAATTGAGTTTGTATAAGGTAAAGTTTAAGATCGCGATGCCAATCAAGGTTTAATTATGTGATGAAAACTTGTATTACAAGGTATAAATAAAACTTGTTACAAAGTAAGAATATGCAAATATTTCTGGATGAGTCTCAATAGTTTAGCTTGTTATTGAGACGTAGTTTTCATGGCTTGTTAGAGGTGGTGGTTGGGCTATTGGCTTCTGCGGCACAGGGTGGATTTGATTCCTGCATGAAATAAATTAAGCAAACACATAGGTACCGGACTTGGGATCAGCCCGGATCTGAGTCTTTGTGAGTGTAAGGCTTAGGGTCCCGCAGTCAGGCGCGACGTGATTCTGGTAGAACAGTAAAATTTCCAAAAAGTAAAAAAAAAATGTTCCACTAGTGTCGCGTCGCGGTCCAGTCGCGCCTATCTGCAAGAGCCTTTACGGTATGTACCACACGGCAAAAGATATCCTACAATTATGATGCAACCTATTTTTCCCGAAAAGTGGAGTACATACTTAACCTACCGTGGAATGATTCTGTAAAACTGATCTGTTTCTTTATGGTCATAGCACACATATCGACTCGGAAAGGGATCGTCATCGTATCAACTCGAGTCATTCAGTATTCTTTGCATGAAACTCCATAATGCAACGAACACTAATCGGAATCGTAACGTAATCGCCTCGCCTCGGGACAAGCTCACGAACCACGGTGCGGTGCGGTGCGTGGTCAACTTGCAGTTCCCGCGCTTACGGCTCGTCGTCCCCGCGCTTACTTCTCTCCGTACCCAAGCTTACGTCTCTTCCTCCACCCTTGCCCCTCTCACCCCTCCGGCCTGCTTGCTGCACCATCAACCAGCGGTCGGCGAGCCGTAAGCGCAGCGTCGCCTAGCCGTAGCCGAGTCGACGTATCGGAGCTGCTGATCCGCTTTGGTTACGTGCTTACGTTAGGTTGACGCCTGTTTGACGACGAGGCGAAAGGCGATACGGTGACGATCCCTTTCCGAGTTGATATGTGTGGTATGACCTTTAGTCATCATTCACCTAGCCTTTTCCCAATTACGTTCAGGAGTCTGGCAACCGACCCCACTACCAGTATTTTCCATAAAGATGCTGCTTATCTGACCTACACTACCCCAGTTCCATTGATCCGTTTCTATATTTAAAGTAATAAACCTAACATCCTTTTATGCGAAAAAAATAAAAATCCTTAAAACATAAGATCCTTGATATATTCCAACAGTCACATAAAAACCGCAAAAAATTTACGACCCCCAGAAAATAATGAAAATGTATTAGACAGTACACTACTTCGTCACCATTTTATTACTATGCAGACGTTAACACCCGTTTATAACCCCATAGTCATATCTTTCGGTGTAAATGTCAACAGACGCAATAAAACACATGACTGACTACGAACGGATAACGCCTTGACATGAATTTTAGATCTACGGTATATGTAAAATTCCATATTAATTTCATACTAGCAGCGCCCCGCGGTTTCACGCGCGTAAGTTTTGATCCCGTAGGAATACCGGGATAAAAACTATCATATGTGTTAATCCAGGAAATGGTCTATCTATGTGCCAATTTTCATACAAATCTGTTCAACGGTTTACGCGTGATTGAGGAACAAACGTCTTCACAAACTTTCGCCTTTATAATATTAGTGTGATAAGTAGGATGTATCCTATCCTTATATTAATATTACAAATGTGAATACCTATAACTCTTTTTGCCTGTTTGATCTCTTTTAAAGCTACCACTGAACCGATATAATAATATACAAAAACCTTTCGAAATACATTCTTTAAATGATGGTCAAATCTGCATCTAAATCCATTGTGCAGTTCATCAGCGAGTTTATATTGATGTTTTATAGTACACTAGCTTTTGCCTGTGGAATAAAAGTAACCTTTGTCCTTCTTCAGGTTCCAGGCTACCTATCTCTCAAATTTCATAACGATATTTATATGAACTTAAATAAAGAAGAGAAATCTTGATGTTTTGACACGTCACCCTATTAGTAGATTCCACCCGAGCGAAGCACGGGCGAGTCGCTTGTACAATAGGAATATGTAAAAATATTATGTCAGTGTTATTCTTTCAATGTGCTGCATAGAATAATATGTTCGTTCATGAAATGAGAGTGTGTTTGCGCCGTAAAACGTCATAAAATTTACGAACTGTAAGGTTATTCGCGAGGAGTTTTTATGCTACATGGGTTATATATAGGTTTCTTGTTTAGCTAGGCCCAAGTTGAGAACTGTACTTACTTTTTACGTTTGGTGTTAAACGCAAGTTTTAGAAACAATAAAAGTATATGATCGATTACAGTAAACAAAATCAGAATAATATATGATATTCTTCAGGATATATGCTAGGTAGATAGTGTGTTGAAAACATAATAAAACTAATTTGATACGATAGAAAAAAATCATGAAGATACCTCTAAAAACTTTCTATTTACAATAAAAACCATACTATTAAACATACAATCATTCTGATTTTCTGGCAGATTATTGTATAAGCAAGATACTACAGCACTAGTGTTTTAATTTTTTAGTCTAATCTAAACCATAGATTTAAATTACCAGCGTTGTGTCATCGCGTTTCTCTTTCTTTTCTATGCAGTCCGACAGTGACCGCGCTTTAGGTCATGATTTTATTAGCCACTAGCTTCTGCGCGCGACTTTGTATTATATATTTCTTGTCCCCCCCACCTGTTGACTACCCCGTCGCATAGTATCGCCTGCCCAGGTTATTACTTCGTTTTCGTATTGTGTTCTTTATGTGTTTATTACTATGTCAATTGTACTTAACTCCCTTCAACTATTTCGTAAGTTACTACATTAATACTGAAATACCTGTGATTTACACTAAAGCACATCTACCTATATTACAATAATCCTGACGCGGACCATCATCAATTTCAATAAGCTCCACAATAACAGTTGCACCAGTATTCCTACAATTTCGAATCCTGACGGTATTGGGAAAGTTTTCACCAGCCAGTATTATCGGACTTTAGAACTAGGAGTTGATATTAGTGGAGTTAGGCGGAGTTTCAGTGACGTTCAGTGTAATGGTATATAGTCTGATCCCACTGAAAATGTGAATTAAGGGGCTTACATGACCTAAAGTGCGGTCACTGTCTGACTGCATAGAAAAGAAAGAAAAGCGCGATGACACAACGCTGGTAATTTATTGCAAAATAAGAAGCAATTATTTAATTACAAAAAATCTATTTTTGGACAAAAAAAAAAATACTAGTGTTTTAGTATGTTGCTTGTAAAATAATCTGATAAAAAATCAGAATTATTGGTTTTTATTGTAAAAAGACATTTTTTAGAGGTATCTTCATGATTTTTTTCACACTACACACTATCTACCTAGCATATATATCCTGAAGAATATCATATATTTTTTTGATTTTGTTAACTGTATTCGATCATATACTTTTATTGTTTCTAAAACTTGCGTTTTTTGCGTTTAGGTCCCCTTAAATGACGTCTGGGTTTATTGAAACTTTTTCTTTATGGAGATGGTCTGTTAAATTTTATATTGAAACATTGAAAAATTGTTTGTTAAAATATATGAATACAATGCAATAATGCAAGATGAGCTTTGAAATCGGGCTGTAGTCTAAAAATCTTAAAATATGACACAAATTACGTATTTGCCTTAGTTTTGGTTTTTGACATAAAGTTTTGTCTCCTAAAAACCAACTATGTTTGAAGTGTATCTGTATGGCGAATCATCATCTGCCTAGCCTTTTCTCAACTATGTTGGGGTCGGCTTCCAGTCCAACCGGATGCAGCTAGGTAAATACCAGTATTTTACATGGAGCGATTGCCTATCTGACCTCCACAACCCAGTTAGTGGGTAATACGATACCCCTTGTTAAGACTGGTTGTCAGACTTTCGGGCTTCTGACTACCCGTAACGACAGTCAGGGACTCATCTGTGTGTATCTGTATGGTGAATAGATAAATTATTACCTACTAGCTGCTCCCCGCGGTTTCACCCGCATAAGTCTCGATCCCATGAGAATAACAGGATAAAAAGTATCCTGTGTCCTAATCCAGGTCACGGTCTACTGATGTTCCGAATTTCATCCAAATCCGTACAGCCGTTTTAGCGTGAAAGCGCAATGAACAAACATACAAAAAACCTAATCTTTCCTTTTAATATACGTTTAGGATACCTACTTAGCATTATCAAAGCATGTTATCTTTGCCCCATGTTTTCGTTCTAACCAGAGACTAGTAGCTTTTTACGACACCAGATGGAGGGCATAGGTACTTTGGCTGGTGCCACGCCTCGACGTAACAACATGTCAAGCATCTTGCCAAAATTTTAATTTCGCTAAAACAAATGCTCTAATGAATGTTCCATACAATGTGTTCGTAATCAGCGTTCCAAAATGACTATTTAGCCCCCAACCCTTCCTTTTCCGAGTAATGATATATCTCTGAGTTTTTATCACACATGTGTAACTGTGAATCATGTTAAAAAGTCCTTTTAATTACGCTATGAACATTTGCGAGGGATATCGTTTGAATTATATGAATTTGAATGTATTTTATGAAAATATGTTGACTTTAATTTTGGGATAAATTCATTTGTAAACCCTATATTTTGGTTAGCAGCCTATTGTTATTTTGATAGGCTGAGTGCAGATAGGTGTGTGTGTTGAGAGAGAAATCTGAGAAGTATTGTAGGCTTGGGTATAATCAGTATCATCGTTGGTAAAAAAAGAAAGAATATGAAAGAAAGAAGTATCCATACGAATATTATAAATTTGAAAGTAACTCTGTCTGTCTGTATGTTACCTTTTCACGCCTAAACCACTGAACGGATTTAGATAAAATTGGGCAGAGAGATAGATTGCATCCCGGAGAAGGACATAGAATAGTTTTTATCCAGATATTCCCACGGGATCGATACTTATGCGGGTGAAACCGCGTGGCGCTGCTAGTAATATGTAAGAAAGTAGTAGATAGGTCAAATATGAAAGAAAAATTGTTTCTTGTTTTTATTTTTTAGAGGTATTGATTTTTAATTTTTAGAGTTCCGTACCCAAAGGGTAAAAAAGACTCTACTGTCCGACTGTCCGTCTGTCACCAGGCTGTATCTCATGAACCTTGATAGCTAGACAGTTGAAATTTTCACCGATGATGTATTTCTATTGCTATAACAACAAATACTAAAAACGGAATAAAATAAATATTTAACGGGGTCTCCCATACAACAAACGTTTTTTTTTTCCGGCGTTTTTGCCTTGTGGTACGGAACCCTTCGTGTGCGAGTCCGATTCGCACTTGGCCAGTTTTTATTCTAATATTTCTATGGTCTACATAATCATTCTCTTGTTTAGCGCATCAAATTAAGTTCGACTATAAATTGACAGTCTTAAAAATAAATAAATTGCTAAAGATTGACTGGTTGAAAATACCGCAAGACTAACTGTAATAACGAAGTTGTGTACCGGTCTACATAAAACAAAATAAATATGAAATAACAGTAGACTAGAGGCTACTGTACAAAGAGCGATCTAAGCTAACTATATCTAGTAACGAGGTCCAGCTTCGATGAGCGGAGAGCGCTGCAGGGCAGATGAGCGAATGTAATTTGAGCGCACCTTTATTTTCTTTTAGTTGTAACATCGTTCGTATCGACTAGCTATCTTATTAGGCGGTACTTCGCAAAGTCAGTGGATAACTTTGTAAAGTATTTGCGTAGTTTTTAATTTAGAATAAACAAATGGAATAAACTTGTATTGTTTTATTAAGTAGCACAGTTTCATTTTTTCTACCTTATTCTTCTTTTTCATCACGCCGCTGCCCGGCACCACTGTATTTTAGATCTTGTTGGCTCAAAACTTTGCCACTTTCACGGCGTCGTCGGTGGTAGCGCAGAGGTCACTTTGCCTGCATGTTTTGGGACACAGAGGGCAGGATAGGAGGTGGAGCATGTGCACCTTACGACTTATAAAATGGATAGAGCAACCATTTCAAGCCTAAACACCCTTTTCTCTTTCTAATCTTTTGAGTGCTTACCCTTAACCCTTAGTTAACTGCTCACAAGCAATTCTATAGGGACCTCTCTCTCCTCTCTATCCTAATTATATTTTTAATCAAAACTCAGTTAAAACACCAGTACCTACACCAACACATACAACAGTTAGGCCCTTCGTGCACACACGTTTTTCTTGTCGTTAAAAACTACGGTTTATTCGCCGTGTCTCGGCACGGTCGTCAGTGTTGTATGGATCACTATGGAAGTTTGTTGACGGACATGTTTCTGCTACGACGCGGTTTATACGCCTTACTGTAAGATAACCGTGCCGTGTCCAAAGAGCCTTATACTTACTTACATAGTGTAAATAGCATTAGTAATGAATTGTCCCGTTTACCCAAGTAGATGGATATTATTACTAATGCGGGATGCAGACCAAGACCTAAGCTAAGTTGTTTATTTCCTTTTCCAGCCATTTATTTGGTTTATCTTATTCATCTTCTGGTCCCATGATACAGTTAACACTAGTCTAGGGGCCAGGGGATTCCTATATTTTGATGTAACCTTTTTACGAAAAGACCATCTCAGATATAACCTGACCAAGATTATGTCTGGACTTTAAAAGAGACTGTGACCTCTGAGTTTGTTTCGGCCTTTCTTCTCAGAGTAGTCAGATAAGAAACGTCGACCTCATCCAGTTTAAAGAATATTTATGATTGACGTGTAAAAGTGTTACAAAAATAAAATCATAAATGTCAATAACTTACTTTATTTTTAATATTATTTTTTATTATTTTACATATCTCGGGATCATGGGGTCCCGGTCCTTTGGAAGGCGTAAGAGGGGCCGAAGCCAACTCGCAGAGGCCTCTTAGGAAATTTTAATGTTTTTATTATCATTTCCTTTATTCTTGTAGGATACAAATGTATCTTATTTTGTGTAAAGACCGCAAACTATGAACATAAGTATGAAAATTTACCTTTTTTTTTGTCGCTGACAGCTATGCTAGCTAAACTAGATTAACTTAGCTTAGCTCTCGGTCTGCAACCCGCATAACCCGGCTTGGTTCGAAATCATGAGGAATCTTCAACCGTAATTTCCTTCAGGATTCCGAGTCTATTTTCCTTGGCAAGGAGCGGTAAACTTTGTTAGTGGCAATAATAGTGTTCAAAGAAAAGTGCCAGAATGCCATTCTTGACCGAAAGTGCCGTGAATATTTAAGGATTTTGCGGTGGAAATATATGGGGAGGAAATCGGAGCGGTAGCGCTTTATAAGCTAATTAATATACTTACGAATTGGAATTTTACTTAAGCTTATTATTATTAATTTAGAATTTATATGATATGTGCTTAAATAGCAACTTATACCTAATTCATTAATAAACATGTCATCAGTAGTTGAAAACACTTATAGTTCTGTTGATCATGATGTATTGAATTTTTAACGTTTTGTTGATCATTTATAATGAGTACCTTCCCCTTAAAACAATAATTTATTATCTTATTTTCGTCGAGTTATTCTTTCACTGAACTCTCGTAATATATATTATATATTATGTATAGTTTTTCTACGGCACCTTGTTGAATTCACTGCTTTCTTTAATTCAACATACTGCGTTTTGTTGACTGATGGGTAAGCCATGCAAGTGCACGAAAGAGTGTCCACACCCACCAACGCCCTTTCATATAAAGATGGATATCAATAAACATATCAGATCAGCGTGTCCACCCTTTATGCTTGCTCCATATGTTTCCGTATGCCCACAACCGCGCCCCGGGCAGGAATCCGTTTGTCACCGGCCCTTTGACGAAACGTATTTAGGACAAAAAACCCTTTGCCAAGGAATGGACTCCTATCTTCATCTCGTTTTGTGTTTACCCTTGCGGGGTTTGCAAATAGACTCTCGGAGTACAGAGAATCCTTTCTACTTGGAATATAGCTTATCGTCATATTTTTTTCTGACTTAAATAGACCTGGTTTCGTATCTAGGTTTTTAGTACTCATAAACTGGGTATATTTTTGTTGGATATTTTCGTAAGTTAGGAAAAATATACTTGTAGCATACTGATGTTCATTGTATCCGAACAAAAGGTTAGATACACAAGAGAAAAATACGTGGAAATTTGTCAGGATCAGGCAAGGGTATGGAAGGTAAATAAAAATTTCAGTTTGGATTGTTTTGATAAGTTGACTGTTTTTGGAGTAGGTTTGCGACAATATCAGCTATTTCTTTTACTACTTATACATTACAGCTTATAAAGAAGCTAACTATACCCAAATCGCTTTATCGTGGCAATACCGAGAAGAAGAAGAAGAGAAAGAGAAGTTCCTCAAGGAAGAGTTCTGGCCGAAGGGTGTTGTGTACCGCCGGTTTCGTGGCCGGCTACTTGACAACAGTCAGCGAAACACGACGCAGACACTTCATGTGCGTTAGTTTTTTAGTTGTAAATTTTTAGTGTAATTATAATGTATGTATTTATTGTATTTTTAAGTCATATTAATATTCTATTGTATGTGTTTATATGGGCCTTGATGCCTGAAATAAATGGATAAATAAATAAATACCGGTCATCGGTTCTTTATTTTATAAAAATTGAAAAAAGATAGTTATCATCCTGAATCAATATCTATCATGGTCTTCAACATGTTCTTATAACGAAAAACCATACATAGTTTATTTTTGGGTTCCTATGGAGAGATATTACGGAAAGGGCAATGCCCGTTATTGCCACGCTAAAGCAATTTGGGTATATCAACAATTTATTGTAGTTTCAATATTAGCGACTAGTTACTCTAGTTTCTTTGGCATATTGAAAGTTATGATAATCAGCCTATAATGTTCCCACAACTGGGACGCAGGCTTCCTCTCTTCGACAGGAAGTGGGCTGTAATCTACCACGCGGGCCCAGTGCGGGTTGGTAAATGTCACATGTCTTTGAATTTTTGGTTCTAGGACATGCCGATTTCACAATGTTTTACTTCACCGTTTAGAGAGCAGTGGTGATGAAATTATTTACATAAAGTAAAGCAGCTGTCTGAGTTTGAACTCACGACCTGCAACTCGAAAGTCAGGGCCTTTACCACGGGACCATCACCACAGAACTTATGTCTATGGCCATCATCATGGCTCACATTGAAAGTAAGACTATCTACTAAAGTAAGACCATCGACTAAAGTAAGAGCATCGACTAGAGTAAGACCATCTACTAAAGTAAGACCATCTACTAAAGTAAGACCATCGACTAAAGTAAGACCATCTACTAAAGTAAGACCATCGACTAAAGTAAGACCATCTACTAAAGTAAGACCATCTACTAAAGTAAGACCATCTATTAAAATAAGACCACCTACTAAAGCAGAATTCCAATTCAACAACACATTCAGTATATCAAACTCAAACTCAAAGCATTTATTTCAATTAAACCATTCACAGGCACTTTTGAATTGTCAAGAAGTCGGTCAGTCAGAAAATATGAAGCTAGTTGCCCATTCCAAAGCGTAGGTACCTATGGAGAAGAACCGGCAAGAAACTCCATGGACACTCTTTTAAATTATATTTTTACAAAAATATTTTTTACATCATTAACGTTGAATTTATAATATGTGAGAACGATGTAAAAAACTGGCCAAGTGCAAGTCGGACTCGCACACGAAGGGTTCCGTACCACAAGGCAAAAACGCCGAAAATACAGGTTTGTTATATGGGAGCCCCCCTTAAATATTTATTTTATTTTTAGTATTTGTTGTAATAGCGGCAACAGAAATACATAATTTTTGAAAATTTCTCTTGTCTAGCTATCGTGGTTCTTGAGATACAGCCTGGTGACAGACAGACGGACCCGACGGACAGACAGCGAAGTCTTAGTAATAGGGTTCCGTTTTTACCCTTTGGGTACGGAACCCTAAAAAGACGTACGCGTTAAAAGCGTCCATCCAAACCAGTTCCTTCTCACCACGTGTAGCCATTGATTCCAGCTGCCTTTTATCTTAATTTGCTGGAGTAGTTGGCGTCTACTGCTGCAGCTTGCACTACAGGCACAAGTTGTAACAAGTTAGCCCGGCTTAGTGGCTAACGTGCCGAGTTTAGCAGGTACGAGTAGCTCTGTAGTTAAGCTGAGTACATACGGTTTTAGAGAATTTTCTGTAGCGCTTAAAAATAGTAAATTAAGTTGCAAATTGGTAGTATCTGGGTCTTTAATAAGAGCTGTAGGGCATACAATGGCGACACTGTGTGATGACACAGTGCCGCCATTGTATGTCCTACACTCCGAAGCGATTGCTACTGATAGTATCTTACGCAATTACCCCGCTGTTTCCTCAGATTTAGCAGTCCACATTAAGGGACTTACAGGACCTAAACGCAAAAAACGCAAGTTTTATAATGCATAAAAGTATGTGATCGACTACAGTAAACAAAATCAGAAAAATTTATGATATTCTTCAGGATGTATGCTAGTTAGATAGTGTGTTGAAAACATAATACAACTAATTTGATACGATAGAAAAAATCATGAAGTTAACTCTAAAAACATTCTTTTCACAATAAAAACCATACCAATATACATACAATAATTCTGATTTTTTGTCAGATTATTCTATAAGCAAAGCACTCGTGTTTTAATTGTTTAGCCAAAACAATAGTTTTTTTTGTAAATCGATAATTGCTTCATATTTTGCACTAAATTACCAGCGTTGTGTCATAGCGCTTCTCTTTCTTTTCTATGCAGTCCGACAGTGACCGCGCTTTTTTAGGTCATGTAGTCCCCTTATACGTATGGCCTATGTTGTACGCCGGTGAGTCCCACAACTTAGGAACCTAACTCGAGTTACTTTGATTGCAACTAAGTCTACAAGCGTGTTGCAGTTACTTACTCTTAGTGGCCGAGTTTTACTAGTTAACTATCCGAAGGGAAGTTCTGTGCTATAGGAATAGTGCGTGTTTATTTTAAGGTGGAATAGATACAGTCAGGGAAGTTGATTTTTTCTCAAATTTAAACATCTGTCAAAGAATGACAGTTGAGACCATAAAGAAAGTAAAGGAAACTTTTTCTAGACAAAAGTCAGTCATAAAGTTTTGGCAATTTGTGTTGGCGGTCAATTTCGAGACTATTGTATTGATTTATGAAAATAAATAACTTAGCAAACCTTTAAAGTGTCATCTGAGGAGAAAAACGACATCGTAGGTGTAGCAATCACAGTGTTGAGAAGTATTATTAGTCTGTTTACCGAAGGCATCATGATATTCAACCACTGCTGGGGATCAAAAGCACACCCCACATTTAACAAATTTATCTTTGGCTTTATGGTCCACAGTATAGAAATTTCGGCAGTAATAGCCACTTCTCATTAAGTGTTCGTCTGCATGCGTGACATAAAACTGGCAAGTACGAGTACTTCAAATATTATGACGTCATAAATTGCAGGCACAATTACTGTAGGGATGCTTCTGTTTACTACATTAAACGTGACTATGTGACGCATCTCTTGAAGAGTTGTCAAAAGTGGTCTAAGTTGTCATTGGAGTAGACGTGGTGGGGTACCCCATAATTGTAACAGCATGTTACTGCTTGAGTTTTCAGCCAAAGAGTTCGAGGAAGAAGTTAAGGAGGAGGAGTTAAGGAATTTAGATTTTTTTTTTAAGAAATTTAGTTCTTACGAATTGATATTGCAAGTAGATACTTTTGTTTTATTATAATTATGTAATGCACATTACAATATTCTTGCGAAAAAAACGCATATTTAAAATTTTAATATTACAATTAGTTATCCTTAAATTATTGCTGTCATCATCAAACAAGTTCAAGCCTTTAATTTTCCCACAGCTGGGACTGGGCCTCTCTTCGAGAGGGAATGGGCTGTAATCTACCACGCGGGCCCAGTGCGGTTGGTAGATGTCATATGTCACATGTCTATTTTAGGTTCTAGGACATGCCGATTTCCTCACGATTTGTCCTTCACCGTTGTGTGAGCAGTGGCGATCAAATTATTTACACAAAGTGAAGTGCCTGCCTGGGTTTGAACCCACGACCACATGACATGTAAGTAGGGGACCGTCACCACTGGGCTCCCACCTGGTTTAAAAAAAACAAGGTCTAACAATTATTAATGCTGTTTAAGAAATGCTGAACAATAAACAATAAAATCAATGGCATTCGTATAATTCGATTGTCACATAATATTGAAAGATACGAATCGACTGACAATTACCTACCGGTTCTTGCACAAAGTTATTGTTATTGGATAGCCACTGTTACGATTATTTGTTCCTAAATTCAAATTCATAGTCAACTAGCATATAAATATTAAAACCAGGAACAAAACCAAACAGGTGGGGTCGCTTCGACAGAAATATAACACAATATAAATGATTTGATACGCTATTGATTGTAAAATATGGTTTCTTGATGAATCAGGCCGTGTTTGTATTTTAGTTGTTACTAGAACGCGCTCGCGATTTTGTTAGGAAGTTTGTATGCACTTTAACTACGTTTTCGTCGGGATTCAGTTTCGAAAGATCATGTTTTCTGAGTGCATTTTTACACCGTTTCAAAACTTGACTTAAGAAAGAAAAACCGGTGAAGAGCGAGTTGGACTCGCGCACGGAGGGTTCAGTATTGTGGAACATGAAATGTTTTTAAATTTTCATCGGCGAGACCTATACTCGTCAGAGAATTTTAACACTGCGGTGTAGAATATTACAGTTTTAGGTCAGCGCCATCTCTTGGCCGACAGTGAAATAAAGTTTCTTTAAACCGAAACTAATGTAATTTTTGTTGATGATTTTTGTAAAAGTGTGCTATTTAGAGACATCGTTTTATTTTTCCTGTAACCTTCTACCACACAAAATAATTTCAGATTTTTCTCTATGCAAACTTCGGGGATAAGGGGGAACTGTATTTTTTATACATTTTTCATCAAAAGTCGTCGAAAGCTATGCGGCCTGAAAAAAAGAAAAAATGTTTGAGAATGTGCAAATAGCGTTCATTTTTATGATACCCTACGTGCCCTAGTAGCCCCACTTCGAATATTTAAGATCGCCTTTCAGTCCGTTGCAAAATAAACAAATATTTCTATCGTTATTTGCAAAATAGTTGGACAAACGTCATCTAAAACTATTCCAAATTTCAAGTTGATAGCATTAGTAGTTCTTGAGATATCCAGCTGTGACAGACAGACTGAGTTGCACCATAGGGTTTCCTTTTTACCGTTTTGGTATGGAACTCTAAAAGAGAATCATGACGCAGAGAAAGAACACAAAAGGGTGCAATATATGATGAGATATAAATAACATTATAAGAAATACAAAATAAAATAAATACACAAAACTTAATTCCAAACTATATGTTCCTATATTCAGTAGTATAGGCTCCCATCGTTTTCTGTTAGACAGTCAGCCACGGATCTGCTTTATATGTACTAAAAGTTTCAATTCTTGGAGCATTGTCGCCCTTTGTTAGCTAAAGGGGTGGGAACTTTAAAATTCCTTTTTCTCAGTACTTCATTATCATAATTCTACAATTTTGAGAAAGTAGTCTGGTGAGGGGGCTGTTTATTTTGAAAGGGAGGCTGTTGAAATATTCTTAAGACTCTAACAGTCAGCTCTTACTAGTTTTTATTTAAAGCTTTTGTCTGTTTTCAATATTCCTCTGTTTCCTTATTTTCTTCATATTCAGGAACGCTGATGATGCCAGTAGTTCGGTAAAAGTAACATCTGCTTTTTGTGTTTAGTGACTGTTTAGATTCCGCATTTGCATTTTCCTATTCCTTACAATTTTGTAAACTTTATAATTATATAGTTTTCCTATTACTGCCGAAATGTGGGTATACTAGAAGTGCACATCTGCATAGCCCTTCGGGTAATTATGTATTATAGGAGTGATGTATGTGTATGTTATGTAAGTAGGCACGCCCTTTATGCCCGAAAGCTTTTTAGGTATTAAGTTCTGTTTACGTTTTTGAGTATAGTTTTCAATGTTTTTCTTAGTATATTGGCGTGTGGTAACTCACATATGAAAAATTATGACAATGTTTTGTGTTTCATAATGTTAATTACTTTGGATACCTACTATTGTATTGAATTCTTCTAACTGAGCTTGAACATGCGCCACTTATTCTGCTCCCTAGGAAGTAGTGAAGATCGGGTGTTATGGAGGTCTTTTGTAATTTTGACGATCAAAAAGTAACGACTTTTGATTTTGATGTTATGTTTTTTTTTATTGTAAGCAACTGCCACTCATATTTATAGTCACGCTCCATATAACCTCACACCCAACTAACTCAAACCCATCCATTAAAAACACCATCTCACAGACACAATAGCCCATAAATGTACCAATATATATAAAGGAGTGGCCACTAAAAATCATCGAACAACTCCAATACAATTGGAAAGAACTTCCCAGCGAACAATTTTAAACTAGAAATCGATGTGCATTGGACGTCTTAACTTGTTTCGACTCGAACAAAGAAGTCTTAGAAAATGTTGGATTTTAAGCCACTTCTGCGATCTACAGGTACTTTCGAAGATTAGGTCTCGGTATTTCGTTGAATGGTCTTTTTTCTACGTCTTCTGGTTTTTCAATGTTCGTGGTGGAATGTGCTAGTTTTTTTTTCACTTGTTTTGTCTATTTTGTATGGGTTGTCTTTGTTAGCTCAGACTACTATTTTTGAGTAGCTTCGTCTTTGAATTTCTTTTCTATTTATAGTTGTTGTTTAATGTTCTTAGCTTCCTTTCTTTGGCTATTTTGTTCGGCTACTGTTTGTGATTGTTGTCTGTGTATTTTATACTTGTACTGTCTTCAGTTCATGATTTTATGTCTGATTTTGAGAAATAGCTTCAGTGTTTTTTGTGTCGTACATTAGGTTAACATTTTGTGTAGTACATTTGGCGTTATAAAAAGCTGTAGATAATTATGTCATCAACATCAATCAACATACGCATACTTTTTATTATAATTATTTTTGATATTCTTCATGAACTTCATTTTACTTATTTTACTTGCAAAAACCATGGTTCTACACAAATGAGCACAGCTCAATACAATACCATACTGCTATCAACTGCATTACCAACTCATTTTTCTCTCGACCCACTTTCAAAACCCGCACCTCACCGTCCCAATTTGACATGGAATCCTTCATCATGTACACACGAGTAATTAGAATCAAAGGTGCGTTAATTAATGTTAACGAACTCATTACCGAAGTTCTCGTTTATTGTTTGTTTCTAACTCGCACGTAGGGTGTAATTGGCGCGTATAAATATTGATGTATAATTAATGTTACCGATATGTGGAACTGATGCTCTGTTCGTGTTTTGATAGTTAAGGGAACTGCTCGAAGATATGTTTGCCTGGTACTTGATAGATAGAGAGTTGTGGATATGTTTGAGATGGGTTGGTGTTTATTTTGTCAGACTATGGATATATCGTAACTGTTATCGTAATCGATATTATTCTACCCCAAATTAATATTGATCGTTGAAAGACTGACTCTATTGGAGTGTCTAACATAAACCTTGCTAATTGGAATGGTTATTTATTCCTCAATTTTCATGATTGCACCTACTACTGTTTGTCTCTGCATCACCTAAAGGTTGAATGGTAAAACAATGCCTATGGCATTAACTGCGCCTCTGTTCATATATGTGCTTGAAGTATTAAATAAATAAATAATATAATAATATTTATCCTAAATATTCTGACTTGACTATAAGAGTATGTGTGCGCGTGAGTATAGTAATGAAGGAGGAGTTCCTGACGGCGCGGCGGTCCCCCGACCGCACTCGTTTTTTTTTTATAAAAAAACGGATAATATTTTTGTGTTCACCAAAAATCTAAAGGTACATCTATGTATGCATTTCTAAAATATTATTCTTCCCCGAAAAATACTGATCGTGCACCAAATATTACAAAATATTTGTAACTTACTATTTTAATTTTTTTGAAATGGACATTATCGAGAACCGAATTAGTTACGAGGTTAATTATTTAAAAAAAAATGCTTAGGTTAGGTTAGGTTAAAACTGTGACCTCCTACGCACGAGCCGAGCGAGCGAAGCGAGCGGTGCCGCGGCAGCGGCCGGCGAGTGCCAGAAACGACTAAATTTTAAAGAAAAAAAATATGGAAAAAGAGATTATTTAAAAAAAAAATATTATTATTTAAAAAAATAAATGCTTGTTTTTAAAATTAGGTGTATTACTATTTTTACAAATTTGCAACAGTTGTTAAATAGATGCTCGTTATGACATATTTTAATGAACATATTTTGGTGCACATTCAGTATATTTGGTGGAACACAGGCAAAATTAGGTAAATGAAATGGGAATAAATTGAAGTACTTTTAAATACCATCCTAAAAAAACCCTCTATAAGGTTCTCTTACTTGATAAACTACTGCAATCTTCTGATACCCTTCATCACCTATTTAAACTACCATTCTTCCGACAGCTACGAGTATATGCTGTCCGGAGGAAAGAAGTAGAAAATCGAAAATGAGACATTTTCGATTCAACAACCTGTCGAATGGTTGTAAATATCAACGTTTACCTTAATTTCATTCAGTTTAGCGAAAAATTAAAATCAAAAGACATCATATTATCATCATCTTTTTTTATATTTGTACGCTGAATAGGTACTTTATTAGATACTATTATGCTTTACGAATTGTATCTGAAATAAACGTTTTATTATTATACCCAGTTTTATCTATAACAGACACAAAAATACTCAAATAATCTTAAAATAATACTGTTGAAAACAACAGCAACACAAAATCAAAAACCGAACTTGCATCTCCCTCCGAATAGTTAAGAAAAGTTGTGCGCATACCGTGATGTCGGGGGCTCGCCTCACTGCGCTAATAGTCCGTGACGGTATAAATTGCAGCAGGATGGGTAGGGGATGACGTAGTAGGTATAAACAAGCGGTGGATGGGAGTCGTGATGTAGATGTTATTCTTGTTTTAGGGAAGGTTAATGGTAGTTTTGGTATCTATTTTGTATCGTCTTGACAATATTGTTTTGTGTTTCGCTACCGATACAAAGGATGTTTTATTTTAAAGTCGGAGTTAAACCGCTGGTAACAGTCGGTATTCGGTCCTACATAACGGGCTGAGGCATCTATGACGTCACACCTGAATGCCCCGAAAGGTTCGACAGAGGTGTATAAATGCCATAAAAAAGTAGAAGATAGTTTAGAAGTTTACTAGAATCATTTTTTAAGTGTAGTTGCCTGTCCTAGGCTTTATAAGAAAAACTATTAAGAAGAAAATGAAAATCAAAACAACAAAATCATGGGCGGTCTAAACACTGACGTCATGTGCATAGCATCACAATTTATGACGTCACGGCCTATTAGCGTCGCAGAGGCACCCCACTGCGCGGTGACTAAGTTGGGAATAGTGCAGTTGCATCGTAATCACATTTGTTACTGTGATTCCCGTACTGAAGTGGAAAGTTACGAAAATGGGGGACATTTTCACTGGAATTTGTAAGTGATTTATTGTGTGTTACGATAATATTGAATAGATAGATATTTAAGGGGACTACATGACCTAAAGCGCGGTCACTGTCGGACTGCATAGAAAAGAAAGAAGCGCGATGACACAACCCAGTAGACCCCCTGGTAATTTATTGCAAAATATGAAGCAATTATCTATGCACAAAAAATCTATTGTTATTGTTGTCATGAAACACGGTGCTTCGATTACGACTATATTACGAAGAGAGTCAGCAAACATGATACAATGATAATTAATTGAAATAAAATAGGTACTTATGTAGCTCAAAGGCATTTATGTTCTCTAAATAACCCATAATTACCTTTTGCACGAGTACCGAACCCACACCTCTTCGTACACTTGACAAGCAACAAGCTACATATTTGACAGCTAGTCAAAGATTGCCCCAGCACGGAGCGGAACCCCACTGCGGGCCCATTTCCCCTGCGAAAGAATGCAGCACTCAACGAGGATATTAAACTCAAATCATGAGGGAGGGAGAGAGTAGCCAATGCATTGTAGGTTGGGAGATAGTCGAGGAAGATTTTATGTCTTATATTTTTTATAGCATTTTTATTGTCAGGATTTATTTATAGCTTTATGAACGTTAGAATTTCAGACGCGTGGAATGTGCATCTAGTAAGTAGGTAGACTGATATAGTAAACCAAAATTTATTTACATACTAGCAGCGCCCTGCGGTTTCACCCGCGTAAACGTCGATTCCGTGGGAATATCGAGATAAAAAGTAGCCTATATATTAATCCAGGAGGTCAGCTACCTCCATACAAAATTTTATCAAAATTGGTCCAGCCGTTTGAGCGTGAAGAAGTAACACACACACACACACACATTCATAAACTTTCGCCTTTATAATATTAGTGTTATACATTTAAATATAATATAAATGATGTACTTAATGTAAATGTAATTTACCTCCTGTGAAATTCATAATATGCATAGGTACTGATAATCCGTGCTTTTTAATTGATCAAGTTTTTACTAGCAATTGCTTTTTGGTTAATTACTTTATTTGTTCTTAGTAATGTCAAACACAATCTGAGGAGAGGAATGTTTAGGATGTGTTTTTAAAATTCGTTAAATTAAAACAAATACCGAGTAATACTAAACTATATTTACCCACCACATTTTAGCATTTATACCGTATACTTATGTATACCTATTTTACCTTGATGTTTATTATTAATAATAAAATAATTTATTCTTCAAAAAAGTACAAAAGCGTTCTAAGAAACAAAATTATTCATCTATTTTAGTGAGGTGAATGTATAGAGGCATTTTAAATTAAAACTACGACTCCTAAACTGAGACATGCTCGTATTGGGTAGTCGGCGATCGGCCGTTTTAGATGTCGTAAAACGTGTCCGTGTCGTGTGTACGTGTCGTGTGTGTAAAACGTATTTTACACTGTAATCAGCAAACAACTTATCATTCCAGGAGATCTTATTTTGAACATCACCCACAATGTTCTAGAACAAAGCTCCCTATCTCCTTGCCTACATCTTGCAACAAACTTACCATGTCCGGCACTACTGAATGCAGCTAATGACCGAGGGTCAGACCCTTCTGTCATCGCCATTTAGGGGATGAGCAATATTGAAAACTGTACCCTATACCTATTTCATAGAACAAGATTGTGTATAGAAGCGAAACTCCAAAACGCATCCAAAATGTTCCCACTGCTGGGACACAGGCCTCCTCTAGGTGAGAGGGAGTGGGCCGTAATCCACCACGCGTGCCCAGTGCGGGTTGGCAGATGTCACATGTCTTCGATTTTTTGTTTCTAGGACATGCCGGTTTCCTCAAGATGTTTTTTTTCACCGTTTTGAGAGCAGTGGTGATGAAATAATTTACACAAAGTAAAGCGCCTGTCTGGGTTCGAACCTATGACCTACAACTCGTAAGTCGCGGCCGATTCTACTGGGCCACCACTGCTCTCTTGATTGAGTGGTTAATGTGGTGTATTAATTTGTAATGTTTATATTGCACTTCTATTCATATTTCATATTCTATGCCAGACTCCATCCCTGCTTGCTAATGGCACCTAGCTCTTTTGTTTGAGTCCGTTTGAACCATTTGTTTTTATTTGACGACTGGTGACTGAAGATGGTGGTCACTGTGCGGTGTTTTTGAGTGACTTTCACGTAAATGGAGGGTATTTGAAGTTGATTTAGAGCTGGTGTATTGTGTGAGATGGGAAAGAGATTGTTAATTTTTTTTTTCCAGATGATTTGCAAGTTAAACTAAAGTACTTAAATAAAGTATTAAATACACTCGAACATATTTATTTTACTTATTGTTTTATTTTATTTAATATTTATCATCTGCCTAGCCTTCTCCCAGCTATGTTGGGGTCGGCTTCCAGTCTAATCGGATGCAGCTGAATGCCAATTTACATGAAGCGACTGCCTATCTGACCTCCACAACCCAGTTACTGGGTAAGACTGTTTGTCTGACTTGCGGGCTTCTGACCCGGGACCAACGGCTTAACGCGCTTTCCGAGGAACGGAGGGGTTTCGGTATGTAAAGAAGGTCATCCACAGACCAACTACGGCAAGCGTAGCTTAATCTGATTGATCGACTTGTGCGGCTGTTATTATTTAGCCACGGACTCGTACAACAATAAAACCTGTCACTGACCTGCAAATTGCAAAAAACATAAATAAAAAATTGAATTCCGCGGGGTACCCTCGTACTTCCCACGTGATAGGACAATCATTCCGTAAGAACTTTGATAATAGAATACCATTCTACCTCTCGACCACATTAATAAAACATGACTCCAAACACCTTTTAATCTCGGAACGCACTTGTAACACGAAACAGTTTACTCAACTCAGTTTCATATTTCAGGAGCACCCACATAAATCTTATCGGAATTTAATATAAAGACTATGGCGCGCCGTAAATCCGGCCGTTACTTATTTATAAGTCGAAACCCCCGCGGTTCAATGAAAGCTGTACATCATGGCTGAAAAGCCTTTGAACGCGAAGGTATTGTGGTGAAGGGGGGAGGGGGAGGGGGAGGGGTGATTTGAGGAAATATGCGGTTAAGAGGTTAGTTATGCGGTGATGAGGTAAATAGATAATGTGCTTTAATGTGTGATGGGTAGGGTCCATAAGAGCTTTCTTGAGTTAGTGTGAATGATTTAGTAAATACTTCTTATGCGACGAAACAATAAGTACCTAGGTATTATATATTTTGGTAAGGGCTGATTTTTTAATCGACAGGTAATTCTTATTCGTGGAATAAAATGGACGTCTGACAGATAACGTATGGAAGAACTGTCAAAAATTCAAAATTATTCCTCGGATAAAATCCACTAACCGCACTGAAACAAAATTTTGTAACGTGCGGTTCAGTGGAACAGTTTATTGTTATTGTTTTCAGTCCCCGAACCGCAGCCCTAAATGAAATTAGAAACAAAAGAAATGGGACAGGACTTAACTATTACCACCACCATACTACTCATTTCATTTTACCTTTGTACCAATTTTTCTGTTTCTGTTTTTTTCTTGTCAGTTTATTTATGTGCGTACATACATAAATGGCCAAATAAATAAATAATAATTGTTATTATTATCCGCTAGATAAAGTTAACCTAAGCTTATAAGGGTCAGTAAACAAGACATAAGTATAGCTTATGTGTTTCTCAGCTGTTAAAAATACTCTTTTAACATTTATTCCCGTTTTTTAATCTCGGAAGCTCCTTAGCTCGCCCGTTGGTTTATGCAGCTAAGAGCAAAGTGCTAAACAAAGTAAGTTATAACAAGATGTAGATTGCCGAGGCTGTGCGCGACCGTGACGGTGCATCAGAATGCGTCGCCCTATGCCCGCGTATCTTCATACCACCAGGATCTCTTGGTTACTGAATGTGACAGCTGGGAAAGGACGTTTAGAGCTTGGCCACACACGTATGTACGTAATTTCCTTCATTTATGTCAATAGGTGATAGTTCGATCAGATAGACAGTCGCTCCATGTAAAATACTGATATTCAGCTGCATCCGGTTAGACTGGAAGCCGACCCCAACATAGTTAAGGCTAGGCAGATGATGAGGCGATAATTAAAAAAAGATTTTCATAGGTACATTCGATGTATCAAAATCATCTTCGAGTAAAAATTTTACAGTTTTCAAAGACATCCTGAGAGCGTTCTTAATGAGAAAGTAGGGTTGCTATGGGGGTCCAAATGAGGTGGCGGGACGGCTCAGGGAGAGAGCCTCCCGTCCCAGCCGCCGCGGGAGACGCTCCGGGCGTCGGGAGCCGCGCGACGATTCCCGGCCACCGTAGGCGCGGGCCTGCGGGCGGAGAGTAATGGGTAGCTCACCGTGCGTCCGATCAGGACCAGGCCCGTGCCGGACGGCGCGTACGTGTTCCACGCGCGCCTCAAAGAGATGTCAGCATCGAGGAGGGGCCCCATAGGGCCGAAGCCTGCCGGGTCAGCGGGATTGTCCGAAAGGGTTACCGCTGGCCCGGAACATAAAGGGCTAAGGAAGGAACACGGGTGGGTTTTAGTCAGTAAGAGTCTGACACTCCCTTCCGCTCCACCCAGAGCGGGAGGGGTCATTTGATGATTTCCCATCCGCAAAAAAAATAAAAAAATAAATGGGGGTCCAAATATCAAGTAAAAAATCTTTAATGTTTAGGATAAAGTTCAACACTTTAATATGTCAGCCTTTTCAAAAGACAGCTCTCAAAACGGCAACCCTGCACCCCCTCCTAGTGTTTAAACTGAGAAAGTGAAGTGGTGCAACAACCTCCCTAGCAACAAGCCCGTAAACCGAAAAGTTTCTACTAAATGTTCTCTACTAACTTTTTAGACCTTTGTATCCTGCTTATGTGTTTGAAGTTTCATTAAAATCGGTTCATTCATTTCGAAAAACAAGGGCTTGAAAGTTTGTATGAAATGCCGTACGGCGTAAACGCTCTTAATTAGCTATTAGACAATCAAACTGCATCAAATTACACGTGAATATGATAGATCGGGGTCATGCCGACTTACTTAGGAAATGTCAAGACACTGATTAACGGGGTCATCATCTGCGTTGCCTTTTCCCAACTTTTTGGGGGTTGCTGATGGTGATCACCGGGGTGGTTTTAGTGAGGTAAAAATCCCACACTCCCCGATCTCTCTGCGGAGTTCGGGTGCCTTTTGAAGGTTTCGCCCCGAAGAAAAAAGAAAAATCAATTTCGCCAAAAATTACAATATACCTTCTCTTGCTTTTTTGTATAGACGCCAGCACATCAAACTACTACAACCTGTCAAATTTCTTTCATAGATTTTCAACTTTATCGATAGCATAAGGTTCAAAGTTGATTGGGAAAATTTGACAGTTTCGGGTAGCTTGATGTGCTGGCGTCTGGCGTGATGGGTACTTTGTGGCCGGTCGATGTAGCCAAGACTGACACATCTAGTATCTCTAATTCTCTCCACATGGTACGCTAACCTGTACCTGCAACCCTCCCGCGCGACCCAGATTTTTATTTCACTACAGAGAGAATGAAATTGCTCGCAGTGGGTACTCGGGCTTTTTTTATTTATATATGGCAACACTTTGTTTTACGTATTATGCTTGTTGAATAGGCATTGTGGGTAATAATGGACACAAAGCCTCTGTTCTAGAGTATGTAAAATGGGTAGTCGGTCGTTGTAATTTGTGTTTTTTTTTCATTTCTGAAAAAAAATGTGGTTGTAATTTCGGGTTGAAATTAATGTGGGGTTGCTGTATTAAAAATCGTCCTGTTTTTTTAAATGTAAATGTTTCGTCGTTCTAAAAGGCAAACAAATTGTAATTAGACTTTGCTGTAAGTATATCTTGGATATTATTAATTAGGATTCTTAGCAGTGAGGTCATTAAGTACAGCTCTTGGCATGGCCATACCCATACCATAATCCAGATTATGGTTTCATAAAAGTTCATTAAGCCGATGTAGTATTGGAGGTAGTATTCCCCTGGAAATACTAACTCCAAGAGGGGCTCGTGGCTAGATAATAACAGCCGCATAAGTCGATCGACCAGGTTAAGCTACGCTTGCCGCGGTTGGTCCGTGGATGGGTGACCATCTTTACATACCGAGACCGTGCTTCGAAAAGCACGTTAAGCCATTGGTCCCGGCTGTCATTGGTGGATCTTTGACAGTTATGTGAAGCCCACCAGTCTTACCAAGGGGTATCGTATTACCCAGTAACAGGGTTGTGGAGGTCAGATATGCAGTAGCTCCATGTAAAATATTGGTATTCTGCTGCATCCGGTTAGACTGGAAGCCGACCCCAACATACTTGGGAAAGGTGCAATACTTTTACCACAAAGAGCTATAACTACCACTTCAAAAACATCAGACTCAATTAATTTGTGAATTAATTCGTATAAGTGGATTAATGCAAAATATAATGTTGTAATATAAACCTTCGTTATCTTGTAGCAGAGTAAAAGTATCCCTATCTTCTATGCAATTATCTCACGTCCTTTCTTTGGTATTGTTCGTCGAATCGTTGAGCTCCTCAAGTTCTGAGTTGAGCTGCACGATTTTTGACAAATGCGTGCACTGATTGGACAGGTTCGCTCAATCTGTGTGGTTCTTTCCTCAAAAGACCATTTCAGACACCAATCTACATGGTCTTCACACGATCTGAGCACGATTTTGTCTGGACTTTAAAAGAGACTGGTGACCTCTGAGTTGTTTCGGCCTTTCTTTTCAGAATAGTCAGAAAGGAAACGCCGACCTCATCTAGTTTAAAAAAATATGATTGACGTGTAAAAGTGTTTGTACAAACCTACTTACAGAAAATAAATCATTTATCACGCTCGGTAGTCATACTGAAGCGTGGCAGTGGGCAGGGCACATTGCTCGCAGAACTGATAGCCGATGGGGCCGAAAGGTTCTGGAGTGGCGACCGCGTACCGGAAGACGTAGCGTTAGAAGGCCTCCCACAAGGTGGACCGCTGACTTGGTGAAGGCCGCAGGAACCCGTTGGATGCAAGAAGCACAAAACTGGTCGAAGTGGAGGTGCTTGGGGGAGGCCTATGTCCAGCAGTGGATGTTTTTCGGCTGAAATGATGATGATGACTAAAACGTGAAACAATTTTTTTTTTTCTTGCTGGCGTTACAATAATGGTGTTATTTTCAGATATATTCCCAGTACAAGTCAGTATTGCGGTAGAGTAACTATACCACACGTCTATGGTTGAAATACTATCACACTACTATTATAAAGGCGAAAGTTTGTGAGTGTGTGAGGGTGTGTGTTTATATGTTTGTTACTTCTTCACGCTCAAACGGGTGGACCAATTTCGATAATATTTTGTATGGAGGTAGCTGACTAACATATAGGCTACTTTTTATCCCGATATTCCCACGGGATCGACATTTACGCGGGTGAAACCGCGGGGCGCAGCTAGCACACATAACACTAACACACACACACACACCCCAACACATGACACTATTCAACATAAGAGCCGAATATGCAAAATGGATTAATTTGGAAACCATTTACAACTGCTTGCCGGTCCCATTAAATGAACGCCTTTCAAGAAGTCCCCTCATACACATAGATTCAAAACCCCTTACAGAGTTTGCATCATCAAGATTTAGTTGAATGAATTGGATGAAATTAATGTACACACGGCAAAATTATTAATGTGGTACCGGTAAGCAACGAACATAATATTTTTGTACTTATATCTATCTATATACTAATAATAAAGCAGTTAATTTGTTTGAACGCCCTAATCTCTGGAACTACCAGTCGGATTTAAAAAAATATAGCCCAATTTTTAAGGAACGTTACAAGCTACCATCACGCTACGACGCTTAGGAGCCGAGCAAAAGGAAAAAAATCAGAAAGAAAGTCGGGTGAAACGGGAGAAAAAGAAATTTCACGAGGACGAAGTCACAGGCAGAAGCTAGTAACATCTACGTAGAAACGGCCATTGAAATCGCACAGCGACGTCAAAAAAATCTAGCGTATTCTTGCGTCCTGCTATTTTTAACCGATCATAAAAGGAGGATGTTCTCAAGTCGACGTGTATGTTTGATATTCATAAAGGTGGATAAAGTTTCGTCGCCGTCGTCGACGTTTTTTTAGTTGGGAAATAAGTCTTCACCTTATTAAAACAACGCGGTTTCACCCGCATAAGTTTCGATCACGTGGGAATATCGGTATAAAAAGTAGCCTATATATTAATTCAGGGTATCAGCTACCTCCATACCAAATTTTATCAATATTGGTCCAGCCGTTTGAGCGTGAAGAAGTAACAAACATATAAACACACACCCACTCACAAACTTACGCCTTTATAATATTAGTGTGATTGTCTAAATTGATTACAATTTCAACAGACACGTAGCTAAGTTTACAGCTTGTTTACTAACAACAAGAATATCTTGAATCCTTCTGTGTCATCTCAATAAACAATAACCCAAATTTAACATAGTCTGAAGGCCATTTAAACAACAAACAAGTCTGCACACTTAGTAATTCCGCTCACCGTACCAGATTACAAGGATGAAATTAAGGGACAAACAGATCGATTTCCGGAATAAAGGGGGCATGTCCGGTATTAGGGGGTAAGGGTTTTGTCTGACCATCTATTCGGCCGTGTTTACGGTCTTGAGCGGTGCCGGTATTGTGCACAGCCTGTCTCCTGAGCCGTGAAGGGACTGGCGACTGATGCAAGCTGTGTCCGTCTGTATGTGTGTGTTTGTTTGGTTACTTGGTTTGGTTCGGTTTCTTGGGAATATCCAGCCGATATTCAGTAAACAGGGAGGCACGGACATCGAGTTATATGTATTGAGTACATGATTTTGAAACCCCTGCGTTAAAATTTTTCTTCGGATATTTGAAACAAGATTAGCTGTTCTATACACCGTGTTCCGAACGATATACATAAATTTCGGCCAGATGTTCAGACCATGGAAATAAGCATTTTCCATTCTGGACACATTAATGAATTCTTATTTTTCGTTAATTTTCATACAACCTTGACGTAAATCACCCGCTGCGTGCCTCTTTATCCGAATTGGCATGACGTATTTTCATTCATAAGATTTGGCGGGCTGAAACTTGTCAAAAATAAGTAAAGACCCTTTCTTACTGCATAGCTCAATTAAATTTCATTAAATGAAATTACAAATATCTTTGTATCGAAGCCTTTTTAAGTACTACTCTCTCTAAGTACTACACTCTACTCCTTTGTTAGATTTGATTTGTAAAAACTATAGAAGCGTTTGACAAAGTTTATGGATAGAACACGGTGTATATTTTGACCGCGCAGGTATTGTACTTTTCTATGTAATAGCAGATTTTTTTTTTGAAACCTTTAGATGAAAAATGTCTACGCTCGTCTAGAATCATTAAGGCTCCTTCAAACAGGCGCGACACGCGATAAAATCGCAAGCGACACAAAGGCACCGCAAGTCGCGCATCGAGCGGTGCGTTTGTGTCGCGTGCGTTTATATCGCGTGTCGCGCCTGTTTGTAGGAGCCTTTAGAGTTTGCACGTCGATGTCCTGCCACCCTGCATATTGGCTAAATAAAGTGAGGGTATACGATGCATAGACTATTAATTATGTAACATTGCGTTACTATAGAAAAAAGGGCACTTAGCTCTAACCTTGGTCACTGTTTGATTTTTCCCTTTCAAACATTTGGAAGGGGGTGGGGGAGGGTGGGTTTATTTGCGTTTTTGTCAGTGCTCTTTAATTATTTATCAATGTGGGTCACCCTCACAAGCTAGCCAATGGGGTCCGAGTGCTCATGGTTTTTTTCGAAGGTCCGAGTGCTCATGGTCTTTTTTCGAAGTTATTTCTTTTTACAATCTACCTTACCTTCCTTGCATTTGTACTACTCTACATATCTGACTACACCCCCCCCCCCCCCACACACACACTACATTGCATTTTAACATTATATTCATTTACGAAAGAAATAAAAAACCCCATTTTAATCCAACCATGAAGTCTTTAACCCGTCCTTAACTCCATACCAATTTCATACGATTCAGACATAAGATTACTCATGTGTGTGTAGGATATCCGTAGGGAGGCTGTATGGAGCACGATGCATCAAAATTGGTAGCGGATGAGTCGGTCCAGTGCGCGATATTATGTGAGGGGTGGTCGGTACCCGGTGCCATATAAGTGATACCTATGTATGTGTGTGATACTCGGGTGGCTAAATTCGCAGAGATTTTGGGTGTTTGCCTACGTGTCTATTTGGGTTATAGATTCTGGTTTGACCGCATTTCGGCCATGGCGCGGCGGCCAATCTCAACGGGAGACTAGCCTTCGGCGCGGTAGACATAGTGCACAAGTATATGCGCAGACACAGGTGCACTCTTCCCTCACTCTCATAGTCCGATGGGACGGCAATCCGACACGACCGGAGAGAGATACGTTTATGTAATCTGATAATGTGAGCGTAGAGATCGTCGCATTGACTTCGCTCCCAAGTAAGTGAAAGAACACAAATTTCGCAGAATCATCTGCCTAGCCTTTTCCCAACTATGGCGGGGTCGGCTTCTAATCTAACTGTATGTAGGTGAATACCAGTTGTCATGGAGCGACTGCCTTTTTTTTTTCTTTTTTTTTTTCGCTGAGAAATGACGTTACGCATCTCCGCTCGTCGGGGGAAGAGACGGAGTATGTGGGACTCCCTGCCAGGGTGGCAGTATACCCACTAAAACTCAGCGGTGTTCCCTCATCGCCTTGATGGGGAGGTCATGGGAATCCGGCTCAGCCTTAGCTGACCTCTACAACCCATGCTGTAATACGATACCCCTTGGCAAGTCTGGTTGTCAGACTTCCGGGCTTCTGACTACCCGTAACCCGAATGAGTAGAAGTATTATTTACCTCACTATCACGCAAACATCAAGAAATTCTTGCTAAAGTTACGCCACTACTTATATTTCACCTCCCGCGTATTTTCCCGGAATAAGTTGCGTCGCCGGCGATCCCGGCGGGATTCCCTGAATTCCCGGGCTACACCAACCCTTTAAATATATCCAGTATAGTGTATTAAAGCTCGGGAAATGCAGTATTTACGAGAAGTATTTACTTGTGAATAGTGAGAACGTACGGTTTTGTGCGGAGTATCTTGTTCATATTTGTATTGTGGGCCGTTGGGAAATTGTTAGCGCGTTAGCTGTGGACTCAGACGATATAACTGGTGGTAATCTGCTAAAAAGAGATCTATATTAATCGGTTTAAAATTGAAATCTCTGAAGGCTCTTTTATTACCCGACTACGGCGAAGCAAGAAGGAGGGTTATGATTTTGACCGGTATGTATGTATGTATCATATATGTTCATCTGTTCCCTCATTACTTCTAAACTACTTGTCTTAATTAGACAAATAAGGTATCGTTGGAGGCGTCTTGATTGTCCGCTGGTTATAGGCTATGTTCAATGTGGCTCCCTCTAGAGGACATAAAGTATTGAATTTAAAAATAAATATTTTGGGATGGCGCCTTGTTGGGTATCAAATGAAAGGGCTTAATTAGCAAATTTCAAAAATATAAACATTACTGAAATAAGTCCCGAACTAATTAAATAAAAAATAAGTTTAAAAACTAAAACCCGACTACTGAAAAGGATGACACAAGAAAGTACCTTCCCGTGGTCGCATGCTATCATAGCTTATAAGTATCTTAGTGAACAACGGCACCACGACCTCCACAACCCAGTAGCTGGGTAATACGATAACCCTTGGTAATACCCGTCGATCAGGGCCTTTAATCCTGGTTATAAATTATCTGCGTGCCAAATTTCATCCAAATCCGTTCAGTAGTTTTTGCGCCGAAGAGTAACAAACATCATCCATCTATCCTCATAAACTTTCGCGTTTATAATATTAATAGGATTTTTATGACAAAGCTATTTCACATTATTTTTATGTTCGTACGAATTACGTCACACTTTTACGGTAGGTAGTTAGGTACGAGTACGAAAAATACATTTCATCGTTCGATGAGAAGGCAAGTTGCCAAGGACGATAAAAATCTGAGATAATTTGTCTTGTTTGTCGTCTTTTAGATCAATATTAAGACCACTGCAGTAGACCACAATAGAGATGTCAGCATCGGAGGGGCCCCCTTAGGGCCGAAGCCTGCAGGGTCAGCGGGATTGTCCGAAAGGGTTACCGCTGGCCCGGAACATAAAGGGCTAAGGAAGGAACACGGTTGGGTTTTAGTCAGTAAGAGTCTGACACTCCCTACCGCTCCACCCAGAGCGGGAGGGGTCATTTGATGATTTTCCATCCGCAAAAAAAAAAAGTAGACCACAATTGTATACCTACTTAAATATGCGGAATTTCAATATAACATTTTATTTTACTCAGTACACCATTTTAAACACCAATCTACATGGTCCTCACATGATCTGACCAAGATTATGTTTGGACTTTAAAAGAGACTGTAACCTTTGCGTTTGTTTCGGCCTTTCTTCTCAGAGTACCTAGTCAGATGGGAAAAGCTAACCACATCTAGTTTTCAAAATATGATTGACGTGTGAAAGCGTTTCAACAAACCTACTTACAGAAATAAAATCATTTCTATCACTGCAGGGGCCTAAAAAAGCCACTTTGGCAGAAACATAAAAGGATAACATTATGAATCCTAATGGACAGTTAACTGTTAAGTTAAAGTGACCTATTAAAAGGTTGTTAATGTTTTACCAATAACCCTGTATAGTATAGATACGTTTAAAAACAGAATCTAAAACGGTTTCAGAAAATAAACAACGTGTCCAAATATTTTCATGAAGAAAATGAAAAGTTAATTTGACTCCATACAAAAAATACACAAAAAGCAATGTAATCATAAACCTAACTACTAAATCTTGTCCTAACCTACTTTGCAAAGAGAGGGAATAAGTCAAAATTAAAAACGCGTTTCTCGTCAATTAATTAAACAAGGAAAGGGCTGGCTCTAAATAATATAAAGGTCGTTAGGGTGCAGCCGAAGCATCATTATCTACAGAATGGGGCGAGGTGCCGCTGGGAACGGGAGATGATGAAAGAAAACCGACTCTAGCAAGACGTCATATTTAGTTAGCCTATGCCTCCTTAAGTCTTGAGTTGAGCTGCACGATTTCTGACAAATGCGTACACTGGCTGGACAGGTCCTCTCAATCTGTGTGGTTCTTACTTCAAGAGACCATCTCAGACATCGATCTACATGGTCTTCTCTAACCTGACCAAGATTATGTCTGGACTTTAAAAGAGACTGTGACCTCTGAGTTTGTTTAGGCCTTTCTTCTCAGAGTTGTCAGATAGGAAACGCCAATCTCATCTAGTTTAAAAAAAAACATGATTGACATGTAAAAGTGTTTGTGCAAACTTACAAAAACAAAATCATTTATCATTTATGCAGTCCCACTTCTGGGCAAAGGCCTCCCCCAAAACCTTCCAGGAACTCTTTTCCCGCGCCACCTCGAACCAGCCCTCGCGGTACGCTTCCAGGTCATCTCGCCATCGCTTTCTCGGCCGACATCGGCGGCGCCGTCCATCTTCAGGCACCTATTGTGTCGAGACTTTTGCCCAGCCGTCATCCTGCATGCGACTAATGTGACCCGTCCATTTCAATTTGAGTCGTAATTAAGTTAGGGACTTCTTTTCGACAGCTAATAATAAGGATTGTTCGGGAAGTTGGTTAAAATTACGTACGATAAATAGATACAGGTCAAGTTAATAAAAGCGTGTTACTAAAAAAATTGCCCAAAAATGCGCCCCGCTGTTTCACCCGCGTAAATGTCGATCCCTTGGAAATATTGAGATAAAAAGTATCCTATATGTTAATCCAGGGTGTCAGGTACCTCTGAACAAAATTTTATCAAAGTTGGTCCAGCCGTTTATGAATTATTTTATTAAATTCCCTTTGTCCCCGTTAACGGGGACCCAGATTACGGGGACAACGGGAATACATGTGAGCACCAGCACTGACAGCAGATGCTGTCAGTGTCCACTGAAAATGTCCGGAAAGTCGCTCTCACAAAGATTTCCGAGAAACGCTCTCCGCTATTAATAGAACCTCACTGTTACATGAACGGATATTCCTTTTATTTCTTTAGACGAAGCAATTAAAACCGGGGGACCTCTTCAAAGAGCGAAAAGGGTCCGATTTTTTTTTTTTAAAATGAATGTATATTGACACAACGAATTAAATAAGTATAAGAACTTCATGAGGACTTGATAATCCTCCATTTTCGGAAGGTTGAAGGAGAGTCGAAAGAAGAGAATTAGGGCTTACGGCAGGCTTACGAGCACCATTTTTTTTTTTTTTTGCGGATGGTAAATCGTCAAATGACCCCTCCCGCTCTGGGTGGAGCGGAAGGGAGTGTCAGACTCTTACTGACTAAAACCCACCCGTGTTCCTTCCTTAGCCCTTTATGTTCCGGGCCAGCGGTAACCCTTTCGGACAATCGCGCTGACCCGGCAGGCTTCGGCCCTATGGGGCCCCTCCTCGATGCTGACATCTCTTTGAGGCGCGCGTGGAACACGTACGCGCCGTCCGGCACGGGCCTGGTCCTGATCGGACGGTGAGCTACCAATTACTCTCCGCCCGCAGGCCCGCGCCTACGGTGGCCGGGAGTCGTCGCGCGGCTCCCGACGCCCGGAGCGTCTACCGCGGCGGCTGGGACGGGAGGCTCTCTCCCTGAGCCGTCCCGCCACCTCCTTCGCTAGCATGACTGCTTCGCAGAAGGAGGTGACCGCCTCCCATTCCCTCTCGTCCCGGATCATGGCTTGCACCAGGGCCTTACGAGCACCCTTACGTCGTCTTACTGGTCAATATAATTATACTCAGCTTCGTCCTCGAGATTAGCATAAACACAATGTAGTAACACGTACGGTGTTGCCTTTGCGCACTGAAAGTAAAAAGCCCTATACCCAAAACTAAAAAAAATAAGCGTTTATTTTGAACATTTTTAGGTGAGGGTAGACGATAACTCCTTTGCTTGATACGCCGTTCTATTGCTCATTCACAGTTCAGTGCTCTGCCGGAGCGCACATAATTTTTAAATAATTATTATCAGTGTTGTTAAAGTTTAAAAAGTGTCATGGGGAAACGAAAAGTTAAACATGATTACGATTATATCACAAAAAAGTTAAAGAAATGGGAGAAGAAACTTCAGCGTGAGACAAGATCGACGTCGAATACCAGAGGTTAGTCAAGTGTCATTACTCTTATTACGTAAATTCGTTATAATAATAACGTGCATAATCACACCAACGTTTTTAACGTTGTCATAAGTCGTTGCGGTTAACTTTTGGGGTTAACACTTCGGACTCATATCGTAAACGTTATTTAAATAACTTTTTTTGTTTTATATCACGTGCAAGGCTAATATTGCGATCAGTTTTAAGAATTGTTACCTTATTAGTATACGTGAAGCTATACGGATGATGCGGGCAGTCTTTGGGATTGTCACTTCACCGTCGATACTAAGCCGCACGCGCTACAGATCTATGTATATACATAGATACATCGGCCACCTGCGTGCGCTTATCTTATTGTTTTAAATTAATTATCCATTAGTCCGGTTCAGTTAAATAAAAATGAAGTCTGATCTTCTTAAATAACATAAGAAACCTGCACATTACAGAGGATACACCCTCTCCTCGATGTCGATACTACGACGAAGAACCTTTTGAGGAAGTCCTGGAATCGGAACCAGAATATAATGATGAGCCATCCCTGAGTGCAGAGGATCCAATTCCTTCCACCAGTGCCTTGGAACCAGTTCCATCAACTAGCGCCGCAGAACCAATTCCATCCACAAGTACTTCACAGCCACAGGTCCCTTCCTCGGAAACTGAAGTGCTTATTGCAACTGACACACCTCCAAGCATCGAGCTGGACTCGAAAATTTTAGAAATATTTGGAGAGGATCCGTCGGTGGAAAAGATCTACGGCAAAGAAATTCAGACTGACTTAGCTATTCGGCTACAGCATGTGGCTACTAAGGGCTTGTCCAGCGAACTTCGTAAGGAGTTGTTAGAAAAATACTTACCTCCTAGTAATTGCAAGCTAATTGACTCGCCGGAACTTAATTTAGAAATAAAAGCAGCCATATCAGAAGTTGTCTTAAAGAGAGATAAGGGTATTGAGATGAAACAAAAACAGTTAGGGTGTGCCATTTCATGCTTAAGTAATGCTATTACTCTTATGATTGCTAAAGAAGACAAGGATACGCAATTAATACAAATGATGATGGATACTGTACGCCTTCTTTGTGACAACCAACACTCGGACTCAACACTCCGCCGGAACTTTATTTTACACAATTTAAAAAAGGAGATGAAAGAACAATTACAAAAAACAATAATTGACAAACACCTTTTCGGATCAGATTTAGCTGAAACATTAAAAATTGCAAAGACGATTACAAAAACAGGAGCAGAATTAAAATCAACCGTGTCTCGGCCACCTATCAACAAAACGAAGACAGCGCCGCCGCCTCCGTCTCAATCGACGTTCCAACAACGGAATAATTTAAACTGGCGGGCTCCTCCCCCGAGTCGCAGGCAAACGGGGACTCAGAGGACGAGGGAGCCTGCACAGAGAAATCAGCCCGCGAGCACCTCGCGCGGGTCATATCGAGGTCGGCAGCAGACAACGCCCGCAGCACGGGCGAGCTACCGCAGTCGACGCTAGATGTTACCGGGGTAAGCAATTATGCTGGTAGACTGGCACTTTTTTATGACACCTGGTCAGATCTAACTTCTGATCCGACTGTTCTATCATGGATTTCTGGATATAAAATACCGTTTTCAGCTCGTGTTGTACAGTATACTATCCCCAGTAAAAGAATCCACTCAACATCAGAAAATCAAAATTTCAAAAGATGTATTGACGAATTGATAAGCACTGGTGCTATCTCTCATTGCAACCCTTGTGAAGGGCAGTTTCTATCAAGCATATTCTTAATACCTAAGCCGAACGGTAAAAATAGATTCATACTTAACTTAAAAAATCTTAATCAATTTATAGAAACACAACATTTCAGGCTTGAAGATTTACGCACAGCAATTAAACTTGTATCGGAAAATAATTTTATGGGAACGGTAGATTTAAAGGACGCATATTTTTTAATAAAAATTCATGACGATTATAAAAAATACCTTAGATTCGAATTTGACAATGTTTTGTATGAATTTAATGTGTTACCGTTCGGCCTAAACACGGCACCTTTTGTATTTACTAAGATAATGAAACCGGTTGTCGGGCTGCTTCGATCCTGCGGTTATGTGTCTAGTATATATTTGGATGATTTATTGCTTATTGGTAATTCTTACGACGATTGTTTAGAAAACATAACGATGACTCGACAACTATTGACAGTTTTAGGGTTCATTATAAATATAGATAAATGCAACCTATCGCCTACGACATTATGTAAATACCTTGGTTACATAATTGATACTAAAAAATTTCAAATCAGTTTACCTACAGAAAAATCTAATAAAATTAAAAATAAATTACTTACCTTTCGAAAAATGTCACGATGTAAAATAAGAGATTTTGCAAGTCTAGTGGGTTTATTATGTTCTGCATGCCCGGCCGTCGAATACGGATGGCTATACACAAAAGAATTTGAAAGAACCAAATTTTTAAATTTAAGAAATGACCCTTTTAACTATGACAAATATATGAACATACCGTCATACTTATTGTCAGATATGAATGGTGGCTTAACGCATTAGATAACCCTATTAGTAAAATTAAATACGATGAATACTGCTTAGAAATTTTTAGTGATGCTTCGACTACGGGGTGGGGCGCGGCGTGTGGAAAAGAGACAGCAAGTGGGGCATGGACAATTGAAGAACAATCACATCATATCAATTATTTAGAAATCGTCGCTGCCTTTTTTGGTTTAAAAGTTTTTGCTGCAACAATGAAAAGTTGTCAAATACTACTTCGTGTTGACAACACTACAGCCATATCCTACATAAATCGGATGGGAGGCATACAATATCCACATCTAACACGCATAACTAAAGATCTATGGGAATGGTGTCAGTCTAGGAATATTATTGTGTATGCATCATACATTCGTTCGGCAGATAATATAATAGCCGACGCGGAATCACGTAGAATTCATCCAGATGTTGAGTGGGAATTGAGCGACTCGGTTTTCTGCAATATAACAAACAAGTTTGGTTTTCCTGATGTAGACATTTTTGCAAGTCGTATTAACAAAAAATGTCGTAACTATATATCCTGGTTCAGAGATCCTGACGCTATGGCCATAAATGCATTTACCTTATCATGGTCACAAATGTACTTTTACGCATTTCCTCCTTTTTCAATGATCCTAAAAACACTACGAAAAATAGTTAAAGACAAAGCTACTGGCATTGTAGTGGTCCCTTTATGGCCCACCCAACCTTGGTACCCTCTATTCAGAAAACTTCTTGTATCATCTGTTCTGTATTTTGATCCAAATATTCAAACAATATTATCACCTTCCAGCAACAACAATGCACACCCTCGGTTTACCCTGGCTGCCGGTCTCTTGTCCGGGACTCGTTGCTGAGAAGAAATGTTCCATCACCTGCAATTGGCATAATGTTGGCTTCCCTCTCCGGTACATCGATAAAACAATACGATACCTGTCTCAAGAAATGGTATAATTTTTGTTTATCTAAGAATATCGACATTTTCGGGGCATCAATCAATGATGCGATTCTATTTCTGACAACATTGTTTGATTCCGGGGCTCAATATGGGACTTTAAACAGTTGTCGATCGGCTTTGGCCTTAATTCTAATTGAAAAAGTTAGCGATAGTGAAGTTGTAAAACGCTTCTTTAAAGGTATCTTTAGACTTCGACCACCCTTACCCAAGTATAACACAACTTGGGATACATCTAAAGTCCTAAACATCTTGTCCTCTTGGTATCCTAACGATAACTTGGGTTTAGATAAACTTTCACGTAAATTAGTTACTTTATTGTCCTTGGTTACTGCACATCGTATGCAAACTTTAACAAAAATTTATACAAATAATATCCAAATTCATGCTGATAAGATTACTATTAAGATACCTGATATTATAAAAACATCAAGGATAGGAACCGTGCAACCAAATCTTATTCTACCATTTTTTCGCGAAAAACCTGAAATCTGTCCAGTTCTGACCCTTTTAGCTTATCTAGACTTGACTAGTTCACTTCGTGGTAATGTAAATAGCCTATTTATCGGTGTAAGAAAACCGCATAGATTAGTTTCTGCACAAACATTGAGTCGGTGGGTTAAGACTACACTCGGGGAGTGTGGTATAGATATATCTATTTTTACAGCTCACAGCACCCGACATGCTGCCACATCTAAAGCCCACAAATTAGGAATTAACTTAGAAACCATTAGAAAAACCGCGGGATGGAGCGGTTCGTCTCAGGTTTTTATGAAATTCTATAATAGAAATGTTCAAATTACAGAGGAAGACGATTTATTTGCAAGATCAATATTAAACAATTGTAATAACAGTTAAGTAATTATTATTAAGTTTCATTAAAATTAGAGTACATATTTATTTATGTTACTGATCACTTTAGCCGAAAGACGTCCACTGCTGGACATAGGCTTTTATGTTAGTCAAGTTCATTTCAAACTGAGCTTATGAAAATTTTAGTGTAAGCAGAAATATTAATTTGATGAATCACTGTCTCAAACGAATGTAATGTATTTATTTTAAATTATCATCATTTGCGATTTAAACTTATACCTACCTAATGATTAAAATTGGTTGCCTTGTTACACAAGTGTTTCTTTGATATTTCAGTAGCTCTCAAATTCTACATTGTGTTTATGCTAATCTCGAGGACGAAGCTGAGTATAATTTATGATTAAACGAACTTACCTGTACGTGAAGTTCGATCATAATTATACGATGGCTTCGTCCGAAGAGATTAGCAACCCACCCTCCCTTATTTATTTTTTCCCCAAAAAAGAAATATCCCTTGGCATTACCTGAAATATCAAAGACGGGAATTGAGGATCTAGGCTCTGAACTAAATGAGCAATAGAACGGCGTATCAAGCAAAGGAGTTATCGTCTACCCTCACCTAAAAATGTTCAAAATAAACGCTTATTTTTTTTAGTTTTGGGTATAGGGCTTTTTACTTTCAGTGCGCAAAGGCAACACCGTACGTGTTACTACATTGTGTTTATGCTAATCTCTTCGGACGAAGCCATCGTATAATTATGATCGAACTTCACGTACAGGTAAGTTCGTTTAATCATAAATAATCTATTTCAAAATATTGACATCTTCGCTCTTCCAACCAGTAAATTTAGAGGCTTTGTTCGTCACACTATTTTGGATACTGTTCCGTAATATTCTTAACTCTTAGACCTATTTATAATTTCTTGTTTATCTTTTTTATTTTTTTACATGCCTGTTTACCTGTTTTTTTTTTGTGTTTAGTTTTATCATTAACACTTATGAATTTTTATTGTAACTATCACATTGTAAGCGCACATCGCATTAGTTTTATAACTTTTCTTTTTATGTGGAAAATGACGTGGGTTATACATTTACTCACTCTGTAGCTCATATTTTATGTACTATTGTAATGTGTAAAAGTTTATTTTCCCAAATAAATAAAATAAAATGGAATCAATATTATCGTTATCGTATCGTTTGTGAAGCTCCGGTTTTCTCAAGGCGTAAGAGCGGTGGCTCCAGTGACAATGAAAATTATTATAGCGGGGTTTGACTTTGAACCGGTCAAAGTGGAGCTGCTTGGGGGAGGCCTATGTCTAGCAGTGGACGTCTTTCGGCTGAAATGATGATGATGATGGGGTTTGACTTTACGGTATCAAATAACGCTTTCTAGGAAAACACACCACCTTACTTTCTTAGATAACATTTCAATGACGTCACTCGCCGGTGAATTGCGAATACTATGTGGCGGGCTCCTCTCTTCTAAGAAACCAGCTTACCATAATCAGCCTATAATGTTCCCACTGCTGGGACACAGGCCTCCTCTCGGTGAGAGGGAGTGGGCCGTAATCCACCACGCGGGCCCAGTGCGGATTGGCAGATGTCACATGTCTTCGAATTTTTGGTTCTAGGACATGCCGGTTTCCTCACGATGTTTTCCTTCACCGTTTTGAGAGCAGTGGTGATGAAATAATTTACACAAAGTAAAGCGCCTGTCTGGGTTCGAACCTACGACCTACAACTCGTAAGTCGCGGCCGTTACCACTTGGCCACCACTGCTCTAGAAGAAACCAGCTTTACAGCACCTAAACGTTAGTAAATAACTGAAATCCATTACTAACCATCCGCCAAATATCAGTGTAAAACAAAATGTCGTGAACGCCATTCTTTGAATACGTTCTGGTTACTTTAGTATGTTGGAGACATATTGCTGCCTGCTCTAGGCGAATTTTCAAACCACTTTTGGTATTCACGCATATTATTAGCTAGGCCAGCCTTCAAGATCGATCGTTATGCAAAAGCATCCACTTTGAACCGACAGAAGCAGGTTTTTACGGCCCCTATTGAGACGAACACGATACCCTCCCCCACCATCAAGTAACAGATTACCTCAATATAAAACTCTTCAACAACGTTTACATCACATCCTTAACAAATTATAATCTCTCCATCTAAGTAAAGGAGCTCATAAATGCTCGAGTTTATTACAGCGTGTGACGTCACGTTCGAGCCGCACAGGCAATTTGTCAGGCCAGTGCGCGACTTGAGCACTCAATAAGCAACCAGCCAGGTGCGATATTAAACTGAACGCAACAAGTTACACTACGCCGAGGTATAGGTTGGAGAGTGCTTAGGTTTTTAATCATTTCTGTACCTATCTAAGGCACCGGGAGGGGCCGTGGTTAAGTAATAACAGCCGCACAGGTCAATCGATCAGGTTAAGCTACGCATGCCACGGTTGGTCTGTGGATGGGTCACCATCTTTACATACCGAGACCCCTCCGTGGCTCGGAAAGCACGTTAAGCCGTTGGTCCAGGCTGCCATTCGTGGATCTTTGACAGTCGTTACGTAAATGTATGCAAAATATTGTAAAACTTTTTAAAAGAGTAACGGTGGAGTTTCTTGCCCGTTCTTCTCCATACGAAAACTACCCTTCCGAATGGGCGACTAGAATCAATTCTATTTTATTTATCGTAATTTTTGACGTTCAAAAGTGCCTTTAATGTGCCTATTTGAAATAAATGGTTTGACTTTGACTTTGACTTTGTCTGACAACCAGTCTTATCAAGGGGTATCGTATTACCCAGTAACTGGGTTGTGAAAGTCAGATAGGCAGTCGCTCCATGTAAAATACTGGTATTCAGCTGCATCCGACCCCAACATAGTTGGGAAAAGGCTAGGCAGATGCTTGGGCTGATGAATGGGATTCTGACGACCCGTAACGATTGCCAAAGATCCACGAATGACAGCCGGGACCAACGGCTTAACGTACTTTCCGAGGCACGGAGGGGTCTTGGTATATGAAGATGGTCACCCATCTACAGACCAACCGCGGCAAGCGTAGCTTAACCTCATCGATCGACCCGTGTGGCTGTTATTACTTACCTATAAGCCCCGTCCTCAAGGAAACCGGCATGTACAGTCAACAAAGGAGTTAAGTATACAGGAGCGTCGGATATAGTTGAAGTTTACTAAGAAACCGATGGATGTTCTGGACTGAAATTTAATTTAATAAATGAGCTGTGTGTTTTCTATTAATAAACTAAAATTTTATTCGAGAATATCCATCGGTTTCTTAGTAAACTTCAACAATATCCGACGCTCCTGTATACTTAACTCCTTTGTTGACTGTACATTAACCAAAAAAAAAATCGAAGGCATTTGACATCCACCAACCCACACTGGGCCCGACCCACGCTCTTTCACAGAAAGGAGGCCTGTATCCCAGCAGTGGGAACGTTATTGGCAGACTATGCTATATTATCTCTTCTAGTACAGCTAATACTACCGACACGAAGCAAAGAAGAATTAGCATTCTCTTATAACCTTTCAAAACATTACTTTCCCTTCCTTAAATTTTACTAAAATAACTCTCCAACATTATATGAAAAGAATATCATCTGTAGACAGTTAAAGTGTGAAGTTCTTCTACTTAGTACAAAGTTGGAGCGAAATCCGATGATTCGGAAACGCTTAGTGAACTCCCAAACATTTTAAGTACCGTGTTCGTAAACCTATTAACATATTGGAGGCTCCAATTGTTACGTGGAACTTTTTGGATGTGTTCAGGCTTTTCTTGGGAGTTTTAGAGGGTGAAAAAAGATACATAATATACCTATGTGTGGGAATAAAGTTGGTCTTTTATCGAAATCGATTTTATGAAGTCTATTTTTATTGCGATGTTAAAACGTGTACACAGTATTTAAAGTCTATATTACCAAGCCGTGCACAGCAGCTTGACCGCGGGCGTCTTCCGCGACACGCGATTGTAGTCGAAAGTATGTTGCGACGCGCGTACGGCTCCGTTCGCCTGTCGCCGTATCCGATCGAATCCTTTCAGCTGTCGTCCAAATTTTTCTTTTCCTCTTCTGTGTTTTATGATTATTTTCTTCTTCTTCAAATGCCAACAATACTATGTCAACTTCAACCAATTTCAAAAATTAGAACACGTCAACACGGTAGGAATGAAACTATTTGACTAGGCGCATGCTGGCATTTATTGAAGAGTTCCGTTGTCTTTCTCCGAAACTCATCATCAGATCTTTACGAAATTTAAATGGGACCATTACGGAATAAACCTCTTTCTAACAAAAAATAATTTTGCAAATCCGTCTATACAGGGTGATTGGAAGATGGGTGCAAAGCTTTAAGGCGAAGATAGTACAGGCAATTCAGAACCATTTAAGCCATGGTTGTCTTAGACGAAGTCTTACCACTTTTTTTTTACCAATTTCTTAAGATTTTTTTCGAAAATTCCCAAAGTTTTAACTAAACTACTTATTTATGGCCAAATTGAATGATAAACGAATTCATTTTTATTGTATTTAATTAAAGTAATGTGTAAGCAATCTAGCAAAACATGTTTGAGGCCTCTGTGTCGTTAGACATTTTTTTTACAGACATTTAAAGTTCATAAAACATTTTAAAATTCATAAATATTTTTTATAAACCTTATTTTAAAAAAAATGGAGCGTGCTTTTTTTGTTCAAACCTTTTTGAAAACATGCTTGATAATCGCTTTTTCTATTGAGGTAACATTTACGCGGATATCTTACAAATTATTGAAATTAGGACCTAAAAACCAATTTGAGGGAGAAATTTTAAATTTTTGGCAGACTAAATAAAACAACATTTGAATTTAATTTATTTATGTTTCATGTTCAAAATGTTGTCCGTGATTTCTAATACAAGCACGGCTCCGTCTTCTCACTTCTGTTGTTGTTATTTTCAACATCATCTTCAGCTTCATTGTTTCAAACTCTGAATTCATTCTCTCTGTCAGTTCTTCTCTCGTGTTTATTTCCACATTCGTATACACTAGCTCCTTGGCCCGACCCCACACGAAAAAGTCCAGCAGGGTCAGATCTGATGAGCGAGCGGGCCAAGGGATGCGTCCATCTCTGCCAATCCAGCTGTCAGGAAAACAATTATTTAAGTGTTCCCTTACATTTAACATCCAATGCGTTGGACAGCCGTCTTGCTGAAAGATGACTGTACTGTCTCTTGCGAATATCGGGACACCGGTTCCAGAGCTGATAGAGGACTATCAGCTCTGGTAAATCCATTTGTAGAAAGTGCAAATCATTTTCACCATTGAAAGTCTCCGGTAAGAAGTAGGGCCCAATCAACGTCCTGCAAATTACTCCAGCCCAAACATTGACAGAGAATTTCCTCTGAAACGACACCTGCTTCTTAAAATGTGGATTGTTGTCTTTGGCGGCCCATTCATGAAGGTTATGAAAGTTTGTAATGCCCTCCCTAGAAAATTTGAATTTGAAATCAATCTTGTGGACGGATGAAAGCAAATTTTCTAGGGAGGGCATTACAAACTTTCATAACCCACACAACACATGGAGAACACTTAAATAATTGCTTTCCTGACAGCTGGATTGGCAGAGATGGACCCATCCCTTGGCCCGCTCGCTCACCAGATCTGACCCCGCTGGACTTTTTCGTGTGAGGCCGGGCCAAGAAGCTGGTGTATACGAATGTTGAAATAAACACGAGAGAAGAACTAACAGAGAGAATGAATTCAGAGTTTGAAACAATGAAGCTGGAGATATGATGTTGAAAATAACAACAACAGAAGTGAGAAGACGGAGCCGTGCTTGTATTAGGAATCACGGACAACATTTTGACCATGAAACATAAATAAATTTAATTCAAATGTTGTTTTATTTAGACTGCCTAAAATTTAAAATTTCTCCCTTAAATTGGTTTTTAGGTTCTAATTTCAATAATTTGTAAGATATCTGCGTAAATGTTACCTCAAAAGAAAGAGCGATTATCAAGCATGTTTTCAAAAAGGTTTGAACAAAAAAAGCACGCTCCGTTATTTTTAAAATAAGGTTTACAAAAAGTATTTATGAATTTGAAAATTTGTTATGAACTTTAAATTTCTGTAAAAAAAATGTCTAACGACACAGAGGCCTAAAACATGTTTTGCTAGATTGCTTACACATTACTTTAATTAAATACAATAAAAATGAATTCGTTTATCATTCAATTTAGCCATAAATAAATAGTTTAGTTAAAACTTTAGGAATTTTTGAAAAAAATCTTAATAAATTGGTAAAAAAAAGTAGTAAGACTTCGTCTAAGACAACCATGGCTTAAATGGTTCTAAATTGTCTGTACTATCTTCGCCTTAAAGCTTTGCACCCATCTTCCAATCACCCTGTATAATATAACGGAGTTATGCCCGAATATACATAAAAATATATATAGGTATATATAAACATCCGAATTGAGAACCTCCTCCTTTTTAGAAGTCGGTTAAAAATCGCCTTAGCCGTGGCTATGTGTAATATGGGTCGAATGCGGTGAAAGAAATTCTCAGTGCAAATACCTTCCCATATCTATCTAAATATCTTCTATTCACCTATTTTCAGAAAATCTAACTACATATTATATTGGAATCCGAGATCTCAATACAATCGATTATCCCTCTTTTCTTTTTATATCCCTTTTCACAACACTGCAAGGTAAAATAGACTTTATCTTCAATGCTATGAGGTTGAAATTGTTTCTATTCTAGATTTGTAAGTTTCTGTTGGTTCGAGCATGTCAGTGACGTGTGACGTCAGCCGCGATTCTCTTTTGTTCGTCGATAATGTTTTGTGACGTCAGCAGGGGAGCCCACAGGAAATTCTGTTCTTAGGGTATATTTTTAATTTCCTTTAATGGAACCCTTAGTTTCTTCCGGGAAGTTTTTGATGTAAGTGCTTCCATTTGTGAAGAAATGGATTTTTCAAATTATTCCCCGATCTGAGAGCTTTAGCAGAGCTACCTACACAAGAGCGATACGTTAACGTTAGTGTAGTTTGCGATTAGACATATTTATTATCTTACGACACTGATAACAGTATGCTGAAAGAAATGTGAAAACTACTAAATCCAAGAGATAAAAAAAATAATTTTTTGTTTGCGTATTTATGAGATAAATAAGCATTTTTGATTATCCTTACAGGAACGATGTTACTATAGAAATTAATCATTAAATACGTCTTTGAGTACGGGCTTAACAGATTCTCGTTTAGTCGCCTCGACCCTTTTTAGGGTTCCGTACCCAAAGGGTAAAAACGGGACCCTATTACTAAGACTCTATTCCGTCTCGTCTGTCTGTCTATCACCAGGCTGTATCTCATGAACCGTGATAGCTGGACAAAAAAAAATAAAATTATTATTATATTTAAAATTTTCACAGATGATGTATTTCTGTTGCCGCTATAACAACAAATAAGTACTAAAAACAGAATAAAATACATACAACAAACGTGTTTTTTTCGGCGATTTTGCCTTGTGGTACGGAACCCTTCGTGTGCGAGTCCGACTCGCACTTGGCCAGTTTTTTCTTATATCACATAAACCAACGCTGTTATTCCTGCAAAAAAAAAAAATCTTTGTTAAGAAAAAAAAAATTCGGCTACGTATTACAAGTGGTTCGTCCGAAGTTTCTCGAGAAGGCAGTTGATCATCGAGTTTTATAATTATTCATCCATTAATAACTTAACGCCGTGTACTGAGTGCTTTCTTATGTCTTAAACGCGAGGAGGAGCATTTTTCTTCCGTACTGAAAGATGGAAGCGGTACAAGGGGTAGGGAAATAGCGGCAGTGATAGAAAATTGCTTGTTCATAACGTGCTTTCCGAGGCACGGAGGGGTCACGGTATGTCAAGATGGTCACCCATCCACAGATCAACCGCGGCAAGCGTAGCTTAACCTGATCGATCGACCTGATACGCCCGTCTGAACATTTTACATAGAAGTTCTTCGTTCGAAATTCGAAGTTCGCGCGCACCACTGTCAACTGAGTCGCGTTGGCCCTAAAACCGTCATTTTAGGGCCAGCGCGTTGGTGCCATTTAGTCGCGCCGTTAGCCCGGTCCTTACGCTAGTAATATATATGTCAATGGCCACGGGCCCCAACTTTCTCTTGTTCTTATCCTAATTTATTTGTGGTCGGCGCAACATGTCTTTTTCTTCCTTAATTCTCTTAGGTAGTCGTCCCCTTTTCTAACCCTATCATCTTTCACAGAGTCCGTCCATCTTTTCTTTGGAAAAAAAACAGTGGCACTCCGGGAGTGCCGATAGAAGTGAAAACAAAACACAAACAGAATACTTTGCCATAATTATGTTCATCCCGAGGACAGCCGAACACATCCGAAGCGGGTATTTTTTTAATCGTCTTATAAACAAAACACGCGCGGTGTCGCTTACGGTAACAGAGGCGCGAGTTCAATGGTTTTTTCCCATCTCAAAAAATTCCCAACGCGCCATAAGAAGTTTTCATTTCAATAATAACATTAAAATTCCTTTGGAAGGTGCCGTAGTTGAATGAAGATCGTAATTTCAAAATGTAATGTTTTTCACTGCAACCCTGAAACCCTCCACCGCTAGCGCTTACCCCGTCACCCATACCCCAAGTAGGGGAGACGAATGACGGTGAATCAATTAGTTTTTGCGAAACTTTTTGTCCGTCGCTTCATTATCATCGCTGAATAAGAAAGATGAAAACGTCATGAATATATTATTTGGAATACGTAATTTTAATTTTCTTAGTGGAGTCCGACATTGTCCTCGGGTGGGAAAAGAAATGGAAGAGAAAGAGAGAGGGTCTTGTGTCTGGGAGAAAACGAAAAAGAAGAATAGATGGGTTGTTTTCACAGTGGTGATATTTATTTAATTTACTAGCTGCGCCCCGCGGTTTCACCCTCATAAGTTTCGATCTCGTGGGAATATCGAGATCAAAAGTAGCCTATATGTTAATCCAGGGTGTGAGCTACCTCCATACAAAATTTTATCAAAATTGGTCCAGCCGTTTGAGCGTGAAGAAGTAACAAACATATAAACACACACAGACACCCCCACATACATACTTTCGCCTTTATAATATTAGTGTTGAAGTCTGATTCTATTCGGGAAACTTACAGCTAATTTAAACAGTGTACTACTCGTAAAACAATATGCATTTGAAGGCCATTTACAAGTTTCCATTGATAAACATTTGAAACAAAAAAGACAACAAAAAAAGGTCTATTAGTATTCTTGTAAAATCAATACGCACATAGGAAGAAAAGGAAGACAAAAAAAATATTTAATTGTCACACAAAGGTCATCATCTGCCTAGCCTTTTCACACAAAGGTCATCATCTGCCTAGCCTTTTCCCAACTATGTTGGTGTCGGCTTCCAGTCTAACCGGATGCAGCTGAATACCAGTATTTTACATAGAGCGACTGCCTATCTGACCTCCACAACCCAGTTACTGGCTGGTGGGTGTTACGAAACAGCCGGTCTATTCTGTTAAAATCTCACCCTGAGATCTTAGGTGAAGTGAGCTGCCTATTCCATCTGATGCTAGGAATTGACACTAATGACAGCTCACTCTAATCTCACTTCACCCAAGTTATCAAGGTGATATTTTTACAGAATAGCACTACAAGGTTGAGTCGCGCGTATTGAAATAAATTGTAAGGTATCTTCAGCTTCCCCGTAACTTTTCTGCGGCTGCATCACATTACATTTCTGCTTTTCATTTAACTCAGTAAGCCGACTTATAAAGCCAAGACTCGGACGTCCGCATACCGCGGACATAATCTTCGCGTGGCGTATTTTTGCGGCAGAATTAAAACAACGAACCTTAAGTCCACGTAATTTAAGGCCGCTAATCTAAAGCTCGTTAAACTCAACCAGAATTTCAGTGGAAAAAATGGAAGAAACTTGCACTGGATTTTGTGAGGAAAATGTGTTATTAAAGTACCTTTTACAGCTTGTAAGGAGAACACTAGAATAGGGGGAGGACATATACCTGACCCGAATAAAGAAAGAAAGAAAGAAAGAAAGAAAGAAAAAAGTTTATTTGGACACAGTTCGTGAAACACAAAATACAAAATTAACAAGATAAAAAAATACAAAACTATGTTACAACAACAATAGTGTGTGCCTCACGGCTGCGCCAAAAAGGTTCATTTCAGCATTAATGCCAGACAGATGCTGTCTGACGCTGGTTTTCGAATGAACCTTTAGGGAAAATTGAAAATATTTGAAATAATTATTTATTAAATAATTATAATTGAAATAATTGACACGTTGCCTGCCATATGGAAATCCGAATATATTTGCGTTATTCATCAGTTGTTTAAATGACGTGAAACGACTTATTTATAAGATTTCTATATATAATATATATTTTTATATTTTTTTTTTGTATATTATGTGCTGTTTTTAGTCCGCCGGTCATTTACACCCGGCGTGGCGCAAATGTAATATATTTTTCATTGGAGCCACGCCGGTCAAATCGCCGGTCATCCTTGTACGCGTAAAAATTCCCGCCAAAAGGTCCACCCAGGACAAACGTGACGTTTGTCTACTGTCAACTAAACACTCTATAGGATTTATAAAAACTAAAAATAAGAGAGGAATAGAGGTGATTATGCCGAAGATAATTATGGATTATAATAAAGCTAAGGCCGCAGTAGACCTCTCGGATCAAATGACAGCGTATTCTTCTCCGCTTCGAATGTCTATCAAGTGGTACAAGAAGTTGGCCTTAGAACTGCTTCCAAACACAGCTGTAGTAAATGCTCGGGTTTTATATGAAGCTACCACAAAAAAGAAGATGCCTATTAGTGAATTTAGACGAAAACTGTCACAACAAATGATTGACTCAAACCCACGTGATGGAGCTAACATTCCATGTAGGCCATAGAGAATAAAACATTCTCTTGTAAAAGCAGACGGAAAGGCTGCGACGACAAAAAAATATTTGTGTAGGTTGTTACAAAAATAACTCACAAACGCATGGAAGAAAAATTGCCAAAAACAAAACCAAAAAGGTTACGACATTTTGTTCAGTTTGCCCAGACAAGCCATATTTGTGCAGATCGTGTTATGTTAAAAACCATTAATTTTCTGTTTGTTTTTTAATTTTAAATTAATTTGATCTCAACACAAAATAATGTGTATAATAATGTGTCTTTAAATAACACTAGTCTTTCATTTGTAATAATAAAAATATTTTAAAAACCATACTGTCTTTAATTTACATCATAATTTTGTTTGACTCGCTACAAAAACATTCATACAACCAAAAAATTATAAAAATATTTTGAGGCCAAGTTATCTAAAGTGATCATTGGGGCCGCGCCGGCCACTTGTAATGGTATTTTGCGTTACACGCATGGCCGTCAGCGAGCAAAAGGTGTTCAAGTTCACCTTAGTTGTGCCGGTCATTTAAGCCCCCCATGGCCCCAACGCTTCTACCAAGTGCCGGTCATTTTGACCCCCCATGGCAGCCAACGTGTTAAATTAATTGGGCGGGGCACATTGCCAGCAGAATTAATGGCCCATAGGGCTGAAAGGCAGCTTAGGGTAAGCCTATATTTTAGCAGTAGACGTTTTTTGCCTACTTATTAGTGATATTGGTCATGTCCAGTGATTTAGCTACGAATATTCTCATTTTTAGTTTTTATTCGTTAAAGTATCAACTAAAGACGGTCGTCGAACGTCTTGCCTTATTTTTTAGGTGCTTAGGCACGAAATGAGAGAACTTCCGATCTATTCCGTTAAAATCTCACTGTGAAAACTTAGGTGAAGTGAGCTTGAAGTGAGGAGCTCAGAACGGTATAGCGAGTCCCTCTTCGCCGATGGTACGGTTCGCCGAAATCACTCTTAGTCGACAGTTGGTTCCACGAATAAATCCATCGGTAAACCATCGATGAACGGTGTTTTCGGCGAATAGTTCTATCGGCGATGGATTTATTCGTGGAACCAACCGTCGACTAAGAGTGATTTCGGCGGACCGTATCATCAGCGAAGAGGGACTCGCTATACCGTTCTGAGCTTCAATCCTTAGTATGAGGTGGAATGACAGCTCACGTCACCTAAGTTTTCACGGTGAGATTTTTACGGACTAACAAACTTACATGCACCGTTTAACTCAATTTTAGCAGAACCATTAAACTTTTTTAAATATAATAAAAAATGAACTTAACACGGCAAATGAAGCACGGCCTCTTGAAACTCGTAAAAATAAAAATTAATTCTTTTATTTCTTTTCATAAGTACTGAACGCACCCTTCGCGGTATGCGTTAAATGTTCTATGAAAGCGTTGTAAAATTAAATTCGGAATTTAATTTTGCAATTCGAATGCTCCGAGGTTTTTTGACGTCTATCTGTCTTATTAGATTTGCGAATTTTATTGTAAGAAATATTATTTTCGGTTGTAATAAAATATAGGGAAAATGTTTTTGCGTTTCGAGGCGCTTTCGTTTTTATTTTATTGGAAAATGCTTTTTCAATGTATATTATACAAATAAATTAAATGGAAGTGTCTGTTTGTAATGTCAAAATAACATCTTTTTATTAATTGCATATGAAAGTATATGACGGTAGTGTGTAACAAAAAATCTATGTATTTTAAAATTATTTGTCGTGTCTGTTCGTTCCGGCTAATCTCCGAAACGGCTGGATCGATTTTGAGGAGGCTTTCTTTGGTAAATAGCTGATGTCATAATGGATGGGATGGAGGACATACCTAATATCTATATATAACATACATAGGCTACTGTTTGTCACAGTAGCAAGTTCCCGTGGATTAATTTCCGCCATCCAAGCGGGCGACACCGCGGGCACCAGCTAGTTAATTAAAATATTGTAAGATGGAAATATTATAAAAATCGAAATAGATAGGTATGTTTTAATAAAACTCATTCCTCATTTTTTACTTTACCATTTTATTTCTTTTGACATTATATTGTTCCAGCAGTCATGGTTTTGTAACGGTTAGTCGTTTTGTGGGAAGCCTGTGTCCAGCAGTGGACGTCTTTTGGCTCAAAAGATGATTTAGTCACGCTTTTAACACACAGGCATATAGTGTAAGCCAGTCTGCAAAAGGGCTCGAGATTGTGACACCAATTTACATCGCATTCTTTTTCCAACCGCCAAATTGAACATACCAAACACCCACAGAACCTTAATTGAACTTTAAAACCAGAAAATCGAACACCCAAAAATTCCAAAGTACCAATTTTAATCCCGTTGCGCTATTCGAACTCGAAATCACTGGCCGCAGACAACGGCCGCTTAACAGTCGAAAAATGAAAAACAATTCCAATTTGGAACGTCAACCGTTTGAATTTGGAAGCGAGGCGACGAGCCGTGCGTCTGCATTGCGCGACGGAACGCACCCGGCATGCGGGGGTTAGTGGGATGTGGGAAAGCGTTTGGACTCGGTTTTGCACGTAATTTTAGGCACTATTAAGTGTTAGTGTTTTGAAGTTTTGTGCAATCTAAACTGAGGGCGGAATAGCTGGGTTTTAGTTTAAACGCTCGGTTTGCGTTTACGTTTCCCCAAATTAGAATTTCGTACGTGCCTACTGTGGGGACACTGGCCGACTTTTAAAACACGAATTTGACTTACACTCAAACTCACCCAATAATGACACTTTTGAATTCTCAAGGGGTCAAACAGTCAGAAAGATGAAGCTAGTTAAACCCAGATAAGGTCTGGTCACACAGTTTTCAACATGCTATTAGCCTGGCCTTATCTAAGCTCCTCCCATGAAACTTGGTCCTGCGATTCTCTGTTGCTTAAAACCTTCCTTGTTCATAACGATCTTCTTCTAGTCTGAAATAGTTCTTTTTAGGGTTCCGTACCTACCCAAAGGGTAAAAACAGGACCCTATTACTAAGACTCCACTGTCCGTCTGTCCGTCTGTCCGTCTGTCACCAGGCTGTATCTCATGAACCGTGACAGCTAGACAGTTGAAATTTTCACGGATGAAGTATTTCTGTTGCCGCTATATCAAAAAATACCTACTAAAAAAGAATTAAATAAATATTTAAGGGGCCCATTCAAAAAATGTGTTTTCGGCGTTTTGCCTTGTGGTACTGAACTCTTCGTGTGCGAGTCCGACTCGCACTTGGCCATTTTTTTTGGCTTAATAATTTGAAATGCCGTATTGATATATTATTCTTAGCTCAGCGTTAGTTTCAGACGAGAAACGCTTGACTGCTTGCGTCTATGTTATTATACGAGTTTCAAGACGTACGGCTGTTCCAGGTGTTCTGTTATAGCCTTTATAACTACGACGTCTAAATGGAACGTTCTAGAAACTAGCGATAAAGCGCTTTTCCAGGCAGTTGAGTTTCTAGTAACGTTTCTAGGAACTAGCAATGTGTCTTATGTGCAGTAGTAATATATGTTATGAGATGTTTAATGATGCTGTTCAAAGGAATCGCTTCAATGAAATGTTTATTGAAAAAAGTGTTGAAATAAATATAAAAGTTTGAACATGCGTTCATTACCACATAATTATTTGAAACGAAATTTCTTCACTGCAAATATTTACCAATTACTAATCAACACAATCTAAATTCACCTCTATGCACTTTCGCATATGCTCCAAAATAGCGCACCATCCACCGACTTCAATTAAGTCCAAACCCAAAATATTTGTTAACCACTTCATTATCACTCATTAAATTCCCAAAAAAAATCGCATAAGCAGATCCGATCACTGTTACACCACACTCCAACATCGCCCTTGTCTACAAGACAGTAGGTGTTAAAACAGCGTGTGGGAAGTTTATCATTGGTGGCGATCTGTGTCGGCCGGTGTACGGACACATGTCGCCTGTTCCCAGCAATCGGGCGGCTCATTTACTTTTATTGGCACTACGACGTCGCCTGGATTGACGGTGCTTCGCGCGTGTGCGTTGTGTCCCGAGTCGCGGCATTCCGCCATTATGCCTCTAACTACTGTGGATGGGGTTAAATAAAAGTTACATAGAGAGAGAAAACCATTTTTAGTTGGGTTAAAATACTTAAATTTTACATTTTAAGCAGTCAGGCTTACTAATTGTTGACTGATTTATTTACCACGACAAGACCCATTATAACCAGCTCGTGCCAACATTAGAGAAAATTAACATTTGCAAGAAACTATACAAGGTGTTTGCCGGGTCAGCAGGATTGTCCGAAAGGGTTACCGCTGGCCCGGAAAATAAAGGGCTAAGGAAGGAACACGGGTGGGTTTTAGTCAGTAAGATTCTGACACTCCCTTCCGCTCCACCCAGAGCGGGAGGGGTCATTTGACGATAAAAATTCCCAACCGCAAAAAAAAAGAAAGGTGTAGTTGACAAACTTAGCTGACTTTTTTCGCGATTTTAGGCGTGGTCTCATATTAAAAGTTGTTCATAATGATGAGTATAATGACCCTCTAAAAGGTGCAATCTTTTTCTTTCTTTCAAGAAGGGAGAAGATGAGATAATTAACGTCTTTCTGACTGCATGCAATCCATCTACCAAGTGATGGTTAAGGTAAATTGCCCAGTGCTGTGACCATCACATCACTGCAACAAGTAATTTTTAAACTAACAGTTACAGCCCGATTCAAAGTTTATGGTGTCACTGAAGCGCGCTACTGGCTGCGCATGGCGGTACTAACCCCTCACCCCCACTTACTGGTGAATTTGTTACTGTGCAGCGACTTGCCTTATATTCCAGTCATGTACAATACGACCGACGTTCGTAACTTGGCGGGCCTGAACTTCGCGCGGAAGGCTGCGCAGTAAGATTTTTTACGAACCAAATGGTGACATGAGGCGAGTGTGAGTGAGAGAACATGCGCGAAAGTTCGCAAATGCTATACTCAGGCCCGCCAAGTTCGTCGGTCGTATCGTATATTTATTTTATTTCTTATTTTGATTGTTGTTTTTTTTTATATCCTATCGTATGCTGCACCGGTTGACGTCATCACGTCAACGCTGGCGCTGGGGCTCTGTCTCGCATAGGGTCTTAGCATTATGCTGAGCGATGGTCGTTTTGCGTGGATGTGACGCATGTTTTCCCCAACCTGTTATGGTATTTTTTTTGTGTGTGTGTCTTCTTGTTCCTCGTCGTGTTTATCGCAAATAAACGTATTTCTTTTTTTTCTTTTCTAGGTCTGATAAGAAGGGGAACCGTAAAGGTCTACTGCATTACCATTTTTTTTTTGTCCCACACAAAAAAAAATGTAGAAAAAGGGCACTTTGCTCTTAGCTCTAATCTTGGTCACCGTTTGATTTTTCCCTTTCTAACATTTGGAAGCGGAGGGAGGTGCTATTTAATTATTTATCAATGTGGGTCAACCTTTTTTTTTTTTGGGTGGGAAATCATCAAATGACCCCTCCCGCTCAGAGCGGAGCGGGAGGCAAGTCCGACTTTTACTGACTAAAACACACCCGTGTTCCTTCAATTGCCTGTGCCAGGGGCCACGGTAACCCTTTCGAGCAACCCGCGACCCTGGCAGTACTGCACTACCCTGACTCCTCTAACTTCAAGAAGACAGTACCATCCCGTACCGTGCGACCCGTGAGCACAGTACATTAGCACTCACTATCGAATTACGTGGTGCATGTTACGGTGAACGCATAACTTTTTATTGCTCCAGTGATAGCCGAATCAAATTCCACATGTCCTTGTTGCTCCTTTATACGGCTTATTTACAACCTATGTACTTTATTGACGCCTCTTTATGATCGAATTAGAAAATTGATGGCATTGGACTAATAAATTTTTATTGTGGTAACAGGTTTGGTTGGTGAGGTAGGATATACTGTGGCTGAGGGATGAATCGAAATGGTGGCATAAAAGGCGATGTGTTTCTTTGGACGTAGATAAAGTGTGTTTTGTTGGTTTCTTTTGTAGTGACCTCAACCACAATGGACAATTTTAACACTAAACGCGTTTTAAGTAAATTAAATAAACTGGATTTATAACTAAAATACTACTTATAAGATTCAAAATCATAATATTTTTATTTCATATAAACCTACATGGGCACTTATGAAACGTCAGAAGCTAGGTGCATGGTTCTAATTGGTCGTATCCTATGGAGAAGAACCGGCAAGAAACTCCATGGTTTTTCTTTAAAAAATAATTGGTTTTTACAATGTTTTCAAATTACAGTGTTAATAGGCATGAGAGGACAGTGAAGGCCGGTCAACAAGTACCAGGTACTTAATCAAATAGACGTATATAAAATGACTAAATTATTCCTAAATGTTAAAGTATACAGTGATAGTAAGAATGTAGCTAACGTCTTTTAATAAGGACCTCCACAAAAAGGTTCTTTCACGACTTTTTTTAATATCTTCATAATGTTTTGGCCATAAACGATACGGCGATTTCTCCCTTTCCGAAAAAGGATCGCTTAACTTATTGGCACATACTTAGGTACTTTAAAATATCATGTTTCTGAATCTGGTAGATCTGATAGTGTATTTACAGACAGGATTATTAGGTGTATTAAAACTTCAGCCTTTATAAAATTTCACTTAATAATACCAGGATATTATTATCTTCCTGCAGGGCAAGTCTTTTCTCTTATAGCGTGGGTTGGCGATTTAAGACTTATGTATATCCTACTAGCAGCGCAGTATGTGTTATTCTGATGTATAAGCTATATTACCTACTGTAAAATTTCATCAAAATCCGTCCAGTAGTTTTGGCGTGAAGAAGTAACAAACATACAAACACACTCGCATACTTTCGCCTTTATAATATTACTAGCAGCGCCCCGCGGTTTCACCCGCATAAGTGTCGATCCCGTGAAAATATCGGGATAAAAACTATCCTATGTCCTTCCCCGGGACGCAATCTATCTCTCTGCCAAATTTTATCGAAATCCGTTCAGTGGTTTAGGCGTGAAAAGGTAACATACAGACAGACACATAGAGTTACGTACTTTCGAATTTATAATATTAGTATGGATAGTGTGATGTGATACTGATGATAAAGCTGAAGAGTTTGTTTGATTTTTTTTGTTTGTTTGATCGCGCTAATCTCTGGAACTACACGTTAGATTTGGAAAATTATTTTTGCTTATGATAGTCCAGTTCTTGGAGTAGTAGGCTATAGGTTAGTTAACATCAAGCTAGGGTCCTTAGGAGCTCAGCCAAATGAAAAAAAGTCAGAAAGAACACTAAGTGAGAAAGTAATAGCGTGGGCAAGCGATGCGATACGATGCGACGGGGTGGGTTGGGGGAACAAAAACTTTCTTGCGGACGAATACGCGGGCAGAATCTGAAGCTAGTATTAACTATAAGTCCAGGTTTCTTCACTATGTTTTTCCTTCACAGATGACAGTAATATCCAAAATTCCTCTTACATATTTCAGCTAGCTATTTACATACAAGGACGACAGAAAGCGACACGACGCGGTTAGCACTAATTCTACTAGCATGGCTGCCCGCGGGACGCCTCGACACGAATTGTGTCATGTCTAATTAATTACGTAATTAAATTGCAACCGTCCGCGCTTTACAGGAATATGCTTACAAGTTACAAGGATGGTAGGGTTTTGGGTGAATTTTAAGCAAGTTGTATTCTAGGGGTGAATATAACTGCGTCTTTGACTGGTAAATAATAGTTATATGTCTACGTGACTCATAGTTATCTTACTTCATATGAGAGTTCCTCGTTATTGACAGAAAAGAACACCTTCCAAGGTTAACACAGGATAACATAATCAGCTTATAATGTTCCCACAGCTACAGGCCTCCTCTCGGTGAGAGGGAGTGGGCCGTAATCCACTACGCCGGCCCAGTGCGGCTTGGTAAATGTCACATGTCTTCCAATTTTTTGGTTATAGGACATGCAGGTTTCCTTACGATATGTTTCTTCACCGTTTTGAGAACTGGGGTGATCAAATAATGTACACACAGTAAAGCGCCTATCCAGGTTCGAACCTGGACCGACCTAAAACTCGTAAGTTGCGGTGTTTATAAAGCTGTTCTATACATGGTGTAGGTACCTAATTGATGGATTAGATGTAATTTGTGAACCTATTTTTGAATTGAAAACTTCTGTAGGCGCGTTGGACATTTTTTGAGATGGAAAGAAATCATTGAACTCGCAACACTGTTACCGTAACCGACACCTCAGTTTTATGTTTTGGCCATTATAAAGATATCAACGCGCGGTACATTTTCTTTGGGAAGAATGACCTTCAAACATATTCATAAAATTACTAAGTATGCTTTTTAGGGTTCCGTACCCAAAGGGTAAAAACGGAACCCTATTACTAAGACTTTGCTGTCCGTCCGTCCGTCTGTCTGTCACCAGGCTGTATCTCAAGAACCGCGGTAGCTAGACAGTTGAAATTTTCACAGATGATGTATTTCTGTTGCCGCTATAACAACAAATACTAAAAACAAAATAAAATAAATATTTAAGGGGGGCTCCCATACAACAAACGCGATTTTTTTGCCCTTTTTTGCTCGATATCAATAGTGGCAACAGGTAGGCACTTGAAATATTCACAAAATACTCAGTTGTATTTTTACTTTAATAATAAAATTAAAATAAAATAAATATTTAAGGGGGGCTCACATGCAACAAACGGGTTTTTTTCGGCGTTTTTGCCTTGTGGTACAGGATCCTTCATGTGAGAGTCCGACTCGCACTTGGCCAGTTTTTTCAAGTTTTCACTTCTATCGGCACTTCTGGAGTGACAATGTTTTTTTTTCGCGAATTCACGTTTCGTGTCATTGTTAAAAAAAAACATAATTATGAGTACAGTTTTCAGTTATGTCAATTGCACCTTGTACATATCGTTTATTGTCACTTGTATAATTTAGTAATAACCTCACTAGATGTTATCATAACTTACGAGCACTAGTTAAACACAAACTTAAACTAAAATAAAACATTGCACCCTTACATCGTACATAAACCTTTCATTCTGCCCGCCATCTTGTACTTTGTAACAGATTTTCCGTATAACGAGTAATAAAAATAAAGGGTGTTTATTCTGCGATGTTATTTCCTGGTGATTACACACATTGTTTCCATCTGTATGTAGGTAGTTGTGTGAGGTGGCGTACTTTGTGCTCATTTTGTAGAAGAATATTGGATGTTAACGTTCCTGAAGACTGGATTTTCTTACTATACCTATTGAGTGTAAATTTCAGTGCCAATACGGGGTCAAATTAAATAGGTAAGCTAGTGAAATTAAATAAGCTAGTGAAATTGAATAAGATAGTGAAATTAAATAAGATAGTGAAATTAAATAAGATAGTGAAATTAAATAAGATAGTGAAATTAAATAAGATAGTGAAATTAAATAAGATAGTGAAATTAAATAAGATAGTGAAATTAAATAAGATAGTGAAATTAAATAAGCTAGTGAAATTAAATAAGATAGTGAAATTAAATAAGATAGTGAAATTAAATAAGATAGTGAAATTAAATAAGATAGTGAAATTAAATAAGATAGTGAAATTAAATAAGCTAGTGAAATTAAATATGATAGTGAAATTAAATAAGATAGTGAAATTAAATAAGCTAGTGAAATTAAATAAGATAGTGAAATTAAATAAGATAGTGAAATTAAATAAGATAGTGAAATTAAATAAGATAGTGAAATTAAATAAGCTAGTGAAATTAAATATGATAGTGAAATTAAATAAGATAGTGAAATTAAATAAGCTAGTGAAATTAAATAAGATAGTGAAATTAAATAAGATAGTGAAATTAAATAAGATAGTGAAATTCCGCGGATGTGATGAACCGACCCGAGCTTCAAACATTGCTCCATACACTTTCGCTACAAACTTAGTACTCACAGTAGGCTCAACATTACCCTACAATTACAACTTTCCCGCAACATCCTGACATACAAAATCACCTCCAATCACGACGGAAATGACATTAATAAGTAAGAACATTAACATGTAGTACGTCGGTTCGGTATAGGAACGCGTTAATAATGCAACTCTAACTGAGGCAGCCGGCTCGCGGTAAATAATTGAAGAGGGAAGCTATGTGTTATATGGACGGTATTGATCAGTTAGTGTTGTTCGACGACTTTTTATGAAACGCTTGTAGCACTTAGTACAATCAATGACATTAAAAGTAAAAGAAAAGAATTTTCCAAATCGTACCAGCCGACCTAAGGTAATCGGGGAACATATGTCAAAAAAAGATTATGACGAACTGAGAACCTCCTCCTTTTTTAAATCAGTTAAAATGAGAAAAGGTAGGCTATATGCGCTCTGCAATTAGCACGTTAAAACTTGGCTAGTCAGCCAACCTGAACCTCAGCGCCGGCCATCAACGGAGGCCTCAGCTGTGTACTGCGTAGGCGCGCACACAAAGATTGATGATGGTAATCATATACCATGCAGTGATTTCGAAGCTTTAAGATGTAGCGGTATCTACAACGCCACATGAGAACAACGCGTTATACTGACGTCACGCAAAATCCTGCATCTCGCAAGCATCGCGCAACTAGCATAGATACAACGGCCCGACATGAATCATTGGGCAGTTGCCCGCCAGACAGAACACCCGTCTGGTCGGAGGATCCTCCCTTTTCTATAGAGTATGAGTGAACTTTACACCCTGTTCCTCATACCTCTATAAAGATAGGCTCATTATAAAGAAAACAAGGCGTTAAAGTAAGAATGGTATTATGAACTCTAGAGGGAGTGTATTCATGATAGCCTAAATTCCAAGGTCATCGAATCAAAAAAGGTGACAATCATTTAAAGACAGTTGACTGGGAATCAGTTTGTCGGGGTATATCGAGTGCCAAGGGCTCATATTGGAGCTGTCGGTTTACAGGACGTTTTTATTAAATGTTAAGTGGACAAATCGATTGACAGAATGATGACAATGTTTTATACCTTATTCCAGTCTATTGGAACTTATTAAAGTCAGTTAAAGCATAGAGTATTGAAGTCTAATCAAGAGTTAAAAGATTGTGTAATGAATAATTATGTGAGTTCCCATTGCACTCATGTCGCAATGACAAAGAAGATCAAATTATCTTACGGTTTTTAGTTTTTGTTGAACCTACCTATATAATTATCAGCTCTGGTGGTACCATAGATTTTACAACTCCAACTAATATTATAAATTCGAAAGTAGCTCTGTCTGTATGTTGACTTTTCACGCCTAAACCACTGAACGGATTTCGATAAAATTTGGCAGAGAGATAGATTGCATCCCGGGGACGGACATAAGATAGTTGAAATGATGATAGTTGGTAGTTGAAATGTGTTTACCCTAGGGTATATAGGGTAGGATAGTCTTACAAACAAATTAGTTCAGTCTAGTCTTATAAATGCAAAATTTACCACAACCACGCCACTGAAACAAAAAATTAAATAAAAATAATTTCTTAAATCGACAAGAACTCATTTATAAAATAATTCCTTTCCTCCTAAAAAGAAAGAAAAAAGAATGAACAAAAGGGACCTAAATACATCAGACACCGATCACTTATTCACTGGAACAAGCCGTTTTCCCAGCCTTCGCGTTGTTATAAATGTATAGAAAGCCGTGTCGTATTAAATATTTACGGGTTCCTTCAAAGTGTTATCCTTGGTCCTTTCGTGGTCCTTCCGGATTAGGCCGCGATCCACTATTATAAGGTGTGAGAAGGGTCTTGGTACGTACCTTCGTATTGCCATTTAGATGGGGAATTATTTTATCTTAGTGCGTTTGAGGATGTGTGGCAGGTAATAGGGAAGTGCCACCCTTGTGTGAGGTGTGTGCCAAGGGCACGGGCGAAACTGCTTTTACGGGTAGGTCGTAAGCTGTTCTGCTCGAATTGCCGCTTGGGAAAATTGTGACAGTTTCAAAGATGTTTTATATAGTTGCTTGTCAATTTGTTAATGGCCCTAATACAATCTAATTTGAATTTATTTTGGTCTTTGATATCACTTTCCATTTTGAAATGTTGGTCCTTTTTAACCGACTTCTAAAAAGGAGGAGATTCTCAATTATGATTATTATGTTTTTTTGTTTGTGTATGTTCGGGCATAACTTCGTCATATTATTATATAGACGGATTTGCAAAATTATTTTATCCGAAATGGTCCCATTAAATTTTCGTAAAGATCTGATGATGAGTTTCGGAGACAGACAACGAAACTCTTTAATAAATGCCAGCAAATCAACCGCGATTACTGCTGTCGCATATTATTCTGTATGCATTGTTTACGCAATCACACAACATAACGTCACGCCTCTAAAGGGGTACGCAGATGTGTTCAATAGCTTCTTGTCACTGATATTCACATAGCAAGTAAGTATTAGGTATAAGAATTTGTGTGGGGAAGGTGGGACAACGAAAAAGTGAAAAATAAAAACTTTTTACAAAAAAAAAACCGACTTCCAAAATTAAAGTTTTTTTTCACTTTGTAGTGTTTTTGTTGTCGGTTGTTTTTTTTTTGTAAAAAAGTTTTTATTGTAGGTACATACATCTTATTCAGGATTACATAGAAGCAGCATAAAATGGAAATAAATCTGAATGTAAATCTCTCTTTGAAATCCCAAACCACCATTTTCACACACCGTGCTTAAAATATTTCTTTCATAACTAACTCGCGCTTTCATTACATGAAATCACGGCGATACCTATGCGCATATTCAAGCCATTCATTTGCAAGTATGAAGCCTTCACAATAGACTGTGAAAGTAACAGCATTTTCGTACAATAGCGCGCAGACGAAGGTTCTTGTCGAAAGCGAGAGGAAATCCGTGAAGATCGTCGTGGCTATAATTCACAAAACTATATGAATTATTGATAGCCGCAGACGGGATGGGATTAGATTGTAAATAAATAGGGTTCCGAGCCTTTAAAAATATATAAGTTGGGAATGATGTTGCGAAAATAAAGGACATTTAGGGTTATGAGTTTCTGTTGAAGATAGTGTGATAATAAGGTTCAGGTAGACGTGGTTGTTGATCCAGAAAAGATTAGGTAGGTACTTATATTACTGACAAGACTCCTTTTAGTAGTTTAAATCTTTTCAAAATCATTGTAAGCTTCAAGTTCATTGTTTGGTTTGTTGACATACTTAATTGTAAATTGTCACTATCGAATATTTAAACTATAGCCTAGGTACAGTTAACCGCACTTCGAAAGCGTGCTTGCATTACGAAAGTCGGGTTCGGCTACGACTTAAAGATGCTGGCAATGTCAAATTGTGACAGAAACTTGCATTTAGATGCTTCACAAAGAAAGAATTAAAGCAGTGGTCCAGTGGTAACGACCGCGACTTACGAGTTGGAGGTCGTAGGTTCGAACTCAGACAGGCGCTTTTCTTTATGTAAATAATTTCGTCACCACTGTTCTCAAAACGGTGAAGGAAAAAATCATGAGGAAACCGGCAGTGCCGACAGAATTGAAAACAAAACACAAACAGAATACTTTGCCATCACTCACTGACATATCGGATTTAAAACCGAGTACATCCCGAGGACAGCCGAACACATTCGAATGTAGCGCGGTGTCGGTAACAATGTCACGAGTTCAACGGTTTATTCCCATCTCAAAAAATGCCCGACGCGCCTAAAGAAATTTCACTTCAAAAATCGAAGTCATGTGACATATACCAACCCGCACTGGGCCCTCATGGTGGCTTCTCACAGAGAGGAGGCCTGTGTCCCAGCAGTGGGAACATTATAGGCTGATTATGAACAAAGAGTTACCAAGATTCAATCCCAAATCTACTTTACAGTTCATCAAAGTCCTGTGTAGCAGTTTAGGATATTAAACGCACTCAAAAGGACCACAACAAACATTTTCCGACTCACAGCATCACGATATAACTTCGATAGTATCTCCTAAACGTACGAGAGCTCGTCCGTATCTATAGTCGAACCCATTTGCTAATTATACGTCCGTCTGTCAGTTCACATTGTCATATACGCGATTGGGTCCACTCAATAATTCATAGTGTGTCGGATTCTCCATGTAAATCGTGTGGTTTCATATGTGCTGCTGTTGGTTGCAACGGTTTTTGGTATTGTTTATTGAATATTCTAGGGCACGTGGCATGTTTGATTGATTGTGAATTGTTGTGTAAGAGGATAGGGGAATGGAAAATGGTAGATATAGCGTGGGCTAATGAAGATGTAAATACTGGCATCTAGTGGATTCGTTTTGGAATTGTGTTTGTAAAGCACGTTCAACGTAGGGGATTTGCTGTGCAACGAAAATTACCTACGTTTAAGCAATAGTACCTACTTCTCAGTTTTGCTAATCTCAAAAATCTCATAGTAAAAGTACTGCAATAACTGTTATTGCTTGACCAAAACAGCGGTGCTATTCTGTAAAAATAGCCGTGCAACTTAGGTGAAGTGAGCGTGAAGTGAGCTGTCAATAGTGTCAATTCCTAGCAAAAACAAACTCACTTCACCTAAGTATTCACGGTGAGATTTTTACAGAATCAACCGGCAGCATTAAATAATCATACAAGTTGACTGAAGATTTGACCACAGATTACATTGAATAGACATTAAAAATACCAATAATCGAGAGGTTTAGCTCAGAACCAAAAGGCTTTTATTCAAATGAGGCTGAGACTTAGCACTATTCGAAGGTCAAAATTACATAAGACAGTTCCCCAAAACGCCCGCCCTTCACCACTTCCCAGTGGTTTCGCTGGGAAGAAGAAGTTGCGCAACAAACACCCCAGCAACACAGCTATTCAGTAAACTTGGGACTTACGATTTCAAAATGGTCATATAAATCTTATTATGCTTACCTACAACTTGCATAATACTTTGGACATGCGTGTGTCGTGAGTATTTCTAAGATTTACATGACAAAGCGCTGCCGGGTTGCCGTTAGATTGGCACATACGTGTGACATTAAGTCCTGGCCGTTGACAGTAGCTGTCACAAAAAACAAACGAAGACGAATTCTTAATTCGAAAGTTTTAATCTTCGATTTTGTTATTTCAGAACGTTAGTATATCACAACTTATACAGTTACATTCGAGTTATATAATCCCTGCCAGTCATGCTTACTGCCGAAGACTACCTAAGTGGATTAGAGGGCATTAGCGTCGGATCAATAAGGTCCCCAGTTCGATTCCCGCTTGCTACCGGTTCTTTTCGGATTTCTCGTTCGGGATTTACTTATCTAGGCGTTTCTAGTTGGCCAGCAATGAAATTGACATGTTTATTTCAGTACGAGGCGGAAATTATTTGTGCTTGGGATTTTGGTGTCCTAAAATTGAAATAAATGAGGGCTTAACGTTTTGAGGGTATTACGGTATTACAACTGTGTAATACAGTAATATTTTGTGTAATTTTGAGGTGGTTAAGCTGTGTTTATTGTGATGGGAGTTTATTAAATGTCGAGTTTATAAACTAAATCGGATCATTGGCTATTTATATACATCTCTATGTCATGTTGACTGACCACGCAACACCATGGTAGAAAGTAGTTAAAGGCAAACCATGCATTAATAAGTAGGTTATGAATATCATTTGTAAAAATATTATTACTTAGCAGCACTGACTTTATTATCCTGTGAACCTAGAGCCACACAGCCGCATGGTGACCACCTGGTTTTTTACCGCCACGCTTCACACTACAGCGCGGCAGCGCAGCGGTGCTATTCTGTAAAAATCTCACCGTGAGTTTGTTTTTGCTAGTTGACACTATTGACAGCTCACTCCACGCTCACTTCACCTAAGTTTTCACGGTGAGATTTTTACAGAATCGACCGGCAGTTCACTTTATTATGAAGCAGGAATAATTTGTCATACGCCGAAACAACGCTAAATGTAGCTAGCTAACGAGAAAACTAGCATTACCATAATCAGCCTATATTGTTCCCACTACTGGGACACAAACCTCCTCTCAGTGACAGGAAGTGGGCTGTAAGGCCCAGTGCGGGTTGGTTGATGTAGTCTTCGAATTTTTAGTTCTAAGACAAGCCGGTTAAAATTAAATTATTCACTATACCATCATCTGCCTAGCCTTTTCCCAATTATGTTGGGGTCGACTTCCAATTATTAAAGAAGGTATCCACCATACCGAATTTCTTACTTTTTCGAATAGGTACTTCTTGTAAAACAGATCTGCCACCTAATTGCGTAGCACACGATCAATCTCAATCTAAATAATTTGAAGGATATTGCTAATCCATTGCTTCATATGTTCGAAAAATTTGTCTACACTCAACAACGTAAATAACGCAATGAATGTTGTAGAACTGTCAAAATGAAAACCATTGCTACTGATAGTGTGTTACGAAATTAGTGCGCTGACTATACGAAAGACTTCATTACACCACGACAAGTAAACAGAACGAGGAGAATAAAAATAAGCAAGCAATGCAAAATAAATGCGTTCAGATATCTGAGGCAGATAAGCGGAATGGAAACATGAGAGATGCTCCGAGTACTAAAGAGTGGAGGTGGCAGTAGTAGCTACTAACTTTTGCCCACGGTTTCGCCCTGGTGGAAGTCGGAAATTATCCCACGGGAGTAATACCGCAATAAAAAGTATAGAATAGAATAGAATAAAAGAGTATTCTATTCTATTCTATACTTTTTATTGCGCCACCATATAAATTACAGACATAATCATAAGTATCTTATGTTCTAACCCATAGGTTCTCAACGTGGCCGATAATGGCGTCGTGGGCGATGGAGACTGTCAGGGGGCAGTAGAAAACCCAGAGAAAATTAACTTAACTAACCCAAATCAAGGTTTACCTGTGTGCTAAATTTCAACGAAATTCGTTCGGCCATTATGGTGTAAAAGGAGACAGAGAGCGACAGAGTTACTTTGAATTTATAATAATATAAGTAATAATATAAGTAATATACCTAGAATTGAGTTGAGGACTTGATAGAACAGAACAGAGTTCCCTATGATTTTGCCGTGTAAAACGAGATTAAAGGTCGCAAACGGTCTCAATACGTGCACAGGCATGTCTATTTACTAAGCTCCCACTTTGTCAAATGTCACTTGATGCAATTTGTGTGTAGTAGGTGATTGTAAGATAGGCCACAAATTCCACCTAATATGGAATTACTGGATTCGTGGTAGTAGGTAACAAGTTTTCAGGATTTCATTTCAAAAATTTTAACGTTATGAGAATATTTTCACCTGTACAGGGTTAGTCTTCAAAGACCAGCCAAAGGGTGTGGTACAGGCCATCAAACTGAACAACTTTCTCCATGGGACCAACATCGTAATCATTTTGCATCATATCATCATATCATTTTGAATCATGCATAACAACATCAATTTTGGCGCAGCCGTGAGGCACACACTATTGTTGTTGTAACATAGTTTTTTTTTTATTTTGTTAATTATGTATTTTGTGTTTCACGAACTGTGTCCAAATAAACTTTTTTCTTTCTTTCTTTCTTAATCACGAAAAATTTATCAACTGTCCCATACGTTTAGGTCGAGTGGGTATTAAGGGTTTTCAATCGGACAGTTGATAAATTTTTCGCGATTACGATATTGATCCCGTCGAGAAAATTGTTCAATTTGATAGTCTGTCAGACGACGAAAATAAACCCTTTAAAATAAAGTATTCTGTTCGTGTAAGTAGGTTTATACAAACACTTTTACACATCAATCATATTTAAAAAAAAAACTAAATGAGGTCGGCGTTTCCTATCTGACTACTCTGAGAAGAAAGGCCGAAACAAACTCAGAGGTCACAGTCTCTTTTAAAGAGCAGTACCTATAAAGTTTATATACGTGTTTCAATACAATCGACGTTACTTTCAGACGCATGAATGTGGATGACGAGTTTATAAGTAGTTATTTCGGTTCTTCCCAAGTCCATTTCCAAGACGAATGTTCCTGACACCTTCCCAATTTCCACATCCAAGCCATTCGGAACACTTACAACAAAACTTTCCTTCCCAAAATATTTGACGTTCCGCGTTCAAGCGCCGCAGGGGACCGAAACTGTAGACCGCGACCTATTTTAAATTTTTCCTGCCCAACAACTAGGTATACTATAAACCGTGTTTATGTGTAACTCTCCGATTTCCAATGCAATGTTTACGTTGCCGTGTTTCCTTCAAAGTCGTTCTAGAATGATCGCTGGAGATGCTCGGAAGTGCAGAAATAAATAAAAGTTTGTAGATTTATTTTATTTTATGTCGGAATAGAGTAAAATAAGATGTGTGGTGTAGTCATCGCTTTGTCGGAGCTTTTTGCTTTAGAGCAAATGGTTTTGAATTTAACTGTTACAGTGTATTTTCCTTCTTACTTTACGTTTATTCAATGGGTTGTTGTGTTGATGAAAACATTGGGCAGTCAGCAAGCCTGGTATGGAGACTGCCAAGGAATAGATCATCATCAGCCTAGCCTTTTCCCAACTATGTTGGGGTCGGCTTCCAGTCTAACTGGATGCAGCTAAATATCAGTATTTTACTTAAAGCGACTGGCTATCTGACCTCCACAACCCAGTTACTATTAATACGATAAATGCAAGCAAGCCTCGACAAGTTGTTGTTTTATCACTACCTTATTTGGGACAGACTAGAGCAGAATAGCTTCAAATGGGCTATTTTATTTAAACATTAAAATTAAGTTTACTAACAATTTCAATTAAGTATTTAATGTTACATAACAGTAAGGCATCTGCTGATTTGGATTTTGTAACTTTCAACAATGGAAGAACAAAGGAACATTATCAGGAAAATTTAAGTAAATCGCCTTAACAACCTCAATTATCTTTTGAACTAGATTACAATCTTGAAAGCAAACGGTGCGAGACAAAAACCAATCCAGTGAACAACCTCTATTTCCTGAATTTCAGTGTCGCAATGGCCTAATTTCTATTCAAAGTCTGGACTAGCTCGTCCGACGTGACACGAATCGCGCGCGCAATTGCCCTTTATTGTGTTACAGCTGGTTTGAACTGATTCAGGCCGGATCGGGGCGGCGCGAACTGGATCGGCCCGGTTACACGGCTGAAATGCGGTTTAGTGCGGATTTACTGTCGGTTAGTGCAGCAAAAATTGGGGGCGAACTTTTTTAAGGCGAGTGTTTTTTTGTGGTTAGTTGGAAGCTAGTGGTAGTGGGTAGATGAATTTAGAGTATTTGCGAAAAATAAACGAATTTGAATATGCGTCAGTAAACGCAGCGTGGGTATTGAAAAAAAAACTTTTGGATTTTTCGTCGCTGTTTTATTTTATTTTTCATCAGAAATTAAAGTTATCGGGTGAAAACTGCTTGCCCACTGTTATGTAGAGAAGTATTTAGGTATGCGGGCAGTTGCACAATGATTTAATAATAAGAAGCTACCCTTCGGCGCGGTGAGGGACGGGGTGCAGTCCGCTTACCTACATACCACTTACGTCACACCCACTGTGTATAGATAGTAAAAACTACCCGCACCAATAAAATAAGAAGAGAAAATTAAAATATTTAGAAAATAACTTAGAATTTTTTTCTAAATAAAGCTACTCGGTAAACGAATATCTAAGTGATAGACTTATAAAGTCCTAACTTAAGTACTCGAGACTCTAAATTTTATTTGATTTATTAATTATTACATCTCTCAATAGACACCCATTTATATTTTATACTAGCAGCGCCCCGCGGTTTCACCGCGGGCATAAATGTCGATCCCGTGGGAATATCGGAATAAAAACTATTCTACATTATGTCCTTCCCCGGAATGCAATTTATCTCTCTGCCAAATTTTATCGAAATCCGTTCAGTGGTTTAGGCGTGAAAAGGTAACATACAGACAGAGTTACTTTCGAATTTATAATATTAGTATGGATAGTAGTTCTTTGCTTCAATATCACCTATGACGGCGTAACGTTTACTAGGTACCACAGTCCCTTTTCTTAACCGACTTCAAAAAAAGAGGTTTCTCAATTCGACCGTATATTTTTTTTCGTATCTATTCCGTATATTACTATTTCTATAAAAAAAAAAATATCGGGCAAAAACACATCGCGTGCAACTGCAAAATCATGTTGTCATTCATTCTTAGTTCGGGCTCCAAAGTAATCTTATGTCGTAGTTGATACAGAGTAGGAAACACCCGTAACTTTGGTTAAAACTATACGGATTTATTGTTTAGGGCGACTACATGACCTAAAGCACGGTCTTTGTTGGACTGCATAGAAAAGAAAGGGAGGCGCGAGGACACAACGCTGGTAATTTATTACAAAATATGAAGAAATTATCTATTTACAAAAATCTATTATTCGACTAAAAAATGAAAACACTAGTTCTTTAGTATTTTGCTTGTAGAATAATCTGACAACAAAAAATCATGATTGTATGTATATACAATCATTAGTACATAAATTAGTATGGTTTTATTGTAAAAAGAAAGTTTTTAGAGGTATTTTTATATTTTTTTTCTATCGTATCAAATTAGTTGTATTATGTTTTTTTCAACACACTATCTACCTAGCATATATCCTGAAGAATATCATATATTTTTCTGATTTTGTTTACTGGAGTCGATCATATACTTTTATTGTTTTTAAAACTTGCGTTTTTTGCGTTCAGGTCACCACTTCAAATCAATCAGTCATTGGTTCCACCCCTTCACCAAAGAATCCAGTGACTCGACACGTAACAATGTTGCACACAATAAATTAAAGTTTCCTCAGAAACTTGAAGACCTCGGGAACATCTTATAAAGCAGTCTTTATATCTCAAAGGAACGTCTGCTACTCGGTAATTAATCTTTCAACTCTCACGTCTCTAGTTTTAGACTGGTTGTTTGAGGGCGTTGGAAGCGGGGAGCGGTTGGATGGATCATGGTCTGGATTTTTTAACTTTGAATGATTCAAATCGTAGAGAAGTAGTCTGGTCTCCTCGAGGATCGCCCAGAGGACACGGTGGAGCACACGGTGGAGGTCTGCCCCGCTTGGGCGGAGCACCGCCGTGTCCTCGTAGAGGCGATCGGCAGCGGCGGCGACCTCTCGCGCCCGGCCCTGGTGCAAGCCATGGTCCGGGGCGAGAGGGAGTGGGAGGCAGTCACCTCCTTCTGCGAAGCAGTCATGCTAGCGAAGGAGGTGGCGGGACGGCTCAGGGAGAGAGCCTCCCGTCCCAGCCGCCGCGCGACGACTCCCGGCCACCGTAGGCGTGGGCCTGCGGGCGGAGAGTAATGGGTAGCTCACCGTCCGATCAGGACCAGGCCCGTGCCGGACGGCGCGTACGTGTTCCACGCGCGCCTCAAAGAGATGTCAGCATTGAGGAGGGGCCCCATAGGGCCGAAGCCTGCCGGGTCAGCGGGATTGTCCGAAAGGGTTACCGCTGGCCCGGAACATAAAGGGCTAAGGAAGGAACACGGGTGGGTTTTAGTCAGTAAGAGTCTGACACTCCCTTCCGCTCCACCCAGAGCGGGAGGGGTCATTTGATGATTTCCCATCCGCAAAAAAAAAAAAAAAAAGTAGTCTGGTCTTCAAACATATAAACACACACACACACACACTCACAAACTTTCGCCTTTATAATATTAGTGTAATTTGACTTATAGAAGATAATCCGTTAACCTATTTACAGTATTTATAAACAATTTTATTTCATATCGAAAAAAGAAGAAAATATGGAGAATGTATGCATCATATGTCTAGATAGGAAAGCATGTATAGAGCTCACGAGGATCACACTAATATTATAAAGGCGAAAGCTTGTGAGTGTGTGTGTGTTTATATGTTTGTTACTTCTTCACGCTCAAACGGCTGGACCAATTTTGATAAAATTTGGATTAACATAGGCTATTTTTTAACGCAATATTCCCACGGGATCAAAACTTATGCGGGTGAAACCGCGGGGCGCAGCTAGTAATACAAAAATATTAATTATTAAGTACGTAATATTCATATATTATTAGTATTACTCTATTACAGAAGTCCATGGAATGAAAATCGCTTTCTATAAGTCGCTCGCACCTATCAAATAAGACACAGCTTTCTTCTGCTACTAGGTATACATTACAGTTAGACTCAAAGTTCGCGATACGAATATAATGAGTTTCATATCGCGAATGAGGACTTGAGGAGTTGCAAGTACTTATGTTATGCCAGGTTGGGAATGGAACGTACATTTTGTATCCTTTGCCATAAGGAGATACAAAACTATTAGAATTTGAAGGTGGAAATACTTACTTCTTTTGTCTTACGATATGTTTGGCTCGATCTTAGAAAGTTATTATTATTTATTTATTAAACATACACACACTATCTTTACAGGATGATCCCAATACAATAGTGGTTTGCAAACACACACCAAATAAAATGAAAAATCAACTTACGGCTAATACTTAAAAATCTAAATTTAAAAAAATACAAAGCACTTAAACAATATATGAAACCCTAAACTTTAAAATATTTTTTTTTTTTAGTTTGAAAGCTTTAATATTTTAGTCGTAGATATTATACATTATACTATAACTAACAGTAGCATTATTCTACATAGTTGTATTATTTGTTTTCGACAAGTCTAATAAAAGGCTTGTCATATTATATTGACGTTGTTTCAGACATGTATGTATTTGTTAACTATTTTGTTCACCTTTTTGACATTTTTTGACAAGTTTTGTAAACGATATTATTAGACGCTACATGTAGAAAACGTGCTTTTTACCGTGGTGTAAACGCGGGCTTACAATATGTGACCTTTTACAGTTAGATCTTACAGTAAAAGCATCTAATTACAAATCATCATCTAATTAAGCACTTAACAGAACTCTAACAAGACATTGCAATCAAGATTCAGGAGCTCATTGTTCAAGCAGCTTTAAGCGCTTTGTCTCGCTTCAAGCGACTTGTCTCGCTTTTTGCACAACACATCTTTTTACAGCATTCCTTTTTGTTTTTATACGTTTAATTTAATCTCATTGTTAGGACAGCTGCTCTCTAGGGACAAAGAGAAATGTCACTTCCGAGCTTTCTTAGTACGTGGACAGATCGTCTCGGATGCCGTTAAAAAGTTTGGTTTAGATGTACTTAACGGCTTTAATTTTATTTCTCTTTTTTGAGAATATTATTCGTTTCTTTTGTTTTTTTTTTAGAAAATATGTGAGGCAAAACCACGGAGTAAGGCAGCGTTTAGAGACAGCATCGGCAGTACTAATGAAATTCGTGTCGCCGAAAGTGCTATTCTAAACCGTATGCGTCATTTGTGTCGTAGTGTGAGTAAATGGTGACACGCTTGGTTTGCGTAGAAAGGGTTGTCAGTGCCACCTCTAGCAGCGGCCACTGAGGCGTCTACATGCTCTGCGATCTAAACAGATTTCAGACAGCCTACTTATCTATAAAAAACCGCAATAGAGTACACAGGTATTGGCAACAAAACAGTCTCATTGTCAAATATGACAAAATTCTCGACTGAAACTTCTGCTCTGGCACAAAACAATATTATTTTATCCGCGAACTATAGTTTCTCTACACTGTAAAGGTTAAATTCGTCGATTTACTATCACCGTACATAGTAGCTTGGCTCATCGCCGCAAGGTTGCCTGCTTGTCGGTCTTCTACAGATTGTACTTCGGTGAGTGTGCGCAAGAACTCCACGACCTCATTCCACCGGCCCCCTTCTACCTTCGGACATCCAGACGCACTGCAAGTTACCATCCCTGCCTAGTTGCTATTCCACCAATCCGCACTAAGCGTTTTCAAATATCCTTTATAATGCGCACAGCAAAAGAGTGGAACTCTCTACCTGCGTCTGTGTTTCCGAGCGCATACAACCCGAATCTCTTCAAAGTAAGAGTGAACAGGCTTCTTCTGGGTAAGCTCACTCCATTGTCGACTTTGTCTCTGTCACCTCTGACCTAGACTAGAGTCAAGAGCAAACCCATTTCAAATAAAAAAAATAGTCGCGCGAAAAGTATTCATACTGAGAAGACTGAGCTCACACAATCTATTAGTTATTCTGTGACACAATAATAATGGTGTTTCCATGACGATCAAGTCGAGTCTCTGCGACATTGTGTGTGTTACGGGTGTAAAACAAAACAGAAACCAGACCATCTTTTGAGGCAATGGGACGAATATATCTTTGTCTTTGGTGCATTGCATTATGTTCGGAACATCTTCATTGAAAAAGTTCTACACATTGATTTCAAGACATAGCTTATGGGGCTTGCAGGACCTAAACACGAAAAACGCAAGTTTTAGAAACAATAAAAGCATATGATCGACTACAGTAAAAAAAATCAGAAAAATATATGATATTCTTCAGGTATATGCTAGGTAGATAGTGTGTTGAAAACCTAAACTAATTTGATACTATAGAAAAAATCATGAATATACCTCTAAAAACTTTCTTTTTACAGTAAAAACCATGACATATACAATCATTCTGATTTTTGTCAGATTGTCTACAAGCAACATACTAAAATACTAGTGTTTTAATGTTTTTGTCCAAACAATAAATGTTTCGTAATTAAATAATTACTTCATATTTTGCAATAAATTACCAGCGGTGTCAGCGCGCTTCTCTTTCTTTTCTATGCAGTCCGACAGTGACCGCGCTTTAGGTCATGTAAGCCCCTTATTAAAGATCTGTAAATAGATCACATCTGCATCAAAGTCTTGATATAAATACCTGTAACCTACAGGTCACATGAATATCTGCCCCAGATTCAAGCCGGTGTCCGCAGGTCGGGCGCCGCTCGGGTGCTATGTTGAACGTCAGTTCTAATTGAATGTAGGGTTTAATTTCAAGCTATACCATGTTAACTTCTACTACATAAGACTGAATATACAGTATCAACGGTCATAGTAAAATGCTCTAATTCATCTAAGTATTGTAAATTTTTCAATTTGTTTTCAAAGTAAGTAATAATTTCTTTTACTAACCGACTTCAAATTGGAGGAGGTTATGCATTCAGCGATTTTTTTAAATGTATGTAAGTACAGTATGTACACTGATACTTTCCTTATCTTTTAATCGCCTTGAACATGATCTACCTATTTAACTGTTGTCCAAGTCCAAATAATTGTTATTGTTATAAAATTAATATTTAATTTGCCTGCCATACTTTTTCACCAGATCGAGCGGCCACAACAAAGCCTATTTTGAAAAAAAAAAAAACAGTATTATAATTATTCACACAATGTATGCAATTCACATTAACATGATAATGCCTGGACCGCCCCTTATTGTGAATCATACCTGTAGGTACCTTCTAGTGTTGTACCTGTCCCGGATTTGGGCAATCCCGCGTTTTCTGGGTCGCCATTTTGGGACCAGACACACATACTAAGTTCGTAACAAGGTTTTAAACTAGGTCACAGGACACGCTCACGTGGTTCTGGCGAAGTTTATTTTCTCTAGTAAGTAAACAGCGCACGTTTCATTAGGATTAGGAATCGATTCTTTCTATTGAGAGTGAGAGTTGCTATTTGATTATGTTGTTTTTACCTTGTGTTCAAGATTTTTTTGTTGTTTATATAGCATTAGCAACGCCCTGCGGTTTCACCAGCGTAAGTTTCGATCCCGTGGGAATATCGGGATAAAAACTATCCTATGTAAGTAAAAAGTAGTAGTAGTAGAGAGATAGATTGCATCCCGGGAAAGTTCCCGGGATGCAATCTATCTCTCTGCCAAATTTTATCGAAATCCGTTCAGTGGTTTAGGCGTGAAAAGTTAACATACAGACAGACAGACAGAGTTACTTTCGAATTTATAATATTATATTAGTTAGTATGGACGTTTTGTAGGTCTACCTTAGTTCTAAATTCATTACTTTTAATTGAAGACCTACAAACTTTTCAGTATAAGGCATTATTTCCCTCGCGCTAAAAGGGCAAAAGTTTTGGAGTAGGTTAGGGATAAAACCGCAAGTGTAGAAAAGTTTCATTTTGAAAAGCTAGAAATTGTAAACTTCCAGGAAACTTAAATAAAAAAAAATGCGTTTAAATGTAAGGAATAGATCATAAATAAAATATCATCCACAGTTTGGATTTCATTACCTTACATACTTACATACTTTTTTTCTTCACAGAAATAAAACAAAAAAAATGTTCAGTTTTTTATGTCTCTACAGAAAAAATAGGTTAATATTTGTCACTTATAGAAAAGATAAGTTAACTCGAAAAAAAGTAAAGAAACAAAACAGATAATATAGTTAACATAAGGATATCTCGGGTTCCGGGTATAATAATCAATCAACACCTTTGTTACATCACTATTTTATGAATCGCGACACTCACCTACTCCGTGGGAGTTATTTACACTCTGGTAGGAACAGACCAGACCAGTTAAATTAAGTCGTAGCGCCAGATGTATGACAACCTTCCATTGTATGTATGAAAGCTCCGATTCTTTAAGAGCTGGGCGTAATTGAAATGCTTCGGCTTAATAGATACTTGAGTGTTTTGCTACCTGGTTTATGTGAGGTGATACAAGACTTACTACTAGTCATTATTATAACGTACCAGTACTTCTCTTTGTCTCTCTTGCGGCACGTCCTCTCGGGCAATGGCTGCCATACTCGCCAGTAAAAACGTATCGTAATGAAAGTATTATTACTTACAGACGGGTGAACTTCATATTTCTTGACCTGATTTATCCCTGCAGCCATTTCTCGTGGTATTCATCCTGCACATGACCACGTTCCAGTTTCGAGACTAAAAAATATACAGGTTGGCAGGGATAGCGACGCGCAAACTATAACATGACTTTGAATTCAGCAGATGATTCTAGACCACAGAACAGGGGGCCTAAAAAGGCCACTTTGGAGAATCATAAAAGGATAACATTATGAATCATAATATGGCGAAGACAGTCCGTGTTTTTCTTTTAATAATCAAAGAGATTGGGATTGGATTGATTGGTATTTTAGCACAGCCAAAAAAATAACTGAAAAATGCTTCACCAATGGGATTTGATATATGATTCTGCCAAAGTGCCCTTTATAGGCCCCCAGATAAAAGAGGTTTTAACTGTTATGTGTTCTAGGCCACCTAGCAAAGGAAGTAGCCCACGATAACATAGTAGCTTGTAGGTTCGAAGGCAGACAGGCGCTTTACTTTGTGTACATTTCATCTCCACTGCTCTCACAACGGTGGAGGAAAACATTGTGAGGAAACCGGCATGTCCTAGAACCAAAAAAACAGTGGCACTCCGGGAGTGCCGACAGAAGTGAAGTGAAAACTTGAACAATTACGTGTGTATTTTTTTAATCGTCTGTTAAATAAAACACAAACAGAATACTTTGCCATCACTCACTGACATATCCGATATACCTACATTTAAACCGAGTACATCCCGAGGACAGCCGAACACGTCCGAATGTAGCGCGGTGTCGGTAACGGTAACAGTGTCGCGAGTTCAATGGTTTTTTGCCCAACGTGCCTACAGAAGTTTTCACTTCAAAAATCGAAGACATGTGACATCTACCAACCCGAACTGGGCCCGCTTGGTGTCTTCTCAGAGAGAGAAGGTCTGTGTCCCAGCAGTGGGAACATTATAGGCTGATAATGCCATGCTATGCTAAATTAAGTATTGAAAGCACACGAAGAATGAAAAAGAGCTACAAATATTTACCAGCAAACAGGAAACACGTAAAATACGATGCACATCGGATAGATATCAACCGAATGAAAACCATACTCGGAACAAACTCTAAAAAAAAAAACAAGCTGTGTACAACGTCATCGAACTGACTTCGATCGCCGACCGACATTGCACTTTTTTATTTTTAGTTCGATCACAACTTTAAATTACTATTGCAAACTAGTAACGTCCTATGCAAGTTTAATAGCCTCCAACAACATCGATACTTTTATTAGAAAACTAAACAAAAATCTAACACCGCGTTCCAATCGCCTAACTGTACGTACATTGCCGATTCCGTTTACAAACTACACAAGACAATTTGTTCGGAACTAGCAATGGATTTTTTTCGTGCGAAGGTTTCATACTTTTAAATGCGTCTTGGTACATCCTCGTGTATATTTGTTTTACGCAGTTCATTCAATCAATCGCCCCACTGAATGCTGATTGGTAAATAAGGTGCCGATTTCCATTTTTTTTTTGCAATCGTGTCCGTATAACACAGCTTAACAATCTGTCAACAGCAATACGGCATTTTGTATAAAATATTGTATTATTCGTTATAATTATTGTCGTAGCTGAATTGGCGCAAAACAATTGACGGTATTTGCATTGAATAGAACTTTAATTGAAGTGTCGGTCTGTTTGGAGAGGTGATTTAGAATGTTTGCTTAGTTTGTAATTGGTTTGTGAAGCTGTTTGACTTGGATATTTAATTGTTGCTGTTCAAGGTGGGCAAGGTTGAAGCCGTCCTGATGGAGAGTCATCATCATCATAATTTCAGCCGAAAGACGTCCAATGTTGGACATAGGCCTCTGCGCTTTAGGGTTCTGCGCTTCTCGCATCCAACGGGTTCCTGCGGCCTTCACAAGGTCGTCGGACCACCTTGTGGGAGGCCTTCCAATGCTACGTCTTCCAATGCCCCATCGGCCATCTGTTCTGCGAGCAATGTGCCCTGCCCACTGCCACTTAAGTTTGGCAATTCTTCGGGCTATGTCGGTCACCTTGGTTCTCACAAAAATAAAAAATAAAAACAACAAATCACTTCAGAAACCTTTGCCTCACATTAATATCTCAAATATTAAACCAGAATATTGTTACATGGCATCGAAATGTACGTTCTTATGGAATATCCACAAAGAGCCTCGATCGTTTGATCTTCAAATAGAGAGATTTTCAATTTACATCGTATTTTGGAAGGTCTTGTGAACGTGCGACACTATTATGAGACTCGATGATGGGAAACGACATGTTGTTGTGATGTTCTGAATAGATATTTCTGTGAAAATCCAATAACGGTTACGTGGTGTTACAGGAAAACATATTTACAAAATAGTAATTGCTGCTAAAACCAAATACTGGGAACCAATAAGCTATAACCTTTACAATCACATCACACTAATATTATAAAGGCGAAAGTTTGTGAGTGTGTGTGTGTGTTTATATGTTTGTTACTTCTTCACGCTCAACCAATTTTGATAAAATTTTGTATGGAGGTAGCTGACACCCTGGATTAAAATATAGGCTACTTTTTATCCCGGTATTCCCACGGGATCGACACTTATGCGGGTGAAACCGCGGGGCGTAGCCAGTAGATCAATAAGTCTTTTCCCAACTAGATAAACACGCATCAGCTAATTAGCTGGTATTGTCTAACCAAATAATATTGTATAAGTATGTCGGGTTCGGCTTTCAGCCTAATCGGATGCAGCTGAATATCAGTATTTTACATGGAGCGACTGCCTATCTGACTTCCACAACCCAGTTACTGGGTAATATGATACCCCTTGGTAAGACTGGTTGTCAGACTTTCGGGCTTCTGGCTATCCGTAACGACTGTCAAAGATCCACGAATGACAGCCGGGACCAACGGCTTAACCTGCTTTCCGAGACACGGAGGGGTCTCGGTATGTAAAGATGGTCCCCCATCCACAGACCAACCGCGCAAGCGTAGCTTACCCTGATCGATCGACCTGTGCGGTTGTTATTATTTAGCCACGGACCCCATGATTTAGTACATACTAAAGAGTATTCCATGTATCTAATTGCTGTCCGTTCTCTTGACAACTTGTCATCTTTCACTGTAGTATACTTTTTTTTTTTTAATATATAACTTGGATTTTTATTTTACTGTGTTTAGTTTAGTTTGTGGTCTTCCTGTACGAGTCGCAATAAATACTTTTTCTTTCTTTCTTTCTTTAGTAATTAATTGAGTAATGATTATTTTTGGCCGGAAGCACGCCGGAAGTAACACGGAACCATTATCATAATGAAGCCATGTTAATACGCTGTGAGTATGGGCGTCCTAATACCGACTTTACAAAAAGGAGGAGGTACTATGTTCGGGTGTTTGTATGTTTTTTTTTTTTTTTTTTTTTTTTTTGTATGTTTGTTCATCGAATACGCCGCCAATTGACGACGGATTTTCAAAATTCTTTTTTTGTTCGAAAGTAGATAGTTCTGAGGTGGTCCCATTGTCACCAAGTTAGGATCTGATGATGGGATCTTAGAGAAATCGAGGGCAACCCTCAAATTTTATAGGCTCACTTATTGTTTTTCGCATATTTTATGAAGTATCTTGTGTATTTGTGTATGGTTGTCACCATCTCAGGTAGCTGGGCTGATGATGGAAGGTACAACTCCTTAACAGTAAGAAGTTACTCGAACAGGCAAGGACTGTTTTAGTAAATTGTTTTGATGATTGATAGGGCATTTGCCACATTTGGTCTCATGATCATCAAGTCATGACCTGATGCTGCAGTCAGGATAGTCTGCAGAGTACCTAACTCCTCGACAACTAACAGCAGATATATCGTGTTTAGGCTCATTGAAAAGGGCTCGATGTGTGGATAAAGGTACTGTTACTGAGGAGCACCGAAGACCTGATGCTGAAGCCAGGAGCATCAGAAAAAGTACAAACCTTTAAATTACAGCACCGTAGTCGTATTTGGGCTCATTTTAAACAGGACTAATTTTAAGTTCAATGCAATGTTGACATAAGTCTGGCCTGATGCTGCAGCCAGGATTATCAGCATCTAATCTAAAAACTAATAAAAGGAGAACTCCTCAACAATTAACGTCCCTGCATCGAGAAAAGGAATATTTTATAAAAAGGCGATGGGCAAGTTGACATTAGGCTATTGTAACTTAGATAAATTATAAATAGACCCACTAAAAAGCGAGAAATAAAAACTTTTTAACAAAAAAAAAACCGACTTCCAAAAAAACACTACAAACTGAAAAATAACTTTAATTTCGGAAGTCGGTAGCAAAAACTAAAATACTGATCCCAAAGACACCGACTTCCGAAATTAAAGTTATTTTTCAGTTTGTAGTGTTTTTTTGGAAGTCGGTTTTTTTTTTGTTATGATATTATGGTTTTATCTCCTAGATAAAATAAGTAGGTACGAAACTGGTGAACAAAAATGTTACCAGGATCCGATTTAGTACCTAAGTAATATTGTTTTTTTTTTATTGATACAGTCAACATGGCAAAAAGGAGGTTTATGCTTACCACACGATATAAGTGAAAACCTTCTACAGAAGCCTAATATACGGGATTCAGCGTCACCGACCGACTCGAGCCGAGTATACACGATTCAGCGTCTCCGACCCGAGCGTGACGTTCACTGTTCAGAAAGTGCACCTTTGGGATAACTGCAGTAAGATTTTGATGATTGTCAACATAACCTTAAAACCCTAGTTCTCGTACTCACCGTTCAATATCCAGATAAATATCGAAGTTCCGTAGTAGGTGCCCGCGTGTCTTGGTGACGTGAAAAGGGATTCCCTCACGAATAAATAACTTGAATATTTTCAATAAAAGCCAGTCGACGAGACTAGTGATCGACGCCCAGGATATTAATTCCCACTATACATACATTCCTGTGTGTCTGACTGAAGTGCGGTCTGGTGAATTGGGGACTCGATGGGTTAACAAAAGGATATTTGTTGGTGGCGGTTAAAATATTTTTGATGACAATGATAGACGATTTTGTGACTTTTACAAGCGGTTGACAAAAGCCCCTTTTAAGTACCTCTTCTTATTAGTGTTATTGTATATGACACCGTATGAGTAAACTGTCGATAAATTGTAAACTGTACCATACTGCTTACAATATAACGTACTAGCAGCGCCTCGCGGTTTCACCCGCACAGGAATATCGGGACAAAAAGTATCCTATGAGTTATTCTGATGTATCATCATCATCATCATTTCAGCCGAAAGACGTCCACTACTGGACATAGGCGTCCCCCAAGCACCTACACTTCGACCGGTTCTGCGCTTCTCGCATCTAATAGGTTCCTGCGGCCTTCACAAGGTCGTCGGACCACCTTGTGGGAGGCCTTCTAACGCTACGTCTTCCGGTACGCGGTCGCCACTCCAGAACCTTTCGGCCCCATCGGCCATCTGTTCTGCGAGCAATGTGCCCTGCCCACTGCCACTTAAGTTTGGCAATTCTTCGAGCTATGTCGGTTACCTTGGTTCTCCTGGTTGTTATAATATTAGTAGGATTAATTTTCGCTAGTTTATGATTTAGTTGCTTCATTGCTGTTGCTTCTATGTATTCTAAGTACTGTTTGTTTTATTTTATTTTGTTTTTATATCATTAAACCTGACTTGGTTTTGCGTACGTCCTTTTCGGGTAACTACTGACAATCAGCGGCTCCTTGTCACAAGTACGGCGTGAAGCTGTTTAGTCTATTTCTGTTTTGTGATCGTGATAGATCTATTTTGTTTTTATTTTTTTCTTTTACAGGACCTAAACACAAAAAAAACGCAAGTTTTAGAAACAATAAAAGTATATGATCGACTACAGTATGATGATGATGATGATGATGGGGCTCCCTTTTCCGCACTTAGACTCTCATTCGGTCCGTTGTGCGTGGGGATTCTGGCTAACAGAGCCAGCCAAGCTCCGCCCAAAAGCACAGAAGCTTCCTGGGAGCTTCGCAGGCTTCGCGGAGCGACCTCATTGTTCCGAGGATTTCTGCACGTTGAGAAGCCACGGCCTCGCATTCCAGGATGACGTGGGCGGCTGATTCCTCGGCGTCAAGGCAGCCCCTGCAAAGGGGGCTGTCCGTGACGCCTATGTTGAAAAGATGTTTGTTAAGGAGGTTGTGGCCCGTAATTGAACCTATTATTATTCTAAGGTTATTTCTACTTAGGCTAAGAAGTTTTTTGGTTAGTCGTGGGTGAATCATTGGTAAGGCCAATTTTGACTGTCTACAGTCTATTGCCCGTGACCATCTGTTGTTATGGAGTTCGGTCGATCTTTGGCGAATCCACGCACGAAATTGTGAGAAAGGCAAAGGGAGAAGTGGGTACGGGCCTAGCACCCTCATATCAGAGCCTCTCTTCGCAAGTTCATCTGCAGCATCATTGCCCAAGGATCCACTATGCCCCTTGATCCACTGGAGAGTAATACGATTGGATGTCGATAAACTCTCCAGAGCTAGGTGGCACTCGAAGATTAGTTTATTGTTAGTTTGTTTGCTTTCTAAAGCTTTGAGCACAGATAGGCTGTCGGATAGGAACTTAATTCCGTAGTTCCGAATGCCTAAGCGCTTTACTGCTGTTGCAGCTTGTGTTAAGGCAACACATTCGCATTGAAAGATCGAGCTGTGTGTGCCTAGCGGTATGTGGAAGTTAATATTGAGGTCAAGGGAGTGTACACCAGCACCTGAACCGTTTTGTGTTTTTGAGCCGTCTGTGTAGATTCGCACTTCATTGGCTCCTGACTGGTCCCTTTCTTCTTGAACTGTTTGTATAATATAGTTTTTGTTGAACATTGGTTGGTTAGGTGTTCTATCACACGGGGCAGCGATGAGAGGCTGGTACTCAATCGCCCGGTCCAGGATTTTAGCGTGTGGACTTGTAAGGTTTTTGCCCCATATGCCCAGATGCATTAGCCTGATGGCAGCTAGCGCCGCCTCCTGCTGTATGTACAGGTCAAGGGGAGTTAATTGAAGGGCTATCTCCATGGCTGCTGTTGGGGTGGTTCTCATGCAGCCAGTGGTGGCTGAACAGGCCAGTCGTTGGAAGCGTTGTAGTCTGGTAATGGTGGTTGAGAGTTCAGTCCTCGTCCACCAAACCAGAGCGCCATAAGCCAACATTGGCCTGATCAGCGCTTTATATAACCACAGAGTAATCTTCGGAGAGAGCCCCCATGTTTTTCCTATCATTTTTTTACATTGGTAGAGTGTAATTGTGCTTTTATTAAGTTTGTAGTCAAGATGCTTGTTCCAGAGCAGTTTGCTATCAAGGATCACCCCCAAGTACTTGACTTCGTCTTTAAGTGTTAGTTCAGTGTTGAAAAGTTTTGGAAGCCTATGGGGTCCAAGAGTTCTCTTGTTGGTAAACATTACTATTTCTGTCTTCGATGGGTTAACCGATAGTTCGTGCTTCGTGCACCAACTCTCAATTATTTTGAAGGCTTTCCTCATGAGATCGCATAAGATGCCCTCAAATTTCCCCGAGATCAGAATTGCTATATCATCCGCGTATCCCACCGAGTACAGACTGCTGGCGTTAAGCTCTGCGATGAGCTCATTAACCACTAGGTTCCACAGCAGTGGTGACAGCACCCCACCCTGTGGGCAGCCTCTACTCACGATACCTCGTGTGGTGGTGTTCACGGTAAATTGAATAGCTCGGTATTTTAACATGTTATTTATCCATTCTATAAGTGTTCGCGCAACACCGTGCGTGGCAAGTGCTTGTTCGATGCTGACGAAGTTTGTTTTGTCGAAAGCGCCTTCTATATCAATGAAGGCGCCTAAAGTTGGGTTTTTGTCTTTAAGAGCATTCCCTATGCGTGAAACTACGCTATGGAGTGCTGATTCAGTTGATTTGCCTGCACAGTAGGCGTGTTGATTTGGATGTAGAGGTCTTTGTACCGAAATTTGGGATCTAATCTTCCTATCTCCCAGCCTCTCCAGTGTCTTCAAAAAGAACGAAGAGAGGCTTATAGGTCTAAAAGATTTTGGCTGGGTATAGTCGCCCCTACCTGGTTTCGGTATAAAGATTATTTTTACTTCTCGCCATTTCAAGGGAATGTAGCGGTGGGCCAGACACGCTCGGAACACCTTTACTAGATAATCAGCCAGCATGTCTTGACTCCACCTTAGCAGAGCCGGGAAAATACCATCCAGTCCTGCTGCCTTGAAAGGTAGGAAGGTGTTGATTGCCCACATTATTTTGTCTTTGTCGATTACTTCTAACGCCACTTCCCAATCTAGGCTGCCCGTGGCCCTCTCCCTATGCGGTTCCCAGGTTTGCTGGGTGGCAATCTGACATCCTGGGAAGTGTGTGGTTAGGAGTAGTTCGCTTGTCTCAGCATCGTTAGTTGTGTATGTGTTGTCTGGTTTTTTCAGGCAGCCTATTGAATGGTCTGTCTCTTGAGCAAGACAGGATTTGACCCTCATTGCCTGATTGTTACTCTCAATGTTAGTGCAGAACCGCCTCCAGCTGTTCTTACCTCTGCGGCCTATAAGTTTCTTATATGTTTTACGAGCTGTTGTGTAGCGGTCCCAGTCTACTGGCGACCGTGTGTTCATAGCTCTATTGAACAGTCTTCTCAGCTTCTGACGGTGTCTTTCCAGTTCAGGACTCCACCAAGAATGGCGAGCTCCCTGCCTAGGTACCGTGAGGGGACAAGACTGTTCATAGCTAGATATAAGGATGGATGTGATTTTGTTTACATGTTCGTCTAAATTGGTTACTGGTATTTCACCCGGAAGGGCGGGTAATCTGCCTAGTTCAGCCTCGACGAGTTTGGTAAACTTGACTTGGTCTGTGTTACGAGGAACCCTTCTTGGCTGTGGTTTGGTTAGGTTGAAGTTAATGGTATAGCGGATCCATCTATGGTCTGAGCATGATATCTCGGTGGACACATGCCAGTCCTGTACGGAGTTGGATATGCCTATGGTTGATACAGTTAAATCTATTATTGTTTGGGATCTCGCGTTTATGAAGGTAGGTTCGGAGCCCTTGTTAAGTAGAACAAGGTTATTACTAAGAATAAAATCAAGCATTTCCTCACCTCGGTTGTTGGTTTTAACATTACCCCAGAGCGTGTGATGCGCGTTGGAGTCAGTCGCGATGATTAGTTCCAGTTTCTCCTTTTCACAGTACTCAACCAGTGAGGCGAGCTCTGGCAGAGGCACGTCCTCATCGCCTGGCAGGTATGCCGAGGCTAGTACAATGTCCGGGAGTTCCTGTTCTGTTCTGAAAAGCCTGACTGCTGTCAGGTCCCTTGAACAGAATTCGTTAATTAAAAGGTTAGGTACATGTTTCGGAATGAAGATGCAGGTGCGCGGGTTACTAGCGGAGGTGTCTAGTAGCAACTTACCTCCGATGTTTCCAAGACCGCATATTCTGCCACCCCTGATCCACGGCTCTTGGATGAGGGCGATGGTCTTTCCTTGTTGTTTTTCCAGCACCCTGCGCAAGGTGGCCGACGCAGATTGGCTGTGCTGGAGGTTGGTCTGCAGGATCCTAGTCCCGCAAAGGAGAGGAGCAGAGGCTGCTGTCCTCGCCCTCACTACTCTCCCCTGGCGGAAAGCAATCCTCGTCCGAAATCAGACCGGACGAAGGTGGATCCCTCGTTGAACCCGCTGTTGAGAGAACCTCTAGCGCGGCCATGGAAGTCGCCAACTCCACCGCCCCCCCAACAGTCTCCATCGCCGAAGGCGACGGGGAACGTCCGGTAAGCGGCGAACCAGGCTCCCTCTCAGGCGCACCCGAGGCTGTTTCTGATGTTGGCACGGCGGCAACCTCCTTGGTACCACCCTCCTCCAGGAAGCGGATGTATATACTACCCATGAGGTAGTATACTCGCCGTTGTTGGTCCTTTATAGTTTTGACCATGGGCTCCGGCACACGAAAGAAGAGACAAGTACCCGGGGGCTCCTGCCTGACCCTTTCGTGTGTCAGGGTCCATGTGTTAATTTTAAGGTTCGGGTTCTGCCTCGCCAGCATCCTGAGAAGTTCTGTTGTGTCCTCGCTGTTCTCGGGGACAAACAACATGCACATTACCTTCTTAGGTATGTCAGCTTGTGGCCGAACGGTAAGCTTGGTCCCCGGTAACGGGGACGGTATGTTATTTATGACCCCTTTGAGCCAGGCCATTGTGAAGTCGTCCTCACACCATGTCTTAAGGACACCTTCAGCGAAGTGTGCCCGGCCTCTAAAATGGATCGCGGTGCTTTGGTTTGTGTCCGTTGGTTCAGTTGGTTCAGGAGCCTTTAACAGAGCCCGGAGCTGGTTCTCTATGACCTGGCGGATCCCCTCCGCTTGCTCCTGCGTCATTTCCAAAAAGGGCTCGGTCATGACGGCAACGCATAGCTCGTTGCTCCTGAATGACGCAGCCGCTTCGGCGTAGCTCACCAAAGTTCCGTCAACCATCCGGGAGCGAGCAGGCTTGCTCTTCTTGCTAACCCCAGTTGGTGTGACGGTGTCTTCGGGACGCGAACGCTTCTGCGCCCTGGCTGGTAGTTCCGTTTTGTTTTTGTTCGGGTTTTTCCGCCCTCTTGGCCTCTCGCTGCGCTTGCGCTTTGCGCTGGTGGCAGCTTCGCCTTTTGGCATCTCAGCCGTAGCCGACACCGCCTTGAGGGACGTCTTCTTGTTTGTGACTGTTTGCCATTCTTTGGCGTTTGATGCTCCTGCCAGTGGGGCTTTGGCCAGACTCGTCAGGTCCCCCTCAGAGACTGCAGTCGCTGACGCAACCCGTGTTTTGGGCGCATCCACATTTGCAGTACTCCTCGGGTCGCCATGAGTGAGTGCTGTCCTTGGCCTTTCTGTCAGGGATGTGTTAGGGGGCGCATCCGTGGACGCAGATGAGGTTGGGATCGCTCGGGACGCAGCCGGTTGTGGCGCATCCTTTGCGGTTGCCTTCCTCATCGCATCCTTGGACGCAGCCGAGCGTTTAAACTTCTTGGGTGCAACCTTAGGCAGTTGCCGCTTAGGCGCATCTTGAGACGCAGCCCTTGTGTTGGATGTGGATGGCGCATCTGAAGACGCAGCCCTTGGTAAGTTAGTTTTTGTAAGCGCATCCGACGAGCGGGACGCAGCTAATGGTTTGGTTGTTGACGATAGATTAGTCTCTTTATCCATGTGTTTGGACGTTTCTGGTTCACCGTTGGAGCTCTCCACCCGCCACGGAGCCCTCAGTCGGGGACGTCGCCCGTTCAACGAGCGATCGCCAGAGCTACTCCTTCGGTATAGGACCAACCTAGTAAGAAAATGACGAGCCCGCACGCGACGGAAGATCCCGGAACTGTATACGACACGAGACTATGCCGCTACTCATCCCGAGACCCCACGCCACGCCGGCTGCCCTCCCCTACTAGGCCGATCCTCGCTTGACATCCCGCTTATGGGATGCCTCAGCCGATTGATAGTGGGTAGCTACCCCACTACCTCCCGTGTAAGAGGAAATCCGGGCCAAAGTGGTGTGTTGTGTGCAACCTGCTCCACTCAACCACCAGGATTCCTTCATCCCTCCGTACGGGTCCCCGCGCACGGCACAAACACGCGGGAGGTCAAAAGCTGTCCATCATCTGCTCTTGTTCGATGGTGGACACCCAGGGGCATGACCTCGCCACCCCTGAGATAAGTCGCCCGGTGATTTCTGTTACGTCTAATTCATATGGAATTAGACCAATAACGGGGGGCAACCTCGAGAAGGAACATCACCAGACTTGCCTTGAGGATCTACACGACCGCTGCGCTCTCCCTCAAAACCACGCCACCCTGCCACCTCTGAAGGAGGAGGCAAGGTAGGTTTGCGTCTACAAAACCAAGCGAAGCGTGTTGTTGAAAGCCAAAACATAAATTTGCAAACACAAACCCCCCTGATCGACTACAGTAAACAAAAGTAGAAAAATATGTTATGATATTCTTCAGGATATATGCTAGGTAGATAATGTGTTGAAAACATAATACAACTAATTTGATACGATTGAAAAACATCAGGAACATACCTCTAAAAAACTTCCTTTTTTACAATAAAAACAATACTTTTAAACATACAATCATTCTGATTTTTTGTCAGATTATTCTACAAGCAACATACTAAAACACTAGTGTTTTAATTTTTTAGTCCAATCAATAGATTTTTTGTAAGTAAATTGTGTTGTGTCATCGCGCTTATCTGATCATGTAAGCCCGTTAATGACAGCAAGCGCCCCCCCGCCCCTCCGTCCCAGCACACACATACCTAAGGCGCGGCCAACTAGTTCCACGCGGACTACAGTAGTTCAAAAGTTTTCTATTGTTAAAACGCTTTCTTGCTATTTTGCAAGTAACAAAACACAGCATATATCTCAGGTACACTATCTGCCAAACTATTTAGAATATTGTTTTCCCTTTCAACTTCTCAGTCCGCCTTCAGGCTTGACTGCTGCGGTTACTATGACAGGCATATTCATGTGTTAAATAGCATTTGTAGAAGTTCCTGTAACGTACCCATAACTTTACGACAAGTAACTAACTATTGAATATAGTTACAGTTGTTACGGTAGTTTGCTTCAAGTGGTTTGACGTTGTTAGTTTTTTAGGGTTCCGTACCCGTAAAACGGGACCCTATTACTAAGACTCCGCTGTCCGTTTGTCCGTCTGTCACCAGGCTGTATCTCATGAACCAAAAAACTGTATAAAATAAATATTTAAGGGGGGCTCCCATACAACAAACGGGTTTTTTTTTTTGGGCGTTTTTGCCTTGTGGTAAGGAACAGGCCAGTTTTCTAATTCCACTGGTGTTCGGATGATTTCTGTTACTTTATTTGTTTCCATCGGCGTTTCGGTTGATATGATGCTTCTTTTCGTTTAAATTGTTCTCAACATAGCTTGATGTGAAATTAACTGCGTTTTTAGTAGTATCAGTTTTATTTTTAGTTTAGGTTGGTACCTATTCTAAACTTAGTCCGGATCTTTAGAACTCCTTATTGCTATCTATGCAAATATACAGGGTTATTGGTAAAACATTAACAACCTCTTAAGAGGTCATTGTACTCATCATTATGAACAACTTTTACTATGGGACCTAATCTGAAATTGCGAAAAAAAATCAGTATGTTCCCTACATTTTGACGAGTTATACGAACATAAATGTAGGGAACAGCTGATTTTTTTTTGCCCTTCCAACGGACCACTTTTGACACCCATTCTCATATAATTGAAACTGCACTAAGGTTCAAAATTATCTAACTACCACATAGACTACTACAGCTTTATGACGTGTAAGTGACATTTAACTTTAGACTGTTAAAGCAATAACGAGTCCGACTATATGTACAGACCTCAGCACATCAAGCTACCCAAAACTGTCAAATTTTCCCAATCAACGCTTATCATAATCAACCTTACGCTTTATAGCGATAAAGTTGAAAATGTAATAAAGGAATTTGACAGATTGTAGTAGCTTGATGTGCTCTGTACATATACACACAACAAACTTTCACAATACAGTTTCAGTATAATATCAAACGTAGTAACACCCTCACGGCATGTCTCTTAATAACCGCAAAGTTGCGACGCATTTGCATTCACCAAACTTTGCCTCCCATTGCCGGCTTAGTGGGAGTTACTCAAGCTTCCATGATTTGTCACCCCGCAATGCGCCCGGTATTGAGTTTGCCGAACTAACGCTCAACTTAATATCGAGTTAATGTTGTGTTCGTTTCAAAATTACTGCTTGTGATCGTACTCAGTTGTGTTTTGATTGTAGTTTCAAGCTGAGATTACTGAGCGAGTCTTGTGTGGAAGAAGAGACAAGAGAAACCACAACAGGAGCGGAAGAAGAGAAACCTCCTCATGTTAGGTACTTCTTAGAAAGTCATCTTATGGGACGAGTATTTGTTATAAGTACCACGGCCGGAAAAATTCTGATTGCGTAACACACTATAAATCTCAATCTGAATCATTTTGTAGGATATTGCTAATCCATTGCTTCATATGTTCGAAAAATTTGTCTGCTCAACAACGTAAATAGCGCAATGAATATTGTTGAACTGTCAAAAAGAAAGTCAGTGCTACTGATAGTGTGTTGCGCAATTATCCCGCGGTTCTAAACATGGACCTCGTATTGGAACACTTTATTAAAAATTGTGGGAGGACAAGTAAAATTCCGCGTTAATTTCTTCCTACATAAATTAAGACTAAATTATTCTATTTTCTCTGTGACACCACAAACACCAAAAATGACTCAACAAATTCTTTTAATGACTCTATTTGAATATTAAACTTTCAAAAATAAAATGTTTCACCGTCAACTTTATAAGTAGTCAAAAGGGTAATATAAAAATTCTACCACGGTTCACAAACTTGGTATTTCATGAATCTATTAAAATAAGTTTATGGGAGATATGATGAGTTGTTCTAAAAACTCCATAAAAATGGAATCTCGCAGTAAAAATGTTTTGTAGTCGTATTTTTACGATATTTTGATCACCATTTTGAGAAGCTTGTTTTATTATTAAGTAGCTCCTATAAAACTATGGGCGTGGGTGAATAATTTGATGGGAGAGATGTTAAAAATTTTAGTTCTCATGCTTATTAGGAAATTTATTGCCATTAAAATTGCTATGGACACTTCTTATGAAATTGTTGGCACCCAAGCAGCAAAATGTGGTCTAGTAATTGTCCTGGAACCACCATTTCATAGGACTATAACGGAATAGTAAGCAATTATAACCACGGAAAAGGGCCCAATTTATAGGCGTATTTTACCTAATTAAATATCTATAGTAGACTTGGTGAACACCACTTTGGCCAATAACGACCATATAGTTAGATTACGTAAAACTATTTGCTCCCGCGAAGCTACCTATCAGCGCATAATGGAACCAAACACGACAATAACGTACACAGTGAATCTCTTACAAGCTCAAAAAATGTTGTGAATTGGTGAATGACATTTGTAAATATTAATATTGATAAAGGTAAGATATGCATCCATTTCATAATATAAATATTATCTAGAATATCAATTATGAGTAGAGTGATGTTAACAATAAGTCAAGATGTATAATGTGTTGAATGTGCATGGCGCACCTATATTTTCGGTGAAGTATAATAAGTTTTTTATCAAAATTTTTACACGCCCCTTGAAATTAGCGTTTTCATTAAGTTGAATTTTAAAATAATGTTGGTTTCAGTATGACATACAACGAAAAGTCGCCATTTTGACAAAGTTGGTTTTCCCAAATACACTAAGAAACCGTTATAGGCGTACTTTGTTCAAAAATGGTAAATGTCAGAACCATTGCTTGGCCATATTGTTTGGAATTAGAGTTCCGCTAATATTTCTATAACCGGATGGTTATTTTATATTGCTATTATGTACCTATGTCTTATTTTAATGTTTTTTTTTAGGTGTCAGCATTGAAAATGGTAATGTTTCTGGACGTCGATCGCTTTTTGACTAAAAGGGATTTTCGAATATTTTGTATTTAAAGAAATTTTATAAACATTTGATAAGGCCATTATGCCAATATTCTCTTCGTGCTGAATTAGTAATATCCAGATTTTCTTTATTAGTGTCAAGAAGTGTACGGGCATCCTTAGGTAGGACATCTTCAATCTTCTTATTCAAAATTTCCAATAAAGAATTTCATGTCGCATGTCGTATAATTATTGTATTCTACAGCCCATTTTCTAACATCGATGTAGCTGAAAATTGTAATAGTCTTCAATATCGCTTTCATCTTCTTGCACAGGTTCCTCACTAATAGATACAATTTAATTACCTTTTTTTTTTCTCTTTTTATCGATAAAACGTCGTTTTGTGCAGAATTATTAATATAAACATTTTGTCTAAAATTTTCACAGTAACTATTTTGTACGGAACCTTCTATTTCTACGATTCGTTCTTCGCCAGATACAAAGCTAGAAACCAACACCATAATAGCATTTGCAAGACCATTATAAACCAATGTATTCTTGTACAGGACACCACGGGTATAGTTTTGGATACTAAGTATATTATATTAAGCCTTTATAATCGTGTTAAGATTATGCCATCAAAAACATACCTTGTAAAAAAAGCCAAGTCTCGCAACTCAGTTCTTCTACCGTAAAAAGTTGTGAGATCCATGAAATACCAAGTCGGTTAATTTATTCACTCCCTACTTAAGGAACCTTCTGTCTTAAGTTATTACATAATTAGCTAACCTAACAACATCTTGTAGTGACCATCAATATTAAAAATCTTTTGTGTTTTAAATAAACAGATTGACTTGGCAATCGCACTGTGAGATACATTGTGTTTTCATGCGATGGCGATAGCCAAGTCAATTTATTTATTTAAAACATAGAAGATTTTTAATATTGATGGTCACTACAAGATGTTGTTAGGTTAGCTAATTATGTAATAACTTAAGACAGAAGGTTCCTTAAGTAGGGAGTGAATAAATTAACCGACTTGGTATTTCATGGATCTCACAACTTTTTACGGTAGAAGAACTGAGTTGCGAGACTTGGCTTTTTTTACAAGGTATGTTTTTGATGGCATCTCACTTCTTTTTGTAGATAGTCCTACTTTTTTTCCTTTCCGGTACCTTTTTAACTTTTTATTTTTAACATAATCCGTTGACCATTTTACAAGTTACCTTTGAACATAATTATATCTAGGTACCTATCTACACCTATTATTCCATTATATTATATACTAGCTCCCGCCCGCTTCTTCGCTCGATAAAAAAAACTACCGCAAGTCCTTCCCCGGGATGCAATCTATCTCTCTGCCAAATTTTATCGAAATCCGTTCAGTGGTTTAGGCGTGAAAAGGTAACATACAGACAGACAGACAGAGTTACTTTCGAATTTATAACATTAATATGGATAATTGTTATTTTCCTCGCTAGAGAGCTCCGATAAACGCGTGCGATCGCTGCTAATCTTAAAGTGCTAATAGGGCGAAGCGCGTTTTTGTTTTTTGACTATGGCATCTCGTAGTTGACCTTATTCTTCTTCTTAGCGTGTCGATAGCAATCTAAATGGACTTGGCCCAGAATTCGGCTACTTGTTTGGCGACTTCACCAGCGTCCATCAGTTCCTGTAACGTGCAGCTGACAGGACACGCAGGACACGATATTAAGTACCAGCTTTGCATGGGCAGAACGGCTCCACACGGGGCACGCGAATTCTCCCGCAGAAAAAGATAGCGCCAGTCCAGTAGTCTGCATAACTTCAGGCGAAGCACCCCATTTCGATGAGACCAGTCGACGAAGAAGACTGTTGCGAGTGTGCACCTTCTGCTTGATATTTTTGCAGTTTTTGCTGAATGTTAAAGACCTGTCCAGGGTAATACCAAGATATTTAGGGGAGTTGCTGAGCTCGAGGTACACCCCACCCCAAACGATGAGAGGTCGTGACTACTTAACCGTATTATCCTGTCGTTGCCTAAGGTAAACTCACCAGCGCAACCGCAATTTCCTTACTTTTTAAATCTGTAATATCTTCAAAAATATTCCTTTAAATTACATGCTTCAAAGGGCCAAATTGATCTATAGTAAATGCACAATGTATTTAAGGTACCTAATTGGATATAGATTAATGCTGTATTGCTTAAAATCGCTTCGTAAACAAGCCACTATTTCTCGTAAAAAGTAAAGAATAAAAAATGGTTATTGTGGGTTATCCCTAACAGATAGACATATACCATTGCGGACTTTTTTGTAGACCTTTTTAAGGTGTGCAATACTGTAGTACATTATTTTGATCTATCTCGTAGGGTTCAGCTAGCTTTTGCAATATAAGCGCAAGAAAATCTGTTTATTTACGACATCACATTAGAAACCTCTAAAATTATCAGTGTTTCTCTACTATATTATGCATGTATTATACAAATAAACCTTCCTTTTGAATCATTCTATCTATTAAAAAAACTGCATCAAAATCCGTTGCGCAATCATCCATAGGGACAGACAGACAGCGGGAAGCGACTTTGTTCAGGTACACTGATTCATTAACTGCAAATGTAACTTTGTAATTCTATATATTTATATGGGATTACAAAGTTATTTATGCAGTTAGTGTATCTAGAAAAGTGGAACGAAATTGCAAAATATTTTAGTTTTTCCTTGATTTATACACTAAACGCTAATTGTGTTCTAAATTTGAAGCTTCTATGTCTGCTAGAAGTGCCTTAGAGTTTTGATGATCGGTCAGTCAGTCAGTGAGTGACAAAATTAAGAAACTTTGACTAGTTATAATTCTTAAACTACTGGTTCAAGTTGAATGAAATTTGAAATATACCGTGTTTATACAATACCTGCTTGATTACTGAAAATTCAGGTCTCTAGTTTTATCCACAACGAAGTTATAGGGGGTCGAAAATGTCCTGAACTGCTTCGAGAAAAGGATGGTACGGCCGTGCCGCTTTTTGCTCGAATTGGCGGGGGCACTGCCGTGCCCCCAGATATCTAGGTACCTATCTACACCTATTATTCCATTAGATTGTACATAATTATACAGGTACACTGATTCATTAACTGCAAATGTAACTTTGTAATCCTATATATTTATATGGGATTACAAAGTTATTTGTGCAGTTTGTGTATCTAGAAAAGCGGACCGAAATTGCAAAATATTTTAGTTTTTCCTTGATTTATACACTAAACACTAATTGTATTCTAAATTTGAAGCTTCTATGTCTGCTAGAAGTGCCTTAGAATTTTGATGATCGGTCAGTCAGAACGTCCAAATCGTTGGCAAATAATATAGGTAATCCAAACTTACCTTTGAACATAATCCGTTGATTGACTATTTTACAAGTTACCTTTGAACATAATTATATCTAGGTACCTATCTACACCTATTATTCCATTAGATTGTACATAATTATACAGGTACACTGATTCATTAACTGCAAATATAACTTTGTAATCCTATATATTTATATGGGATTACAAAGTTATTTGTGCAGTTTGTGTATCTAGAAAAGCGGACCGAAATTGCAAAATATTTTAGTTTTTCCTTGATTTATACACTAAACACTAATTGAATTCTAAATTTGAAGCTTCTATGTCTGCTAGAAGTGCCTTAGAATTTTGATGATCGGTCAGTCAGTCAGTGAGTGACAAAATTAAGAAACTTTGACTAGTTATAATTCTTAAACTACTGGTTCAAATTGAATGAAATTTGAAATATACCGTGTTTATACAATACCTGCTTGATTACTGAAAATTCAGGTCTCTAGTTTTATCCACAACGAAGTTATAGGGGGTCGAAAATGGCTTGAACTGCTTCGAGAAAAGGATGGTACGGCCGTGCCGCTTTTTGCTCGACTTGGCGGGGGCACTGCCGTGCCCCCCGATAACAAAATTGATTTATACCACTATAAAACCGCTCCATTTTACTTATAATTGTTCTGTAAAGTGAATCTAAAAAGCCTTATAAAACCAAGTAATAAATGCAAATAGTTTCCAGTATGTTTAGTTCTGTTTATCACTCTTATTGGCGTACTTTACTTATAGTAGTTCTATAATGCTTCTTGTTAGCAGTTATAAGTATAGCTTACCAGTTTATCTACTCTTGAGTGCATTTACACCCTCGCGATACTTTTATCGGCCACCCTAGCGTATAATGCACTCTTAATTTCAACCTATAAGTAATTATAAGTTAATGTATAAGATCAGATATACTATAAGGCCCAACTAACTCCATGCTTGCTATTATAAGCGTGGCAGCAAATACTAGAACCGTTAGGAGAACAATATAAGTGCTGGAGGCCTATAACATCTGCACTATAGGATAATTTTGCTGCTTGGGTAGTTTTATAGTTACTTTCTGTGATAATCTTAAGACTCAACCGACTATACATATAGTGACTTCCAATACTGGAAAAATCGTAAGGATGCCCTAGGCTTCATAATTTGTAACAGGCACACTGCTAGCGGTGAAGAAAAACATCATGAGGAATCCGGCATGTCCTAGAGCCAAAAAAATCATCTACCAACCCGCACTGGGCCCGCGTGGTGGATTACGGCCGACTTCCTCTCACCGAGAGGAGGCCTGTGTCCCAGCAGTGGGAATATTATAAGCTGATTATGCTTGCCACGAGCTTATATGTCATCATCGTCATCTGCCTGCCTTTTCCCAACTATGTTGGGGTCGGCTTCCAGTCTAACCAGATGCAGTTGATTATCAGTATTTTACATGGAACGACTGCCTATCTGACCTCCACAATCCAGTTACTGAGTAGGTAATACGATACCCCTTGGTAGGTAATACTGGTTTTCAGACTTTCGGACTTCTGTCTACCCGTAACGATTGTCAATGATCTACGAATGACAACCGGGACCAACGGCTTAACGTGCTTTCCAAGGCACGGTATGTAAAGATGCTCACCCATCCACAGACCAACCGCGGCAAGCGTAGTAGCACGGACCCCTCTCAAATTAAAAATATTTATCGTAGCAACATAAATGCCGATAAGATAAACCTTTTGGGCGTGTAGATATAGACTTGCAGATGCAAGTCTGCAAATCTATTTATTCACTGTACCCTCCAATCATTACCAATTCCTGTGTAACTGGCTACAACAGAGCGATTAAACCTAATCGGTACTCCATCAATATATCAGAAAATCAATAATCATTGAACAGATTTCCACTTGCACTGGTTTGTCATTAGCTGCACAATAGCGATACAGGAGCCATGGAATGTCAATATCTGAGCCATTGTCATCGCCCCACGGTTCTAGGGAGAGACAATAACGGGGTGATGTATTGGTATATATGCTTATATTCACATATATATCTGTTATAGTATGTGTGGTGGGCGGATGAAAATGAAAAGGAATGATTTTCGGGGTTTAAGCGGGATATTTTGTACTAGCTTCTGCCCACGACATCGACATCGTCCGAGTTTCTTGTTTTAACATAAAATATACTAAACGAAAATGAAATAAAATCGCCCGCCCGCGATTTTATTTCATTTTCGTTTAGCGTTCTTTCTATTTTTTTTTGACGTGACAACGTCTTAAATTAGGTTGCGGCTGGGAGTCACTTATGAAAAAGTGTAACGCTCGGTAACGTTACGTTCTTATTTTCATTTAATTCCTTGTTCCTATTGTGCAATTTAATTATATTCATATCAATAAATATTCTACCGAGAAAAAGACGTTGTCACGTAAAATCTTCGCCCGTAAAACCGACTTTACAGGCAACCATTTTTTTCTTTGCGGTCGTGTCATAATGGTCGTAGCGTCATGTTAAGTAGCCTGTAACCTTTGTCAAGAATTAGGCTATCATTTGATAGCCCAATTCTTAAAAAAAAAAATCAAATCCCATGGTAGTTTCAGAGATTAGCGCGTTCAAACATACAAACTCTTCAACTTTATATAATTAGGTATATATAGTATACAGGGTTATTGGTAAAACATTAACAACCTCTTAAGAGGTCATTGTACTCATCATTATTAATATTTTTTACTATGGGACCAAACCTGAAATCGCGAAAAAAAAATCAGCTGTTCCCTACATTTTGACGAGTTATACGAACATAAATGTAGGGAACAGCAAATTTTTTTTCGCGATTTCAGGTTTGGTCCCATAGTAAAAGTTGTTCATAATGATGAATACAATGACCTCTGAAGAGGTTGTTAATATTTTACCAATAACCCTGTATAGATTTTCGTGAGTTGAGGCTTTCGGGTACTTTGGTTTGCATGTCTTATTGATGCACATTATAAAATAAACATAAAATAGCGCAGAATTTTATTTTTTTCTTTTTTAGAGAAATTGGGTCTTCTTATGTCTATAAATGTGCTTTTGAAAAAGGTGTAGTCCAAAGCAGATGAATATATAATTCGACTGTTAAAAGTGGTTTCAATAAATAACTTCCTTGCTCGTCAATCAAGAGTGAGTGTTACTAGATTAGATTCCCAGAATTTGATAACACAAAACTCTAAACCCAAACTAAATTCTAGGTGCTGAGCTATTTTATTTAAACCTTGGATTGAAAAATGTTGCAAAAAATATTATATTAAATAATTTGTTGACTCGTCAAGTCGTGCAAACCAATTACATGAAACTTCAAGACCATGCCACCAATTAGCATAGTTACCGAAGCTTCAAGCCAAGCTACATAATCTGGTGCATACATAGACTTACCCGTTGGAGCTTGTAATTAATCTGCTATGACGTCACTGATATGAGGCTCTACAAGATAATGTGCTCAATTATCTTGACGCTCGACGCTTTGTGCGGACGGAGACAAGATATTGTGTTGATGTGTGGTATCCTGAAGCTTCGTCATCAGACATGATTGTAAACCAATAATGCATAGACAACGTCTTGCACAGATGTCTTATCTTGTATGGTTTATTTCTAGGTAGGTAGATTATTTATTTATTTATTTTTATGACGATATGTCAATATTATGTACAGTTTTACAATATCAAAAGTAATACGGCATGTTCGGTTAAAATTTACCGAACCGAATCTTCGGCAGGATTTGGCACGTTTGCAAATATACTTTTCAGAAATTTACCCCTACAGTTTGATGATCCAAGAATAAATTAAAGTTTCCAATTTTGGGTAATTTGGCTAAAATATTTCTTTCAGCTCCAGAAAGCTCAGTTTACAGCGTACGTTTATATTCTGAAGCTGGCAATGTATATGAAAAAAAAAACTGGCCAAGTGCGAGTCGGAGTAGCACACGAAGGGTTCCGTGCCACAAGGCAAAAACGCCGAAAAAAACACGTTTGTTGTATGGGAGCCCCCCCTAAAATATTTTGAAATAAATGCTTTGAGTTTGAGTTCAATATTTCCATTTTTTTGCAAACAAGAAAAATAGGACGACAAAACCGATCTAGATATCTAATAGGTTATGAACAGTAGGTAAGCTAAGTTGGTAATACAAACCAGGGTTTTTGCTGATGCATATTATTTTCACATCAGCGGATGCTGATGCTGATGTTTTATCATTGACATCAGCTGATGGTGATGTTGATTTTAATTATTTTCTTAAAAAAGCAGTGAACATTATGAATTTATACCTAAAAGTTGCACAGTTTTCCTTCGTAGATTGAAATAAGAAATAAGGTTGGTTCAATAATTTTGTGACTTTTAATAAAAAAATAGAATCAAACTAAGTACCTCCTAGTTTAGTAATAATTAGCGTTTGTTTACAATCGCAATATTCGCAATAACCGCGGTCGACCTCTGGATTGGTCAAAACTCGCAACCGAAAACAACACGTGCTTAGGTATAAGCCCCGCCCTCTCTGCGGTCATGTCACTACTCGAACTTCAGCATTAAACTTTGTAGCTGCTAGGTGTGGTTGTTGGTGAAAAAAGGAAAAACACGAACTTGGTTTTATAGACCAACAAGGACGGAATGCCGCGGGCGCGGGTGTTTCATCAGCATCGATCAATGCGAATGCTGATGTTGATGTTGAAAATGATGCTGAAGTTCTGCTGATGCTGACGTTCGCAACAACCCTGATACAAACACCAACATAAATTGTTAATAATAGCTATTAAATTATCCAAACAATCTATCAAAAACATAAAACGATGACAAACATGACACCATAACAGAATTAAAGAACACGACATGACGTCCATGGTCATAAGTATATAACATTAGTCCCAATTACGTGTCACTAATGGCGAACAATTTTTATCAATTCAATGGAAACTACTGTGATCAAAGGACATAGATTAATGATTGTTTCATTAGATTATCATTATCTGTTGTTAGCCACATGTAGATAGACGAAGTTTTTATTGGGATATGTAATTGAATCAAGTTTGTATTGTTGTGTAGGGAGGTTAAAAAATTATTCGTGTTATGTTTTTTTGTGAGGTCAGTTTTTTTAATCTGTAATGAGCCCATACAACACGTCTGCTAAATATGGACCGGCCAATGAAAGATTAACTGAATGACAAAGGACCACAATTGGCAAGTTGAAAAATGACCTCAATTTGTAGTTGTAAAAAAAAAAAAAATTGTGCTATGCTATTTATTTATGAAGATAAAACCGGAATGAGAAAGTTTATAGTGGATAAGATAGATATTAAAACAGAAGAAGAACTAGCAGGGGATCGAGGAGGGGGGGGGGGGTGGAGGGGGGTTCAGGGGATCAGGCCGGAATAACTCAAAATATTGGATAAACTTATAATACCAAATAAACTAACAAAGTATTAAAATAAAATTTCATTGCTGTCGACTGGTAATGTACCCAAGAAACTGGCGGCGTTGCCACGTTGTATGGCAATACTTAGCCACTGGCCAAGTTAAAAGCCAGCCCTTGGGTCACGGGAAGTGTCAACCAGCCGTTTGGAGAATTCGTTGAACAAACCATGAGCACTGGGACCCCATGGCCTGTTAAGATGGATTTTTGCAGTCATAATGTTGCTGCTCCTCATTCCTGTGACATAATGAGCCCTTTACGAAACCTATATAGCCAGTAAAACCTTTATGCTATAAGCAACACAATTGCTTTATTCATGAGAACATTCTGGCGAACTTTCCTGCGGTTATCTGTTCTTCTCCAATATTCTAATTAAGTCCTTTTTTCAGTGCCTTAACAAAGAGAACTCTCCCCTAACTGCATAACATAACACCGTTTTCTTAGCAGGCTTCCCATCTTTTATTAAAACGGAAGAGAATCGCCCATTCCTACATAGGTACTTCTTTATATGCGAGTAAAACTCTTGGGGTGCATAAAATAACAATGTTGCACTGTTAGAAAGCTGTATTTACATTGTTCGAGTTTTTATAGGCAGGTAGTATTGTAATGTCTTTAGAAATGTGACGATTTTAACTGAAAAATAATTATGTAAAACTAGCTTCCGCCCGCGGCTTCGCCCGCAAGATATGTCGATAAAAACTATCCTATGTCCTTCCTCGGGATGCAATGTATCTCTCTGACAAATTTTATAGAAATCCCTTCAGTGGTTTAGGCGTGAAAAGGTAACATACAGACAAACACAGAGTTACTTTCGAATCTATATACTAATATTATAAAGCTGAAGAGTTTGTTTGAACGCGATAATCTCTGGAACTACCGTCAGATTTGAAAAAAATCTATTTGCATTTGATAGCCCAATTTTTGAGAAAGGCTATAGGCTATTTAATATCACGCTATGACCCTTAGGAGCCGAGCAAAAAGAAAAAAAAGTCAGAATTAAATTTTAACAAGAAAAAAGAACGCTAAGCGAATACGAAGTGTTGCGACGGGGTGATGGTACAAGAAATTTCACACGGACAAAGTCGCGGGCAGAAGCTAGTTTATAATATTAGTAAGGATAGGAAAAGTGGGTAAATGAGTAGTTATAATTTTTTGCCAAACAGCTTTATTGTATTCATTGAGACATGTAGGAATGTTTTTGATTTTACAGGGAAAAAACTCATATTTCGACGCTATATTTTAGTTTTTTAATAGTTTTACTTCGGTTAGGATATTAAATTTTTGTTTTAATAATTTGTTTGTTAATGAATAAATCAATTTTGCTGCGCTGCGTGTCGCGGGTTCGATTCCCGCACGGAACAAATATTTGTATGACCTACAAGTAGTTGTTCCGGGTCTGGCTGTTTGTGTATGTGAGTTTAAATGTTTGTAAACGCACCCACGATACAGGAGAAATTCCTAGTGTGGGGCAAAGTTTAAAAAAAAAAAAAAAAATTCTCTGAAACATACTTTCATTGAAGTTTTGTTCTTACCTGTAACAGAAAAAAGAATTTAGAGTTCGAATCAATTTCTATTCCCCAGGTTTTTTCCAAAGTCCCTAAGTAAACCTTACTCATTCATGACTTTCATCAGACATGACATTATACACTTACAAAAAATACTTATTTTCGCCAACTTATCAAAATCTTTGCAACCATTGGAACCTTGCTTATGAGACAAGGCAGACCGACACACCCTGCTATTACAACACACATAAGCCACATGGCCCATAGAGACACTGTATCACAAGTTCAGTAATGTTCCTCATTATTTCTGCTCCCCTGGTACATGAGTATGACTATAGTGATATAGCATCATGTGTGCATAATCTTAATAAGTAAGTACATAGATAAGTTGTTTAGGAATAAATTAATGGGGTGTAATTTACCTTTATCTACACCCGTGCTTTAAATCCTCTTTAAAAGTCTCTGAAATAGTTTATTGGCAACACTAAAACGACTAGTGTCATAGTAACCATGATAATATTATCATCCAAACGAGTGTTAGATGATATTTTACTGAATTACAGATTGTATTTACAGAATTATAGTCATTAGAATCATTAATAATAATATCTCTTTAAGTAAGATTTGTTCCATAAGACCTTTTCCATAAGAAGGTGTATTAATGATTCTAATGATTTTAATTCTGTAAACGTACCTACCTGTTATAGTCGAGAATCATATTTTGATCAAGATACAACCTGACACTGACCTGAAAGTTGCAAAAAACCTTTGAAAAATTGAATTTCGCGGGCTAAAACTCCGCATTCACCTTAAAAGAACTTGTACCCACCCTTCTCGGAGGATTAATACGGGAATAATTAATTGAAGGTTTGACAGTTTTACAAATAAAATGACCAAAAAACCAATTTCTTTTTGCTTTCGATATCATACGAGTAAAATATACGGATTCAAAGCTTTGTGGTTTACGTGAGTTAATTGATATAATACAAAACAAAAGGCTGTTATTTTGAAAATAGAAGGTTTGATGTGGTTTCGTTTTATGTGGCAACGTTGCGGTTTTCTTGTTTTACTGGGAAGGAATTTATTTACTGTTCATATTGTACTTAAAGCGATTCCTAGGAATTCTTTAAAGGTTTACTGGCTGGATGGCTATTACAGTTTGCGGTTCCTTTGGTAGCCTACATTTTATTCCTATACCTGTGTCATTTTGTTCAATAGGTTACTATGTACAAAATTGTTGAAAGACGCATGAAAATACATCTGTTTTTCCAATCACTAGGTATGGTGGTGCCTTGGTATAGTGAACATTGAGATGTTTCTAAAATTGCTTCTTATTCTCCCATCGCCTTCACTTCTTTTCTGTGGTATTTTTAAAACAAGTTTCAATTTGTAAAATAGGAATGTAATAAGCTTTCAGTATGTTTTAGATCGTCGAATAAAGGAAACCCGTGTCATGTTAATCCAGTATGTCTAAAATGAACATAAAGACATTTTAGTGCCTACAAACCACCTAAAGTAAATTTTATTAAATTTTTGTCTGGTTGTCGGCAACAAGATGGATCGACGATCTAGTGAAGGTCGAAGGAATCCGCTAGATTATGGCAGCGAAATACCGGTCGTTCGGGAGACCTATGTCCAGTTTTGGAAGTCTTTCGGCAGAGATAATGATGATTGTGCATACGCTTGCCGCAGTTGGTCTGTGGATGGGTGACCATTTTTACATACCGAGACCCCTCCGTGCCTCGGAAAGCACGTTAAGCCGTTGGTCCCGGCTGTCATTCGTGGATCTTTGACAGTCGTTACGGGTAGTCAGAAGCCCGAAAGTCTGACAACCAGTCTTACCAAGGGGTATCGTAATACCCAGTAACTGGGTTGTGAAGGTCAGATAGGCAGTCGCTCCATGTAAAATACTGGTATTCAGCTGCATCCGGTTAGACTGGAATCCGAACCCAACATAGTTGGGAAAAGGCTAGGCAGACGATGATTGTGCATAAGCTGTCATTCGATGAACTATCCACGTTTTTCGAGATTTATAGAAATACCTACCTACTAGAAACGGAGGTGTCCCAGACCAGTAAGCATGAAATAATCCCATGTTTTCATATTTATTTCTGCCTATAACGCCTTTTATTCAAAGTATTTTAGAGGTTTTTGGCACAGATGTACTCTATTTAATAACTCGACTAAAGAACATGGAACGCAAGCAATACTCCCATAGACAAAATTACGAAAAATAAAATACTGAGGCGTGGAACGTGCTTGCTGTCACAATTTTTTCATGGTCTAGATATGGACCGGGTCAAAAAGCGGATGTGCACACGAGGCAGAATCTCGGACGTTCTCACACGAGCGGCTAATTTATGGTAGAATGTTTAAGGATGTCTAATTATAAAAACATCTTAATTTTTTTGTACCTACTTTCTATGCAAATAAATAACTATTCTATTATATTCTATGTGCACATGGCGACATGATATCATATCTGATTAGCTTCTACGCTCATGAAAGAGTTGCATTCGCCAGTAAGTGACCGTCTGCTGCGGTCGCGTCTAGTTGAGCCACGTAATACGGTAATGGATTAGCTTCGCAAAGAAACCTGCAGGAACTAAGTAAGGGTTTGTGGTTCAATGATGGCCGATTTGTCTGGAAAAATATAAATATTGGACTTAGAATGCAGATAACTATTCAAAAAAATTAATATTCTTGACGTAAAGAGGGAATGTAGAGATTTATCTCATGTTCCAAGATAGGAAATGCGTTGAAAGTATTAAACAAAAAAAAGTGTATAGGAATTATAAAATACTATGTATATAATTTTATTTTTTAAAGTTTCCTTTCACAGAAATTATTACTGACATCAGCCCAAGCGGCACGCCTCCACCAACCTTAGAGAATAAAGACCTTTGACTAGGATGCAAAATCAGAGGAAAAATAAAAACTGACAGAACTGTAAGTTCGTAACCATTTTTGAATTTTACATCGATTAATTGTTTTCGACCGACGACCTTGTGAAGGCCGCAGGAACCCGTTGGATGCGAGAAGCACAGAATCGGTCGAAGTGGAAGTGCTTGGGGGAGGCCTATGTCCAGCAGTGGACGTCTTTTGGCTGAAATGATGATGATGATGAATTGTTTTCCTATTTTAACTTTTTCGGACTTACAGGGCCGTCATGGGGCCGTCTTTAACCTATTGGAGGCCCAGGGCACATTAGGATCAAGCGGCCCCTGTGGTAGATAAGAGACAATAAGAGAAGCATACTAATATTTCATAACTGCCCCCCAGTTATGAAATATTAGTATGCTTCTAGAAAGGTATTGTAGTTCGCACTGCAAATCACTTATTTCTTATTTTGTCATTGAATCGGGTAGGTACTAATAATGCATAGAATGGAACGGCGGCTGCAAATAATGTATTTTTATGAGGTCAGGTCGGGGCCCCCGAAGATCGCGGGGCCCTGGCCACTTGCCCAGAGTGCCCGATGGAAAAGAGGGGCCCGCGGACTTACCTGGGTTGTGAAGGTCAGATAGGCAGTCGCTCCATGTAAAATACTGGTACTCAGCTGCATCTATTTAGACTGGAAACCGACCCCATGATAGTTGGTAAAAGGCTAGGAGAATGATGACTTACCTCATTTTATTTATTGTTAATTTTCGCCCGTCATAAAAAAAAAACCTCGCAGAACTTTCCCACATAACGATCGACCCAAGCCCTCTATTCATATCCATACTTAAACCAATACGATGCGATACCAATACACTCACACACAGACAGACAGTTGCAATCTCCCTTCAAAGCGATATCGGTTTAATATAAGATCCAGATTCGATGCCCGTTCTAATCTTGTTTCACGTTTCTCAGTACCATTCCTTTTGCAACTGTTATTGAATATTCGTAAGTGTTTATGTGGTTAAATTGTATGTATACAAGGGGCTTTAAGAGGATTTGAGGGGCTCATGGTTGGAGTACCACATGAATTTATCAGTCGATAGCTGTGGTCTTGGGCTTGAGTGACAGTTTAGACGTTTCTTCTCCTTACAAATGGGCAAATGGTTTCCAAATATTTGGGGTAATTGTGGTAAGGTCGGATGTCTTAAGATTAGTTTCGTTCAAACGAGTGAATGTTCATTCTAGAACCTAGGGGATCCTACTAAATCATTTTCGAGTAGTACGAGCATTCTTTCGTTAGTCTATCTATTAAAATGTCAAGAGTAGTTCTGGTTCTATTTTCATTAATTTGGTGTAATCAAAGTCAAAGTCAAAGCATTTATTTCAAATAGGCACATTAAAGGCACTTTTGAACGTCAAAAATTACGATAAATAAAATAGAATTGATTCTAAAAAAATAAAAACGCACCTTTAGATCTGCCAATCAGATTAACCCGACAATCCAGTTTAGGTGTACAGAAATTAGGGATCACAGCCCTAAGACTGGAAGACAACCACGTCAGAAGGATGTCAGTTATGTTATTATTTTTAGCAGAGAGAACGCACTCTGCAAAAATAGTACCCCTATCGTCTTGTTAAAACATTTTTAGATATAAGCAATGGCTGCGGTCAAGCGAAAGGTAGCATTTTATCAAATTAAAAAGGTTTCTTCGCGATATGCAATCCTATTCAAATGTCAAAGTCAAATCTTGTATACTCGCAAATTAAGTAATACTTGATAAGTACAAGGGCTGGCTTTCACCTTGCCCAGAGGGCAAAGAGTATATAATCATAATTATAGTCTTTGCCAGAGGGTAAATATTGCCATACAACATGGCAAATTGGCAATGCCATCAATCTCTTAGGTACTTACATTACCAGTCGACAGCGATGCGGGTGAATTTTTGACGCCATATTTATATTTTTCTTATTTTGTTTACTGTAGTCGATCATATACTTTTATTGTTTCTAAAACTTACGTTTTTTGTGTTTAGGTCCTGTAAGCCCCTTAATAGTTTTAGTTAGGTTAGGATATTATAATTGTTTTTATTTTGATAGTTTGTTAGTTTAGTACATATTTTTATCATCCTAAATAAATAAAAATAATTTATACTTGATTATTGCATTATTTCTGGTTCCCTTACGACAAAAGCGTGTCTCCAAGCCATTCAGAAGCCACATGATTTAGCTGCCGGAAGGTGGACAGTGCGTCATCATCAATCAACATTACGTATGGCCGACAGTAAACATGTTACGCTATTGTTATGTGGTCGTTAATGTCCACGGAATGGGTGCTGTGACGGACTGGCTGATGTCTGCTGGGGATTGAGGTGACGAGTCATAGGTGTAACCTACATAAGTAGGGAATCAGGCATTAAGTCCACCTCTGTACATTTGTGTGTAAATAAATATCTAATAAAAATACAATTTAACCCCATACAAGAGTAACTATATCCCATTAAATATACATAAACTATAACTATAATAACTATAATAACATGTACATAACTCGTCATAATTCCACACGACGGACAGTGCAAGTAACTCATTGATTCAAGCTGTGTATGCTCGCGACTCGTGTCCATTAGGCAGATGGACCGAACGCGCTCAGATTTACATTGCAAATGGTCCGTCAAAGGTCCTCGTTGTTAGAATGTTTCATTTCACTCACAAGTTTTACAAAAATCAAAAGCGGGATGCGTGTGGATGGGAAAAACGAAGGTGCTTTTTGTAACGACAGTTATGAATTAGAGTTTTTAAATTGGAAAAATTTAACCTGAAGAGGGGCCCGTGGCTAAATAATAACAGCCGTCTGTGGATGGGTGACCGTCTTTACAAACCGAGACCCCTCCGTGCCTCGGAAAGCACGCTAAGCCGTTGGTCCCGACTGTCATTCGCGGATCTTTGACAGTCGTTACGGGTAGTCAGAAGCCCGAAAGTCTGACAACCAGTCTTACCAAAGGTATCGCATTACCTAGTAACTGGGTTGTGGAGGTCAGATAGGCAGTCGCTTCATGTAAAATACTGGTATTCAGCTGCATCCGAATAATCTGACAAAAAATCATAATGATTGTATGTATAGTATGGTTTTTATTTTGAAAATAAAGTTTTTAGAGGTATCTTCATGATTTTTTTCTATCATATCAAATTAGTTGTATTAGGTTTTCAACACACTATCTACCTAGCATATATCCTGAAGAATATCATATATTTTTCTGATTTTGTTTACTGTAGTCGATCATATACTTTTATTTTTTCTAAAACTTGCGTTTTTTGCGCTTAGGTCCTGTAAGTCCCTTAAGAAATAACATTTCTTTGCCGCAACATTTTCATCTCATCACAAACTTCACTGTAAACGGACTTTTAATACACTCTGATTTTCTTTTCCCCCAGACAGAATATTTTCCTCACGCAAAGGCAAAGGTAGGTAACTATATCCTTTAATAAAAATAATATGATAACCGATAAAAAGATTAGGTTTCCGACTCGTCTTAGATCTGATCCATCTTTGTCGATTTGCCTTCGTTTCGAGCCCTTCGGGAAATTCGATGCATTATCGATTTATTTAGGGCTGGGAAGGATGTTGTATCGATGTTTTTTTTTTGAAAATGTCGTCTCCTGATATGCAGAGCAGTGGTGGCGCAGTGGTAACGACAGCGACTTAAAAGTTGTAGGTTGTAGGTTCGAACCCAAAACAGGAGCTTTACTTTGTATAAATTACTAGCTGTCCCCCGCGGTGTCACACACTGCGCGGCTCCTAAGGGTCGTAACGTGATGTTATATAGCCTATAGCCTTCCTCGATAAATGGACTATCCAACACAAAAATAATTTTTCAATTCGAACCAGCAGTTCCTGAGATTAGCGCTTTCAAACAAACTCTTCAGCTTTATAATATTAAGTATACATTTCATCACCACTGCTTTCAAAATGGTGAAGGAAAACATCGGGAGGACCCCGGCATGTCTTAGAACCAAAAATTCGAAGACATGTGACATTTACCAATCCGCACTGGGCCCGCGTGGTGGATTATGGCCCACTCCCTCTCACCGAGAGGAGGCCTGTATCCCAGAAGTGGCATAATCAGCATTATAGGCTGATTATGGTGTGCCGTATTGTAAATAAAAAGTAAATGTACACTTACTTTCATAAAATAGACGTAAAATATAAAATGATTAGTTTTCAGCTATTATAGCTTTGATCTTGAAACCAGGTTCGTAAGTACCATAATCTGCCTATAATGTTCCCACTGCTGGGACACCGGCCTCCTCTTTGTTGAGGGATTGGGCCGTAATCCACCACGCAGGCCCAGTGTTCGTATGTAGGTTTGTAAGTAAATATATATAAAAAAAAATTCAGGTTTCAAGAAAACATTTTATCGACGTTGAGCTTCTAACGGAATTTATCGACTAACACAGTACAGCACTAAACCGCGCGTCTAGGATTACTGTCCACCGGAATACCTGAGTACATTGTGATGGATTTCAGGTTACCCCGCATGTGAGTCTGGTCCGTAAATAAATTCCGAAGTTAGGTATTTAATACGATAGAGTATCGGTCTGACCTTCCTCGGGGAAATCAGGCATCTTCAGTTTTGTTCCACTAGAAGATGCATTTGCTGGTAGATCTTTCTTTGGATTATTCAGATCTCTGTTAGATAAAGTTTTGTCAGAACTAGATGATTGATGCTGGCTGTTTGCAGAATTTGAAAAGATAATAAATTGTATGAAAGTTTTAGCGGAGGTTATTGTTTGTCTGCCAAAGAGAATGGCAGATTGGATGGTCTGTGAAGTTTTAGTTCTAATTTTAGCTAGAACTGCTACTCAATATGTGTATTGCGGGATTAGGTACAGTCGCCAGCACCTCAAGCTACCCGAAACTGTAAAATTTTTCCAATCAACTATGAACCTTATGTTTTCGCGATAAAGTTGAAAATCTATTAAAGAAATTTGACAGATTGTGGTAGCTTGATGTGCTGGCGTCTGTACATATTGCACCATATGACGCCGTTATTGCCCGCATTTGAATAAATTTCGTGGGAAGCGCCCAATCAGTATTTCCCTAGATATCGACAATGGACTTCACATCCCTACACCATTCTATATTATAGAAGATTATAGCTGAACAAATTGTGGGGGATTCCACAGCACTCGGTTTGTACGCAATGCTCGGATTACCAAACGCCGATTGTGGGAGACAGGAAAAATTTAAAATGATGTAAGTAGGTACCTATGATGTCTTTTCTCTTATTTTTCTTTTTTGAAGTGAAAACTTCTTTAGGCGCGTTGGGTATTTTTTGAGATGGGGAAAAAACCATTCAAAATCAAAATATTTTATTTCACATAAGCCTACATGGGCACTTATGAAACGTCAGAAGCTAGGTGCACGAACTTGTGATTGAACTTGCGACACCGTAAAAGAGACCTCTGTTTTAAGTTTTGGCCATTATAAAGACTTCAACTCTCGGGGCATTTTCTTTGGGAAGAATTATACCTTCAAACATATTTATAAAATTTCTACGCTTTTTCAAGTTTTCACTTCACTCCTGCACTCCTGGAGTGCCACTGTTTTTTTTTGGCGCTGAAAAACGAGAGGACAGTTTCACAACATTCGTTTTGCACGTGTAGCTAGGTGTCGGTAATTATTATCATTTGGTGAGACACACGTACTAGCTAATTAAGAGGGGCTTTTTTTTTTTTTTGCGGTTGGGAAATCTTCAAATGACCCCTCCCGCTCTGGGTGGAGCGGACTAAAACCCACCCGTGTTCCTTCCTTAGCCCTTTATGTTCCGGGCCAGCGGTAACCCTTTCGGACAATCCCGCTGTGGCTAAGTAATAACAGCCGCGCGGTTCGATCGGCTACGGTTGCCGCGGTTGGTCCGTGGATGGGTGACCATCTTTACATAACACGACCCCTCCGTGCCTCGGAAAGCACGTTAAGCTGTCTCTATCTCTCTATTTTTGACAGTCGTTACGGGTCATCAGAAGCCAGAAAGTCTGACAAACAGTCTTACCAAAAGTATCGTATTACCTAGTAACTGTGTTGTGGAGGTCAGATAGGCAGTCGCTCCATGTAAAATACTGGTATTCAGTTACATCCGGTAAGACTGGAAGCCGACCCCAAGATAGTTGGGAAAGGCTTGGCAGATCATGACGACACTAGGTGATTAGTTAATCATGTCACAACCTAACATACACTTTAATTATTCACGCAATAATAATAAACCATTTATTTTCAGGTAACAAAGACCCATAGATACATACCTTAACCTAAGTATACCTACATAATATTATAGTAACAATTTTGAAAATGATACCTACATGAAAGCCAAAAACCGTGCATCTCCCATTCACAACAGCCCCTTTTCTAATAAGCAGCCATTACTGAAATTAAAGCATCAATCTCTTCACCGCGTCAATAGCTTTCGCACTCCTGTAAGATTTCGGTCAAAGAGTAAAAAACACGCGTGTAACAGATCTGGCGTTATGTCGACTCGATATATTGGTCATATTTACTGCCTTGTTGGTTTAGACTGGGGATCTGGTACACTTGCGCGTAAGACATTTCCCCGAAAGTCCAATCGCGGAATTTTCGTTCGCACAAGTGTCTATCGTGCAAGTGTCCGTTCGCGCAAAAGTATGGACATATCCGCGAATGGTCGTCGATGTCTAGAATATCCACGAATGGTATTTGATGTCTAGAACTCCAGAGTTCGCTCGTGCAGTTGCTGAGCAAGATTTGAACAAGTTGCAAGTGCCAGCTTTTTTAAGATTTTGTCAGTAGGTAGTCAGTCCATAACTGTTATTATAAAGCCTGCCCCTTCTTTACCATCGGCGAGGTCTGCAGTGTAGTCCTGTTATTTATAAACTTAAATTCACTGTCACGAATTTGAACCTAAGTCTTCGAAAGTAACTAAAAAAAATAACAAAAAATATAACAACAACAACTTAAAATAACTTTAATGTCGGAAGTCAGTGGCAAACAACGAAAATGCGAACCCAACGACACCGACTTCCGAAATTAAAGTTATTTTTCACTTTGTAGTGCCTTTTTTGGAAGTCGGTTGTGTTTGATTTGTAAAAAATGTTTTTATATGGTAACTTCAAAACGGTCTTTACATGTCCTTTCTGTAACAACGTTGTGATCTACGTCACAGGTGAAAGTTGGTTGTGGTCGCGACATAAATTCCCGTTTAAGGCAATAAACGCTTGTTACGCTTACAGCTGCGGATTAGGAGTGCTCGCCCATTGCGGTGGGGTTCCGTAGCCCAAGAGATTAAGGTTTGTAAAAATTTTAGAAAATATTCTACTCCCACTGAGTACTTCGTAGTCTAAGAATGAATATGACTGAGAAATAATACTAGGTTTTACATGGTATTTATTACTTAAGGAAGTTTTTAGAGACAATATTTTATTTTATTTTACAGTTTTTGGAAATCTTATAGCTAAACACTTTTGCACGATTGAGAGTAACAAAAATAAGGCCAATTACAAGTTTTCACAGATAGAAGAGTAAAAACATTATCATAAGAAAAAATATGTTTCTAAACAGCGTAAATTGTTATCAATTAGTTATAATTTGTCGTCGTATCTCGTGCTACTAGACGAATTATCTCAACCACACCAGCTTATAATGTTCCCACTGCTGGGACACAGGCCTCCTCTCTGTGAGAGGGAGTGGGCCAAAATCCGCCACTCGCGACTAGTAATTTGGGGCCGATACCATTGGGCCACCATTGCTTTGACTAATTACCTAAACCAATAAATAATTTAAACATACGAGTTCAAATTAATGTTAAAACGGAAAACAGGTTCCTAGTCAAGTAGCCTAGGTACTCAAGCAAAGGGAATTGAAGATTTTTGTATGGCGGTCACGCATGAAACCTATATTTCATGCGTGGTCGCCACAGGTGTGCCATGGACCTTCAAAGCCATATCATATTTTTCTTTCATTTAAGAGCGCCATCCCCAGCTGTATCCAAAATGAGATTTTTTCGAATTATCGGAAAATCTAACTTCGGATACAGCTGAAGCTGAGATTGAGGCAGTTGTGTCAAGTTCAACATTACACAATCAGCCAATAACGTTCCCACTGCTGGGACACAGGCCTCCTCTCAGTGAGAGGGAGTGGGCCGTAATCCACCACGCGGGCCCGTTGCGGGTTGGTAGATGTCACATGTCTTCGAATTTTTGGTTCTAGGATATGCCGGTTTCTTCACGATGTTTTCCTTCACCGTTTTGAGAGCAGTGGTGGTGGAATAATTTACACAAAGTAAAGCGCCTCTCTGGGTTCGAACCTACGACCTACAACTCGTAAGTCGCGGCCGTTAGCGCTGAGCTACCATAGGTCAACATTGTCACAATGAATTAGTAGAGTGAAACTAACGTCTTAATGTAAATAAAAAGATAGAATAGAACACTGAACACTCTACTTCTCTCTTCTTCTTTTTCTTTCTTTTTCTCTTTGCGGTTTGTTTGCTAAACACATAATCTACACGTTGCTTGTTCTACAAATCTCAGTAACCACCTGAGCCTCGTTTTTCCTGAATTACGTGATCGGATATATTTCTCATTACACGTACTTACTTCTTTAAAACATGCTTCTTTGAAAGATAATGTAACATAACGTCTTTATACCCCGAAGGTGTACGCAGAGGCGTTGCACAAAGGAGACCCTGACACAGGCGAGTCTTTAAACAGGCATAGATCTAGACTCTGAGCTATTCCTGAAGAATTGTAAATGGAAAAACACACTTTGCCGGACCTGGCGGTCGAACCCAGCATCCTAAACTATGCAGTCCAACGAGGTCACATTCACAAAACTTATGAAATAAGTGTAGGTTACGTATAGACAATATTGTTCAAAGAAAATATGTTTGAAAATCTATCAAAATTTAATAACATTTATTCTCTTGCAGCAAACAAAAGGTTTTTAATCTTCCCATCGGAGTCGCGGAAGCGGGAAAATTTACAAAACGTCTACCCGCGTTTGTTTACCCCTGTATATTGTGAGTGACGTTATCGACTTGCTTTGTGTCCATCGCTTGTCAAGTAGTGACATCAGAACAATGCAGCCGTGTAGATTACGAAGTGTAAGTGAAATTAACTTCGGTTATCGTTCTATTTTCTAGTAGGACGGAAATGGATGTGAGATGTGTATGTCTTTTGGGTTAGTAGGGCTGGTTATCTTTACGGTTTGGTTATTTGAAGGGGTTGATGATATGTGTGGCAACAGGTGGGGTTGTTTGGCAACGTATGTTACAGGATGATGTAGGGATTTAAAATGCTGCCGAAAGGGGCCCTAGAAGGACATCTAGTTACAGCGCGCAACTTGCGTGTATGACCAGCAGTGCTATTCTGGAAAAATCTCATCGTAAAAACTTAGATGCAGTTTTGATGATGATGAATGTGATGATAATGATTGTGATGTTGCAGTTTTTAAAAGAAGAGAAAACACTATCTTTCTACTTCATCATAATTGTGTTTGTGTTTATTATTTTGATTACGTTATAATTATTAACATTCTAGTGATATTTATTTTCGAAGTATGTATGTTTGTAAGTATATTCTTATTATTATATAAGTGAATTGTTTATGATTTTATGTTTCTTTTTGATCTCCTTTACTCTTTCACACGCTGTCTACATCTCTCTACCTATTGTCTTATCGCAGATGTGCTATGAAATAAGTATCACCTTTGTACCTATTTTTCTGTTCTCTTTTTTTCTTGTCAGTTTATATAATTATTATGTGTGTCTATATGGTAAAATCACACTAAACACATTATTAATATTATAAAGGCGTAAGTTTGTGAGTGTGTGGGGGTGTTTATATGTTTGTTACTTCTTTACGCTCAAACGGCTGGACAAATTTTGAAAAAAAAAATAGTATGGAGGTAGCTGACACCCTGGATTAACATGTAGGCTACTTTTTATCCCGATATTCTCACGAGATCGACACTTATGCGGGTGTAACCGCGGAGCGCAGCTAGTAAATAAATGAATGAAGTGGACTATCAAGTCGCGGCCGTTACCACTGGGCTACCACTGCTGCAAAGAAACGACGATGTCTTTGAAAATATCAAAGATGGCTCCCATAATAACTAAGACCTGCCAAACATACGAGACATCTACACCGTACCTGTACCCTTTCCATATCATCGTTCGTAGTGCGTGTTCCGACACATTACCTCGAGAAGTTCCTCCAGCAAGAGTTCTGGCCGAAGGGCGTTGTGTACCGCCGTTTCGTGGCTGGCTACATGACACCAGTCAGCGAAACACGACGCAGAAACTTCGTGTGCGTTAGTTTTTAGTGTAATTATAATGTTGTATATATTTAAAGTATTTTTAAGTTATATTAATATTGTATTGTATGTGTTTATATGGGCCTTGATGCCTGAAATAAATGGATAAATAATAAATAAATTCATAGATCAGAACTGAAAAACGAAATTATATGAAAACCCTTTGAAATTAATTTATACTGGAATTTATTTGCCATATAAGGGGTGTACTCAATAACTGAATGGCAGATGAGACAATCAATGTTCAAAACCTTTGTTCAGGGTTGTATTGTTTTAATACAAATAAATGTGAATGGTTTGCTCTCGGCCCGTGACGGACCAGTGGATTCCAATACAATAATACATAATAAATTCTACTGATATCATTGTCATGTAAATTCGGAAAATGTGAGGAATTTAATATGACCAAATGTTTGTTAATGATAATGTATGAGTTTCCATGTTTTGCGTTCATTCGGTATTCAGTTTAGTTCGATTTGTGTTTGGTGGAAATTGTTTAGTATAGTGACCATAGGAGCAATGGTGGCCCAGAGGCATCGACCCCGACTGACGAGTTGTAGATCGTGGGTTCGAATCCAGGCAGGCATTATACTTTGTAGGTATATTTAATTTTATCACCACTGCTCTCAAAACGGTGAAGGAAAACAGTGAGGAAACCGGCTTATCCTAGAACCAAAAATTTTGAAGCCATGTGTCATCCCATCCACCAACCCGCACTGGGCCCGTGTGATGGATTACGGCCACTCCCTCTCACCGAGAGGAGACCTGTGTCCCAGCAGTGGGAACATTATAAAATGATTATGCTAAATGAAAATAGTTAGGTAAATGTTACTTTTAGCGTTGGAAAAATCTTGCATTGCTAAAACGTTATTCACTTTTTAGTATTGCACGCAATGATTTCAAAAGTAAGGATACGCCCGTCTGAACATTTTACATAGAAGTTCTTCATTCGAAGTTCGCGCGCACCACTGTCAACTGAGTCGCGTTGGCCCTAAAACCGTCATTTTAGGGCCAGCGCGTTGGTGCCATTTAGTCGCGCCGTCGTTAGCCCGGTCCTTACGCTAGTAATATAATATATGTCAATGATTGCACGTTAGGTTTTTTGCAAAAACATGAACATAACCTTATCAGCCTTGCCTATGCTCTTTATAAGTTACCTTTCATTTTGTTCTAAACTTTTAACATCAACAACAGTAAATTTAATTACCAAACTTAAACACCGAAGCTAAAGTGACATAAATAAACGTACTGCCAAAAAAATGCCGAACGCCAACTGAAATATTCAAAAAATGGTGTTCGAAAACGAAACGAAATTCGAACTCGGAATAACAGTGCGTCCAACCGTTAGACCGACTCGTGAAATTTTAACTAGCCGCCCGCACTGTGCACTTTTATTTGCACAGACGTGTATGCTGCAATACGTCGCTTGTTTCGGTAAACTTTAGTTGCGGGTGCCCGTACAGTCAACAAATTGTTTTTGCTTACATTACACTGCGTGCCCGAATAATTGGGCAGTGTACACTTGTTAATTCATTACGGTTGATAGACAGGTGGTAATGAGCGGAAAATATTTATAGTGCATTTTTAAGTTTAATTACATTGTGAGGTTGCGTTGCAAAATACGAATCAGATAGTGGTATTTTCAGACGTGAAATATGTAGCTGCTGTAATGGAAAATATGTAATTAACTGCTTATTTTAACATGAAAAATGATTGCGTTCGAGGATATCGTCGGATTATATTATTTATGGTAAAGTTTTTAAAATTACTACTAGCATAATCAGCCTCTAATGTTCCCACTGCTGGGATACAAGCCTCCTCTCTGTAATCCACCACGCGGGCCCAGTGCGGGTTATTAGATGTCACATGTCTTCGAATTTTTGGTTCTGGGATATGCCGGTTTCTTCACGATGTTTTCCTTCACCGTTTTGAGAGCATGAATGATGAAATAATTTACTCATTTTATATTATATACTAGCTGCGCCCCGCGGTTTCACCAGCTTATGTGTTGATCCTGTTGGAATATCGGGTTAAAAGTAGCCTATATGTTAATCCAGGGTGTTAGCTACCTCCATACAAAATTTTATCAAGATTGGTCCAGCCGTTTGAGCGTGAAGAAGTAACACACATGTAAACACACCCCCACACACACTCACAAACTTTCGCCTTTATAATATTAGTGTGATAATATACTATAATTATCATTTATTTAAATTGAACTATTTGGAGGCACTTTTGTGATTAATTATTTCATTGTTGAAATAATTTACACAAAGTGCCTGTGTGTTCGAATCTACGACTTACAACTCGTAATTCGCGGTCCTTACCACTGATCCACCACTGCTCGAAATGGTACTAATGTAAACAATTCACGCAATGAATGAATCTTAGATTAATTACACATCTAATCACCAAGGACTTTTTGAACATTTTCTAAGTGATCGATATCAGTCATCGCTGTAATGACACCTGAAAATGTAAAAAAAAAAAAAATCCTACACGTAAACACTATCCCAGACAGAACACTATACCCCGCATCTACCCAGTACAAACAAAACTTCCACCAACTCTAAATTCATAAGAAAACTCAAACAAAAACAAAAGTCGTCGAGGAATGATAATGAAATTCATTATAGCATAAAAATAGTAAAATAAGCTCTCTGTATAATGGCTTCAAGTTTAATAATACAGTTTGAGCGATATCGCAGCTGCATTCATCGACTAAGAAAATTTAATCCAACGGGGCGCCGAGTGTCTCCAGCTGAACCCGAATATACGAAGCTGATAAAAAGCTCTACAAATTTAAATATTTTCCGAATAGCATAATCAGCCTATAAGGTTCTTACTGCCTGGGACACAGGCCTCCTCTCGATGAGAGGGAGTGGGCTGTAATCTACCACGCGGGCCCAATGCGGGTTGGTAGATGTCACATATCTTCGAATTTTTGATTCGACATGCTGGTTTCCTCACGATGTTTTACTTCACCGTTTTGAGAGCTGTGGTGATGGAATAAGTTACACAAAGTAAAGCACATATCTGGATTCGAACATACGACCTACAACTCGTAAGTCGCGGCCGTTACCAATTTTTGGAACGAATTTCTTTAATGCGGCTGGTAGAAATTGTCACGCAACGAAAAAGCGTGCGACTTTGTCCAGAGGTAGTGATAGTTTGTATGGTTTTCTAGAGTGCCGAAGCCGATAGTAAGGTAAAAATGAAAATCTAAGACGGCGGCTGCCAAAACTTAAACATTTTCCGTCATGGGTGTCGTTTTAAAAGTTTTTGAGGGTGCTAATACCGATATTAAGGTAAAAATGAAAATCCAAGACGGCGGCTGCAAAAACCTAAAAACATTTTTCGTCATGGGTGTCGTTTTCATAGTTTTTGAGGGTGCTAAAGCCGATAGCGAGTCAAAATGTAAATCTAAGATGGCGAAAATTTTATGAGAGCTTCTAAAAACTTATACTAGATGGCTCTGTATTAAAAACGCGTATTAAATTCACAATCGAGTCACACACTCGATTGTGAATTTAATACGCGTTTTTATGCATGCAGGTATCGGTTGTTTCCTCACAATGGTAACTCCTTAAACATCTGTTTTTTTTTTGTTACAGATGGTGGCTTCCTGTTTGAAAGTTACCTATGGTCACTTGCAGCACCGAGTGGTTTGCCGAAGTGCAGCAAATCAAAGAAACAAAGTTGAAAAGTTTTACGTGCCAACTTCACTATCTTCCAACATGGCAGAAAAAAATATGATGGTTTGTGGCTGAAATAAACATTGCAATAATTATAATCTATCTGCGACCTATCTGATAGCACTAGCAATTTGAATCGTGCTATATAAAATTATTTTGGAAAAATAGTTAATACAAGAAACTTCAGTATCTAATTTCTAATTTGCGCTCATATGTCCCTTATAAAGACTCCAGAGCTTCAGGGAATGTGAAAGACAATAACACATTTTTCTCATAGGTAACACAAGAATTTCAAACGTCTCTTCTACAAGACTAATTGAAAAATACCTTCTCCACATTTTTTCCGCGCTCCAAACCCCGGGGAAAGGCTAAATCTAGTAAATTAGTTTCATTATCACTATGTCCCAGGTGCTTCACAAAGCGCTTGTTTTTGGCGCGACCTCTCCCCTACCCCCACTACTTGCACCCCCCTATCCGTCTTAACCAGCTTTATTAAGTTGAACTCTTTAGCTGGAGTAGTTTTAAGTTAGTCTACTGGGAGCGATTAGTTACCTTTCTTTGTTAAAGAATTGAATAGTTTCCGACGTTTTTTGCTCTTTGTATTGTGTTAAATAGGAGCTTAATAAAAGATAGTGGAAATCGCTTGGGAGTGTTTTCTGTTTTCGTTTAGATAAATAGTTCAGTTCGACTTTGATTCTATTCATCCTCAGACTTGAAGCTTTGGCCAGGGGGCTCGCTTTGTTAAAACTGTTTGCTCAATTTCAAGTTTTAATTTCTTTCATTTGAAATTCCACTTTCATTAGGCTTTAAACTTTGCCTTTAGAGTTGGAAACTATTGAGAGACCTCTGCGTTAAAAGTTTCAGCCTTATAGGTAGGTAGTGGATGAGTGCCCCAACTAGGGTAGGTATGCCATGGGACAAAAGTTCTAAACTGAAGAAAAAGGATTTTTTTTAACTTGAGAAAACACACCAGACTTTTAACAACTGAATTATTCATTTTAATCTAAAAGGTTCAGCTTCCAAGAAAACTGTCAGACTTCTTGAAAGTCGAGTAATTCTTAAAGAAGGTAGTTAAAGCGAGAAATAAACAAACAAATACGACAATACTCTTAAACCGTAACCCAAATCCTTATCCAAAAACACATTACCGCGATAAAAACCTGATTAAAGACTTAATTATTTTGTCAACATAATTAATCTTGAGCTCTTGCACGATGTCCGTGTTTTAATTAAATGACAATAACAGGGTATATTTAAAATTAATTTGGTCGCCATCCCGACATTATCGCAAGGCGAGGTGAGAGGACGCATTTATCAGCGCACACTCCAATGCTCTCGTGTAAAATTAAATGACATTTGACGTGTGGCTTAAGTTGTGGGAGGTTGTGGTGTAAAGTGTAGTATACTGTGGAAAATTTGCACCAAATCATGAAAATTTAAGGACTTTGACTTTATGTATGCTTTTTTTAGATGATGCTCCACCCAGAGCGGGAGGGGTAGCTCTGGGTGGAGCGGAAGGGAGTGTCAGACTCTTACTGACTAAAACCCACTCGTGTTCCTTCCTTAGCCTTTTATGTTCCGCAAATAACGTTACTTCTACATACATTATAGCATCTTGGTTAAATATGCGCTTAAGGCTATGACGTAAGCTACGGCTAACTTCAGAACCGGGTTCGGGAAAGGGCGATTTAGCACCTAATCACCGCATACACGCACTAAGACACTGAGAGTCAAAACGGTGAGTCATTTGGCGAACTGTGTCCTATCAAGCTGCATGTATAATAGCTTACTGCTCCCCATCTCTTCGCTTGTACAGACGCCAGAACATCAAGCTACTACAATATGTCAAATTTCTTTAATAGATTTTCAACTTTATCGTTAAAGCGGTTCAAAGTATATTGGGAAAATTTTACAGTTTTGGGTAGCTTGATGTGCTGGCGTCTGTACTTTGCACCATCCCCAAATAGCTGGTACAAATAAAATTAAATGCAGCGTTGAAATTCGACAATGCTTTCGTAATTAGATGTCATAATTTACTGGAAGCGACTCCACTCCACCTCTTATGATTTTTACCTGAACTCAAAGGGATTTTGTTACGGACGATTTGTAGGGTATAATGGGACAACCACTGGTTTTTGAGGTTCCGTCGTCGTTTATGGAAAGCTAAATTATTTGACAGCAGCTGCCGTTCGATTCTGTAAAAATCTCACCGTGAAAACTTAGGCTAACTTCTGAAATAATAATGGCCTTAATAAAATCGTTATTAAATATTTTCCTGTTGTCATAAAAACAACTTTTGCTTTGTTTTTCTAGGAGTACTTATTTCACAATATCTAGACTAAGAAAAACTGAAATGGTCACTAGCATAACCCATGCATAACTGCAATAAAAACAGATTTCAGACGATAATTATTATGTGAGTGCTGTGTACGCCTGTAAGTGACTAATTCACCATAATTCAATGCATGTTATTTATTATTATGTCTATATTACCAGTGAATAGGTCGTTGGTGTACCTTTTAAATAAATAAATAAATAATCTGCAGAGACCATCATAGTCATGATCTCATGGTCCACACATGATCTGACCAAGATAATGTCTGGACTTTAAAGGAGACTGTGAAACTTTGAGTTTATTTCAGTTTCTTCTCAGAATAGTCAGATAGAAAACAAGGACGTCATCTAGTTTGAAAAAAAATTACGTGCAAAATACAAATACTTTTGCACTTCAAATACACATTTTTTAAACCTACATACAGAAATAAATATCGTTTATAATTTACCGTGATGAATTTTTAACATCGTGTTTGTGTTCAGGAAAACTAAATAAAAAAAATGCCCAAGTGCGAGTCGGACACGAACACGAAGGGTTCCGTACCACAAATTTAACACTAAATTTTTTTTAATACAATGTAGTTAACACCGAAAAAACACGTTTCTTCTATCGGGACGCCATTTATTTTTTATTGCTATAGCAGCCATAGTAATAAACACTCTGTGAAAATTTCAAGTGTTTACCTATTACGGTTCAAAAGAGACAGCCCTGTCAAACTAAAAGCATTTATTTCAATTAAACCTTTTCCAGGCACTTTTGAATTGTCAAGAAGTCGGTCAGTCAGGAAATATGAAGCTAGTTACCCATTCCAAAGCATAGGTACCTAAGGAGAAGAACGGGCAAGAAACTCCATGGACACTTTTAAATTACTTGGGACAGACGGACGGACAGCGGGCCTTAGTCCTAAGGTCTCGTTGGTACGGAGCCCTAAAAACGAAATCTCTTTCTCCAACCATCTTGTTTTCCCTATCTACATTATGAGCTAGCAGCTTACTTTTCATCCTTCCACTGAAAGACTAGACACACAAACCAGACACGTAAACAAAAAGAAAAAATTCACCAGACCGACCAATAGCACTGAATATTTCAGTCTAGTATCGGGACGTGTTTTTTTCAGTTCGTCGGAGCTTTGTTTCAATGTAGACTAATACGCGGGAAGCATTGGGCTTTCTGTAGTAATACATTTTTCATCATAACTGTGTAGTGAATGTTTCAATTTTTCATTAAAATGTCGCTTTTTGATGTTTATTTGTTTCTCTCGTGTTTTGTTTTTTGTAATTGTAACAGTTGTTATTGAATTGTGTTTTAGCGGGTATTGTTGGTTAGTTAGTTTTTTAAATTGTGATGTTTTTGTGTAGAACATGTAACTGTATTTGATATTTTATTGATATATATTATTCCTTTGTCGGGCTTAAAATATTGGGGTATCTAATTGAAAATACTTAGATACTATGAGTATTTGATAGTTTTAGATGATGAAAAATAAATATACCTATATGTACTTTACAAGACCAAGAAACCCTTTTTGAAGTGAAAACTTCTTTAGGCGCGTTGTTGCATTTTTTGAGAAATGAAAAATCATTGAACTCGCGCCACTGTTACCGTAAGGGACACCGCGCGTGTTTTGTTTATAAGACGATTAAAAAAATACCCGCTTCGAATGTGTTCGGCTGTCCTCGGGATGTACTCAGTTTTAATGTATATCAGATATGTCAGTGAGTGATGGCAAAGTATTCTGTTTGTGTTTTGTTTTCACTTCTGTCGGCACTCCCGGAGTGCCACTGTTTTTTTTTGTTACCCTGTCTGTCCCACTGCTGGGCCACCCAGGTCATCTCGCCGTCTCTTTCTGGGCCGGCCTCGTGTCAGCACCGTTCACCTTCAGGCACAAATATTAACTTGCGTTAATAAAACACAAGCTCTTTAACATTTTGACTTAACAAAAGAGCTCTATCTCTATTCAAACAATTAAAAAATAAAATGGAGTCTAAACTGCAGTTCTTTGCATTCAGCAGACGTATTCCATCGAGTCTCTACGGTAGAATACCCTTTACAAAGACTCTACTTTGTCAGTGTCGTTTGCTCTACATCTCATTTACTGTGTCTCTACAATTATAGAGAAAGGAAGCTCGCTGTTTAATATGCAAATTAAAATTGTAGAGCTTATGATGTTGGAAGTTTTCTTGTTTTAATTTCTTTTCTTTTCGTGGGAACGTAGAATATAGTCGTGGGTAAGGGAAATAGTTCTCTCTGTGAATGTTAAAGCGTTTTCTGTTAAGCTTGGTAGAGGTGCGGCTGTTTTTACTAGTTTATCACATTACTTTAAAAAAAACGTTATATTTAAACTAAACCTTGCAAAAAAAACCTTTTAACTTTACAGGCACTTTTGAATTGTCAAGGGGTCGGTCAGCCAGAAAAATGAAGCTTGTTGCCCATTACAAATTGTTGTAGGTACCTAGATATGGAGTAAAACTGGAAAAAACTCCACGGAAATTAACTCTTTTAAATCAAAATATTGGTTACATCATTCAAGTTGAAATTATACATGTGAGAATGATGTGTTTTCCTATTGACATGTCATTGTGTAACTACCCATAATTTTCTTTCTTAATTATTTTTTTAATTATTTAAACTTTATGCACAAGTAAAAAAATATTGTACAAAGGCGGACTTAATGCCTGAGGTATTTTCTACCAATCAACCTTAGGGTGATGCAGAGACAAAACATGGCAAGTGCAGCATACGGGATAAATAGCTAGGAAATGACTATAAAATACAATAATAAATACTAATACATACATATATTTAAACAAAATGAATTGTCAAGAGAAAAAAAAATCGGTAGAGGAGAAAACGAATCCAGCAAATCGATCAACTTCTGACCGATATGTTCACGTCACGTGCCTTCACTTTAAAAGATAACCAACTGGTTGCCGTCCTGATGTTCAGATAGCGCATTCCAAAGAAAGACCGCCTTGACAAATAAACAAAAATGAATGAAGTCAGAACGGTGAGAAGGAAATCGTAGAAGACGATTGTTGGTGGAACTAAGATTTTTAGCAGGGGCAGAGCATAAATATTGAATTTGGGAAGTCATGTAAGAAGGAGCAGTGGGTTTGTCGAGAATAGAGAACAACGTAGTCACAGTCCTCAACTCTCTGCGCTGGCGAATCATCATCATCTGCCTGCCTTTTCCCAACTATGTTGGGGTCGGCTTCCAGTCTAATCGGATGCAGCTGAATACCAGTATTTTACATGGAGCGAATGCCTATCTGACCTCCACAACCCAGTTACTGGGTAATACGATACCCCTTGGTAAGACTGGACTGCGCTGGCGAATGGAGTAATCATTTTAAATACCAATCAAATTAAAAACCATCTTATATTTATAGGAGCACCTGATCTAAGGGCTACACAAAACTGCGATGCGACGTCGCATCGTAAAAATCTACGAGCTCGCACAACCCATCGCAAGGCAGTTCTCTGCGTTGCGAATTCGCATCGCACCGATTCACAGTTTTGTGTACAGACGCCAGCATATAAAGTGACTACAATCTGTCAAATTTCTTTAATAGATTTTCCACTTTATCGCTAAAGCATAAGGTTCAAAGTTGATTGGGAAAATTTTACAGTTTAGGGTAGCTTGATGTGCTGGCGTCTGTACAGGCCCTAACTCTGTCTTCCACTTACCAAGTCACAGACGCTATTTATTTAACCCGAGATGTTGCGTTGTCACCCTACATGCCTACATGTCAGTGTCAATATAAGGAAAACCGACGACGTAGGGTGTAAAACGCTGTCATTGCGTAGACAGATACACGACGTATTAATTGTAGTGAATATATTGTATTACGTGTGCTTTTCGGGGAGTATCAGGCTCACTACTTAGGCACGTGTTGATTTGAGTACGAGCGTTCAGGGGATCAGACCGGAATAAATCGTATAAAAGAAGATTAGTGACAAAAATTTAAAAGAGTATGCTTAGATGATTTGGTCATGTTTAGAGGATGAATGAAAAGCGACTAACAAAAGGTATTTACAAGGCAGAGGTCAGTGGAAACGCCATGATGATGGACATGATGGTGATGTTCTTCAGAAATGTCAGGTGCGTAGTACCTACTCGCAACCGGCGTGCGTGTATGACCAGGGGTCCTAAAAAGGCCACTTTGGCAGAATCATAAAAGGATAACAGAATGGACAGTTAACCGTTAAGTTAAACGTATCAAATCCCATTGGTGAAGCATTTTTCAGTTATTTTTTTTTGTCCGTGCTAAAATACCAATCAATCTAATACCAATCTCTTTGATTATACCTACGTAGTGCAGCGAAAAAAGGAAAAACACGGACTGTCTTCGCCATATTACAATTCATAATGTTATCCTTTTATGATTCTCCAAAGCGGCCTTTTTAGGCCCCCAGATGTATGAACGTAAACGAGCCAAAAGGAGTATGTAATGATCGGAGCTGGTGAGGTTCTGTAGTTTCTACCTGCCCTCATGGGGAGAAGGAGTGAGTTTGTGTAAGTATAAAAACTAACACAAAAATACAGCGGTAACCGTATATCCATGTTGGTGGCGGCATCTCGTAAACTGTAACGTATGTATATTGCAAGGAAGGTTAGTTTGCTCATACATTACTCGGAGGCTCGCCTTAAGCCGCACTCATAAAGCCAAATTAGGCGTGTCTTGAAGAGTTATACAGGTTGGTAGGATGGTGAGCTTGTTGACTGACTTTTTTTCGGTTACTTTAAGGTTGACTCTATTGCATTTCTAAAGATAGGAAAGCATTCTTTACACTAAATTATACCTACTTACAGATCAGCGGGACAATTGCGTAACACATTGTCAATTGGAATCGGTTTCATTTTGACAGTTCAACAACATTCATTGCGTTATTTACGTGTTGAGCAGACACATTTTTCGAACTTATGAAGCAATGGATTAGGAATTTGCTTCAAAATGATTCAGATTCCGATTGATAGTATGTTACGCAATTAGGGTGGGTAGGTATTTTAATTTATAAAAGAAAACGTTATGAGAAGATTTTTAACATAAAAGGATTTAATTTATTCCCACTTTAAAAGTGATGGCTGCTATAATAATTTATTCGAGCAATTGATATGAGTGATTGTTAAGAGAGTTTAAATAAACGTGTGAACCATTGTCTAGCACTTCAGTCACTTATATTCTATTTAGGGCCCAAGGGCTTTAACGTTCTAAAATCCTTTAAAACAGTCTCAAAGCACTTTCGTCGGATCATTTTCCTCGCCATTCTTCAGGATCGTATATCACGTTCCCAAGACTTGCCTGAAACGTTTCCCTTCACTCTAATCTCACCCTTACTTCCTCCACATAAGGTCGACTAGATATTTTTCTATATACCTAATTATATTTGTCCAACGTACCTGTTATGTACACGTGTTTTGCTTAAGTTTTAATGTTGTTAGGCTTATTTCTTTGCTACGTGATCGCCAAGCAAGGGTTCTCATTACATATTACTCCTATTTTATGGGACAACTAACTATTGTGAGACAGTAAGGAGAATTAATAAGGTACGGGGAGTTTGACAATTTGTATTCCTGTATGGAGTTAGATGGGGCAAGATTAAAAAGGGAGGAATCCAGTACTTGTTTGACGAGAAAAATATTTACTTGTGCTTAACCAAACAAGAAGAGACTCTCATGCCTCGGTGATCATGTTATCGGTTGTCAAAAGTAAGGTAGAAGTTATGGGTGGTTAGAAAACATAATAAAGGCTCCTTCAAACAGGCGCGACACGCGATAATATCGCGGGCGACACAAAGGCACCGCAAGTCGCGCAACGAGCGGTGCCTTTGTATCGCGCGATTATATCACGTGTCGCGCCTGTTTTTAGGAGCCTTAACAGTCCTCTAGACGGTATTTCGGTTATCGCAACCTATCTCAATGGAGACTAGCCTTCGGCGCGGGAGAAATTATAGTGCACAAGCGTGTGCGCAGACACAGGTGCACTCTCTCTTCCCTCACTCTCATAGTCTGATGGAACGGTATGCAATCTGACACGGCCGAAGAGAGATCAGGCGCAGGACCAACGGTTTAACGTCCTTTCCGAGGCACGGGGGTAACACACCGTCAGAAATACGAGAGTCTTACCACCCTGCTATAATAATAATAGAATCTAAGGTGAACCAAGTGATATGGGTTGCCGAGAATTAACAGTCTTTACTTATTTACCTACTTTAATACATTGACATATATATTACTAGCGTAAGGACCGGGCTAACGGCGCGACTAAATGGCACCAACGCGCTGGCCCTAAAATGAAGGTTTTAGGGCCAACGCGACTCAGTTGACAGTGGTGCGCGCGAACTTCGAAATTCGAACGAAGAACTTCTATGTAAAATGTTCAGACGGGCGTATCCTTACTTTTGAAATCATTGCTTTAATACCTTTTTGTGCTTATATTTAAATGTAATTAGGTATATATTATATTCAGTTTTAATAGGTTTATGCGTATTTTTATATTTAAAATATTTATTCGTCAATGTTCATGATTGCACCTACCACTGTTTTTTCTCTGCATCACCCAAAGGTTGACTGGTAGAAAATGCCTATGACATTAAGTTCGCCTCTGTACATTTATGTGCTTGAAGTATTAAATAAATATAGTCATGTGGATTCGGTTGATAATCTCCATGTAACATGAGATGAGGGAGGAAGATGATGTTTGGAAGCCAAAATCAAAATACTTATCAAACGGCTTACGAAAAGTATTATTTTATGAAAACGTAATTCTGTTTATCATTTGAATATTCATCAAAATCCGATTTCTAACCTCTGTTTTGTTTAAAAAAAGAGAAAACTCGACAAAATTCCGCATTGATGGTGCGAAATTTTACGGATTCATACATATTATATTGCTTAGAATTCTGTCGGCGGCCTGCGAAAATCTACAGGCCTCATCAAACGTACCTATATTAAGCCGAATTAAAGGATTAGGGGTTGTTCACAATGTGTTCAAAGGCATTCTTGTGGGGCTTTTGTATATTTTGACATTTTACGACAAGAAAATTATATCTATTTGTATGTAGAATGAGATTTTGAGTGTAGTCTGATGTAGGTATGTTCAATCAATATATAATTTAATATATTTAGTTATTCATAACGAAAAACACTTTAAGCTAGATAAGGCCCACGACATTACATGGCGAACAACAAAGACCTTAAAATAAAATAATTATTTGGGGCGTGGTATTTACAAATGGGCTAGAGCAAAACTAAAATTTTGCTATGCAGCTTTTAGCTTTTGTGCTATGTAGGGAAAAAAATAAGGCATTTTTTAAATAAATGACTTTACACCAATGTTAATGACAGGTAATATGTAAAAACAGTACCTGTTTAATTTAGTTTTCAGAAAAATATGCCCAAATAAAATATTGATTAAGAAACTAATTCATTTTTATTTAATTTCTCAATTATTGTGTTTTGGCACCTAGCCGATTTGTAAATTCCACGCCTCATTTACTTTGGACAACTCAACCAAATTACAATAACATTCACACATACTCCTCAGGAATTAAAAAAAGAACCTGCTCATTTGTTTCACAAACAATCGTTGAGCTCCTCAAGTTCTGACTTGAGCTGCACGATTTTTGACAAATGCGTGCACTGATTGGACAGGTCCGCTCAATCTGTGTGGTTCTTTCCTCAAAAGACTATTTCAGACACCAATCTACATGGTCTTCACACGATCTGACCAAGATTTGGTCTGGATTTTAAAAGAGACTGTGACCTCGGAGTTTGTTTCGGCCTTTCTTCTCAGAATAGTCAGATAGGAAACGTCGACCTCATCTAGTTTAAAAAATATAATTGACGTGTAAAAGTGTTTGTACAAACCTACTTACAGAAAATAAATCATTTATCATTCATCAAAAAAATTACCATTCTACCAGAATACGAGGATACAAAAAAAAGAACACAAACTGCTGTGTACAAATCCTAATCCAAATTAAAGGCGGAGGGCATCCGCCCTTTCCGATTCCTCCGTCGCTGGGCGGAACTCATTTACCTAAAATTGCTCCCAATTTATTAGGATTCCCAGAATGATTCCATCTCGGTCGTGGACAAATTTGTAAGCGCTATTTTGTTTGGCCAGACAAGAAATATTTCAGCGGTTTTTCTTCGCACAGTGCGCTGAATTTCAATTGGTTGATGAAGTGTTTGTTGTTGAAACGGAGTTAAGTAGCGGCTGTTATTTCTGAAAAGATTTTCTTTGTGGTAATTTCAACCGTTTTAGGCAAAGTTTAAGCGGGTTGTGGACTAAGAGCAAAGCAGACATTTTATCTAACTAAGGCGCGAATTACACAGATACGGCGTAAGGTGAAGGCGCGGCATAGGCATGATGATGCTTCAAAACGTTTTCATACAAAATGTACTAAAGCCGCCGCCGCTCCGCTTAAGTTTAAGGCCTCAGTCACGAAATTGGGCGGTGCGTTTTGCGGCGCGGGGCGTCCTGCGATGGTGTCGTCATGCCACAACCGCCAGTAGCGGCGGCTGCGACTGCGACCGCGTCCATAACCGTGTCCATCCATGATTCGTCCGTCGCACACCGGTCGGCCGGCCGCTCTGATTCGTGGCCATCGCGCTGTGAGCTAGTACTTTTGTTTACATCGCACGCCTCCGCTCCGCCGCCGGCCGCGGTCGCTCGAGTGTTTCACTTTTGGTCGCGCAAGTCTAAATAGCTTCTAACATTTGTTCTCGCCGCGGTCGCAGACGCAAGACGCAGGTCGCGCGAGCGGTGATGTCGTGGCCCTGGGTTAATGCACTACACATAGCCTTCGTACATTTTGTATGAAAACATTTTGAAGCGGCATCATGCCTGCGCCGCGCTTCACCTTACCTTACACCGTCTGTGGATAATTCACGCCTTAGCTCAACTCTAAGTCGAAATCCAACGGCTTAACGTGCTTTCCCTCCGGGAGGGGTCTTGGTATGTGAAGATGGTCACCCATCCACGGACCAACCGCGGCAAGCGTAGCTTAACCTGATCGATCGACCCGTGTGGCTGTTATTACTTAGCCACAAGCCCCTCATTTCATGACCCACAGTCGTCTTTTTAAATAGGATTATAGATCCTTCGACTTCCACTATTCTTCTTTAAATGCTATGTTTATAGAATTTAATTTATATGCCTTTCGATCCTTAGATTATATTTGTTTAAGTTTAAATCCGCTTTAGTTTAGTCACGTCTATGTTAATCACTACTACACGATGTTCGCCTCAAGTTAGAATTAAGTATAAACTTAGTGTACAAGTTTATAATGCTACACGTACTTAAACTAGTTGCTTCTAATGTTATCGCGTGTAGGGGGAAGTCCCGTAGCGCCGGACGGCACCTAGCGTCGGACACTCGTACTATCTCGAGAAACGACAACGCGATCTATTCAAATATTGGTGAAAGGGGCGCGGGGGAACGTAGCGATACAGGATCACGTGACGCGGTTTGCCAGTGAGGCGTACAGCCGCGGTGGGAGAGGTGAATTGCTGTTTTTGGCTGGAAAGCGTTGCGTCTCGTAAATTTCAAGTGAGTATTACTGCTATGGTTTGGTGTTTAATCGTTTTGTTATTTGTTAATAAAGACAGTGTTCCATAATAATTCGTAAATTGTGAAAGTTTTTATTAATTACTTAAACAGTTTTAGTATGAAATACGTAATTTTGGACATACCCTGTCCCCTACCTCCGGATACAAAGTTGTCCCTTACCACCGGACAGTTTATAGGTTGGCTTTTTTACTAAGCATGTATACTTATCATAATAATGATTGTTTGTTGTTTTACAGGATAGATGGAGGGAGATATTTCAACATGGAAGAGACAAAAAAGATAGGAGAATGGGATCAGCAAAGTTTGAAAACTGTAATATCTAATATGGAAAAAACTACTTGTGGTGTGTTTAGAGGACCACGACGAGGACTGGAAACAATGCTCCAGCTGCCAAGAATGGGCCCATGAAGCATGTGCAGACGTTCCGGAATGTGGAGATACCTATATATGTGATAGATGCACAATGTTTTAAGAATTTCTGGCGCTTGGGGTTTGAAGATTAACCCGTCCGGTACTAGGTGCCAATGTTAAAGACTAACTTTTTTCTACCAACATTTAATTAACGTTTCAAGATTATGTTTACGCAGAGGTTGTATTTTTGTTAATTGATTTTGATTTTATATTTTGTTCATTTAACTAATTCATGAATAAATACATATTTCTCGAAGTAGTTTTAATTTTATTTTCGGAAAACCTTATGTGTCCGTCACTAGGGGACTTCCCCCTAAGACTTAGATATACTTGCAGAAACGACTGTTCTTGTGTTTAGCGATTGGAACTGGCAAAATCTGTTTGAAGTTAGCACAGGATGAAAGTCACTATAGTGATAATAATTATAATTAAATATATCTAGCAGGTCGATCGATCAGGTTAAGCTACGCTTGCCGCGGTTGGTCTGTGGATGGGTGACCATCTTTACATACCGTGACCCCTCCGTGCCTCGGAAAGCACGATAAGCCGTTGGTCCCGGCTGTCGTTCTTGGATCTTTGACAGTCGTTACGGGTAGTCGGAAGCCCGAAAGTCCAGACCAGTCTTACCAAGGGGTATCGTATCACCCAGTAACTGGGTTGTGGAGGTCAGATAGGCAGTCGCTCTATGTACAATACTGGTATTCACCTGCATCCGGTTAGACTGGAAGCCGACCCCAACATAGTTGGGAAAAGGCTAGGCAGACTGACCTATATCTAGCAGTACCTACCTCCGGCTTTGCCGACGTGACTATTATCCGTTTTGGAACAGTTAATTCATTACAGATATTGCTAATATGCGTACTAATAATTCATAATAAGCCTATAATGTTCCCACTGCTGGGACACAGGCCTCCTCTCTTCTAGAGGGAATGGGCTGTAATCTACCACGCAAGTCAGTGCGGGTTGGTAGATGTCATAAGTCTTCGAATTTTTGGTTCTAGATTATGTATAGGTAACAAATTTTAATAATATTATTTAAATATTTTTTATTATTTTCTTAAATTATTAATATTTTTTTATAATAGTAATACTTATATTATTAATATGTATTATTGTAATATATTTATTTATTAATAAGTAATCTTTTTTAAATTTTATATGTTGAAATTTTGCCAGTGAGGACTGAGCCGCCCCGCGGCCCAAAATAAAAAATGTTCGGGGACGTGTCAGCCGCCAAATCGGGACGCGAACGCGTCCATTGCCAAAAACTAACGCGCCCGGAAAAAGAAAGAGAAGGGAGTGAATGATAGCGTGACGGTTGACCGGGGAGAATGGGAGAAGAGAAAGTGTTGCACCGGGACCAGGGCAGGAAGATGATGATGATGCTGATGTTTCGCCAGTAATTAACTAGCAAACAAACGTATTCGTATCTAACAGCAAAAGAATAAAAAATATTTCTTGTAATCATAATTTTAATATAATTGTCAATTAAATAATGAAGTGTCAACATTACATCACTAATTAATTAACAATAAGTAAGTAAGTGTCAACATTGTACGCAAAATACGCGCATTGACGTGGAGTTGCGGACACCAGCCCGTATTACCTATTACCTAAGTGTCAACATTTGCATTAATAATGGTAGCAAAGTACTAACATACAAATACATCGCAAACATGACTAAGAGTCCCTGGTGACCCATTACAAGTTACCAAACACTCCTAGTATACATATATTACTTAAAGTTAACCTTGTAACCAATGATTTCAAAAGTAAGGATACGCCCGTCTGAACATTTTACATAGAAGTTCTTCGTTCGAAATTCGAAGTTCGCGCGCACCACTGTCAACTGAGTCGCGTTAGCCCGGTCCTTAAGCTAGTAATATATATGTCAATGCTTGTAACTATTAGCTTAGTTATTTAGTAACAGAATAATAAATAAGATTCGCAACTGTGAATGCTAAGCAATGTATTTTGGGTTCGAACCTAGGACTGGGGAAAGTGCTTCTTTCGATTGGGGTTTTCCATAAATACATTTTCAAAAGCAGCTTGAAGTCCGGATTTCTTATATGTAAGTGCTCCGTTACTGGCAAGAGACTCGCCCTATATATGAGTCTTTGGTCAACTGGACCCCCTCGAAATGGAACCACGGGATCACTAAACCCAATCACATTTCCAATAGGTCGACTGGACCCACTGCCCAATTTCATCATTAGTACAGTCACGGAGTAAAGCTGAATCTTTAAGTTAATTTCTATGACTTAAAATATATACTAATACTAGCTGTTCCCCGCGGTGTCACACGCTGCGCGGCTCCTAAGGGTCGTAGCGTGATGTTATATAGCCTATAGCCTTCCTCGATAAATGGACTACCCAACACTAAAAGAATCATTCAAATCGGACCAGTAGTTCCAGAGATTAGCGCGTTCAAACAAACAAACTCTGCAGCTTTATAATATTATCGGGGGGCACGGCAGTGCCCCCGCCAAGTCGAGCAAAAAGCGGCACGGCCGTACCATCCTTTTCTCGAAGCAGTTCAAGCCATTTTCGACCCCCTATAACTTCGTTGTGGATAAAACTAGAGACCTGAATTTTCAGTAATCAAGCAGGTATTGTATAAACACGGTATATTTCAAATTTCATTCAATTTGAACCAGTAGTTTAAGAATTATAACTAGTCAAAGTTTCTTAATTTTGTCACTCACTGACTGACTGACCGATCATCAAAATTCTAAGGCACTTCTAGCAGACATAGAAGCTTCAAATTTAGAATTCAATTAGTGTTTAGTGTATAAATCAAGGAAAAACTAAAATATTTTGCAATTTCGGTCCGCTTTTCTAGATACACAAACTGCACAAATAACTTTGTAATCCCATATAAATATATAGGATTACAAAGTTATATTTGCAGTTAATGAATCAGTGTACCTGTATAATTATGTACAATCTAATGGAATAATAGGTGTAGATAGGTACCTAGATATAATTATGTTCAAAGGTAACTTGTAAAATAGTCAATCAACGGATTATGTTCAAAGGTAAGTTTGGATTACCTATATTATTTGCCAACGATTTGGACGTTCTGACTGACCGATCATCAAAATTCTAAGGCACTTCTAGCAGACATAGAAGCTTCAAATTTAGAATACAATTAGTGTTTAGTGTATAAATCAAGGAAAAACTAAAATATTTTGCAATTTCGGTCCGCTTTTCTAGATACACAAACTGCACAAATAACTTTGTAATCCCATATAAATATATAGGATTACAAAGTTACATTTGCAGTTAATGAATCAGTGTACCTGTATAATTATGTACAATCTAATGGAATAATAGGTGTAGATAGGTACCTAGATATCTGGGGGCACGGCAGTGCCCCCGCCAATTCGAGCAAAAAGCGGCACGGCCGTACCATCCTTTTCTCGAAGCAGTTCAGGACATTTTCGACCCCCTATAACTTCGTTGTGGATAAAACTAGAGACCTGAATTTTCAGTAATCAAGCAGGTATTGTATAAACACGGTATATTTCAAATTTCATTCAACTTGAACCAGTAGTTTAAGAATTATAACTAGTCAAAGTTTCTTAATTTTGTCACTCACTGACTGACTGACCGATCATCAAAACTCTAAGGCACTTCTAGCAGACATAGAAGCTTCAAATTTAGAACACAATTAGCGTTTAGTGTATAAATCAAGGAAAAACTAAAATATTTTGCAATTTCGTTCCACTTTTCTAGATACACTAACTGCATAAATAACTTTGTAATCCCATATAAATATATAGAATTACAAAGTTACATTTGCAGTTAATGAATCAGTGTACCTGAACAAAGTCGCTTCCCGCTGTCTGTCTGTCCCTATGGATGATTGCGCAACGGATTTTGATGCAGTTTTTTTAATAGATAGAATGATTCAAAAGGAAGGTTTATTTGTATAATACATGCATAATATAGTAGAGAAACACTGATAATTTTAGAGGTTTCTAATGTGATGTCGTAAATAAACAGATTTTCTTGCGCTTATATTGCAAAAGCTAGCTGAACCCTACGAGATAGATCAAAATAATGTACTACAGTATTGCACACCTTAAAAAGGTCTACAAAAAAGTCCGCAATGGTATATGTCTATCTGTTAGGGATAACCCACAATAACCATTTTTTATTCTTTACTTTTTACGAGAAATAGTGGCTTGTTTACGAAGCGATTTTAAGCAATACAGCATTAATCTATATCCAATTAGGTACCTTAAATACATTGTGCATTTACTATAGATCAATTTGGCCCTTTGAAGCATGTAATTTAAAGGAATATTTTTGAAGATATTACAGATTTAAAAAGTAAGGAAATTGCGGTTGCGCTGGTGAGTTTACCTTAGGCAACGACAGGATAATACGGTTAAGTAGTCACGACCTCTCATCGTTTGGGGTGGGGTGTACCTCGAGCTCAGCAACTCCCCTAAATATCTTGGTATTACCCTGGACAGGTCTTTAACATTCAGCAAAAACTGCAAAAATATCAAGCAGAAGGTGCACACTCGCAACAGTCTTCTTCGTCGACTGGTCTCATCGAAATGGGGTGCTTCGCCTGAAGTTATGCAGACTACTGGACTGGCGCTATCTTTTTCTGCGGGAGAATTCGCGTGCCCCGTGTGGAGCCGTTCTGCCCATGCAAAGCTGGTACTTAATATCGTGTCCTGCGTGTCCTGTCAGCTGCACGTTACAGGAACTGATGGACGCTGGTGAAGTCGCCAAACAAGTAGCCGAATTCTGGGCCAAGTCCATTTAGATTGCTATCGACACGCTAAGAAGAAGAATAAGGTCTCTCACAACTTTTTACGGTAGAAGAACTGAGTTGCGAGACTTGGCTTTTTTTACAAGGTATGTTTTTGATGGCATAATATATAGTATAGATTATTCAATTAGGTATTTACACTTACTCTTACTTAGCAATCTCTGCCAACTACTTTTGGAAATACAGGTTTAAACATCCTAACGTCACGAAATGCTGTTCGAAAAGGTCAATGGGACATAATAATCATGGTTAGCGGAATGATTTCCCAAAACCCAGAGTTTACCTAATAATCATTTCACAGTCTCAATCCATACTTCCAAAGAAAATAACTTTCACATACCTCTTACAAAGGCCCTTACATATTCATACAAGCATCCTACTAAACCCAAAATCAGTTCATACCCTTTGGGTCCCAAATAATAAACGAGCAAGAAATTGCCCCAAGTTTCTTACTGCGTCACATTATAGCTCTAACTCGGCTACTCGGGCTATACTTGGCTATACGGGGCTATATGGAGCGGCCTGTAAAGTTAGCTCGTAATTCGTCGACTACCGTCCCCTTTAGGTCACGTTCTGTGCCCTAAATTTAAAGGAAAACACTCCAATAAGTTGTGCGCCAACTGTATGGAGGAATATACGGAAGGGAGTTGAGGACGGTACCGCTCATGATTTGGGTTTTCATTCCATGCTGTCTTTGAGGTGTTCTATGTTCAGTAGTGGCCGTTTTTACGGATAATTATTATGATGATTTTTTAGGGCTTAAAATATGATAACTTAAATTTTCCGTACTACTGAAACTATTATACCATCCTAACTAACATTATAAATGCGAGAGTAAGTTTGTTTGTTACCTTTTCACGCCTAAACCACTGAACCGATCATCCTGAAAATTTGCATAATATACGTTGTCAGGTGTACAGAAACGGACACACCTTTCATCCCGAAAAAAAGTGCTGTTTCCGAGGAAAACCACAATAACGTTCTTATGATAATAGATGGCGCCACGTGTCTTTCGAATCATGATTTAATTTAATGCAAGCGAAGCCGCGGGCAAAAGCTAGACACTAATATTATAAAGGCGAAAGTTTGTGAGTGTGTTTGTATGTTTGTTTCTTCTTCACGCACAAACTACTAAACGGATTTGGATGAAATTTGTCACACATATAGTTTATAACCAGGATTAACACATAGGATACTTTTTATCCCGATATTCCCACGGGATCGTGACTTATGAGGGTGGAACCGCGGGGCGCTACTAGTAATCTATAATAGCAGTAAACCAGAAAATGGAATGAAAAAAATATTCAATTGCCTTAGTTGTTGTAGTTCATAAAATACGATATTTCTTCCTGTAAGTAACGAATGAATGTAGTATGGTTGTGATGTCGTATGTTTCATTTCTCAAAATCTTTTATCTTATTTAAATTACAGCATTAGACCTGGGGGCCTAAAAAGGTCACTTTGGAGAATCATAAAAGGATAACATTATGAATTGTAATATGGCGAAGACAGTCCGTGTTTTTCTTTTTTTCACTGCACTACGTAGGTATAATCAAAGAGATTGGGATTTGATTTGGATCGGATTGATTGGTATTTCAGCATAGACAAAAAAAATAACTGAAAAATGCTTCACCAATGGGATTTGATACGATTAACTTAACGGTTAACTGTCCATTATGTTATCCTTTTATGATTCTGTCAAAGTGGCCTTTTTAGGCCCCCAGCCAGACCTGCAACGAAACTGTTAAATGATTTGAAGTGCAATAAAAAAGTGATGATTGTCTAAAATTTAGACAGATTCTTCGCAACATGAGACATGTTGACTGACTGATCTTGTCATGTCTCTCTGCACAACAAGAGCTTTTTATCTTTTACGTGCGGCCTATTGTACAAGTGAAACAGTCAAGTGAGATTGCAGTTGTCAGATTACGTCGTCATTTCTTACATTCATGAAGACTGACTTCAGCTTGCTTTAGATAGGCAACTCCACTATCTATAAGCTCATCAAATAAGGTCGTAAACAATAATAATTATGAATTGTGGTATCAAGGGCTTGGTCACATTATTAAATAATGCCATGTAACGTCTCGGTCTCAATACATTTGCCCGTGTGTTTTCAGGTTTTATTACGTCTTCGCTTTCAGTATGTACTCCTCATGTTACGCCGGCCGGTATAAAACTTCAGGAAAAATCGCTTAGCAACGTAAAATACAGTGTAGTAAAAGTTTAGACTTTTATAATAACATAGTTGCAGCGCACCAGTTTGCACTTTTTAGTAACTTTTAGTCTTGCGAGCTTAAAATAAATTGTGTTCCCATTAAGGGCGACTTAGTTCTGCACTCGTCTGTCACTTGTTAATGTAGACAGAGTAATCTATAGACTCATGGTATACGATGGTGTTACCGAAAGGGACGAAAAATCCGGCAATCTTTATCATACTATAATTTTTACAGGTTATTACACTGCACCTTACTATTTTCACAGTTGCGCAAATGTACTATTATTCAATTTGTTGCAAGAGTGATCAACACCGAACGATGACAGCGATGCAAGATGCGGCTTCTCTTTTAACTTCTTATCTCAGAGAACTGTGAAAGCGCATTGAAAGTGTGATGACCCTTTTATGTCCTCTTTTTAAAATTAAAATAATTTGGTTTACCAATCATATTTTTAGCGGTTACCAGTGATACTTTCATTTTTAATTTCAAAAGACAAAGATGGCGGTTCGAGCTTGACTCTTACCGGAAGGACTGGAAAACAGAATTGTGTGGAAAAGGGAGACAGAATTGCATGGAAAAGGGAAAGGAAGGTATTTGCTCTGTAATGGCACAATACAGGCTAATTAAATTAGATTTCAAAAGTCTGACAACCAGTCATACCAAGGGGTATCGTGTGTGTTACCCAGTAACTGGGTTGGGGAGGTCGGATAGGCAGTCGCTATAAGTAAAATACTGCATCTGATTAGACTGGAAGCCGACCCCAACATACATGGGAAGCGGCTAGGTATAAATTTGGCAGCGCAATTTTTAGTGTCCTTAAAAGTTTCTGTGACCATTACAAAATCAGGGAAGTATTTAACACTGTAAGTACCCAAATCTCACCAATCCACAAAAGATACAAAACAAAATAAACACCTAGTTACTCGTACTAACGAAATCAAAGGAAAAAACCACAGATTGTAAGTACAAACGAAAACAAAGGCACTTATTAACAAAGCAGTCGATACAGGAAGAGAGTTCTAAATTGTGGATATTCTCTCTATTGTGGCCGATCTTTTGATTTTGAAGCAGGTTAAATGGTTTGTAACACCTAGTTACTTTGTTTTACGTCTTTGTAATTGTTTTTAATGTAACACTGAGAATATTTTCTTGAAGTGATCATAAAAAATAATCATATAGTTTTTTTCGGTACAGATTCTATATGCAGTTTCGGGTGAAAAAAAAGCCGAGTTTTTGATGAACGCCACATTACAACAATGACAAGTATTGACGTCATTTTTCAGATTCAAACATGCTGTAAATAAGATGAATGGGCACACGCCCAAGTACCAAAAGAATAATAACCAATCCTACTGGCGAAAGCACCCCTCACCCGAACAATCCGTGTGGTGAACGAAGTCCATGAGAGCACCCGAACAATCCGTGTGGTGAACGAAGTCCATGAGAGACTGGATATTTTTTCGTGCTCTTTGAGTGCATTCTCAAGAGTTTTATTTGTAGTTATGTAAGGTAAAAAGTTATATTATTTGTTGTAAGGTATGTAAGGTAAGATAAGTTATTTTATAGGTTGATAACTACACCGTCGCATTAGGGTAAGGCCTGTAATGATAGTTGTAAGGATTTTTAATAAATACATAAATAATAAAAACTTTATTCAATTCAGGAAAAAAAATTAAAAAGGTAAAATACAAAAAAAAAAAAAAACTAGTAACTGATTACATAGGAGCCTTTAGATTTTTACAAATGCCTTGGACCCCACTAAGATTCCCTGTATCCAAGAGTCTTTCAAAAGGGTCCAAGAGGAAATAATAATAATAATACTCCGTAGCCTAAAACTAATAGACTTAGAAGAATCCGTCTATATCAACCTACAGAAAGCTGCCATCCTAAACACCTGCAGGATAGTTAGGAAATTCATGCAGTTAGAGGAAGAAGAAAACACACCCTAATACACACCACACGCTGCATTTACTTGGCTTTGGCCCGTAAATGTAGCTAAAACCAGCCTAAGAGCTGAGAAAAAAAAAACACTCTCAAAATAATAATAATATTTCACAACTATCACACAACGCCGTCTAGTCTCAAGCTAAGCAGAGCTTGTGTTATGAGTACTAGACAACTGATAAACATACTTATATATTTCAAAGTCAAAGTCAAATCATTTATTACAAATAGGCACATTAAAGGCACTTTTGAACGTCAAAAAAAAAACTAAATAGAAATGATTCTAGTCGCCCATTCGAAAAGGTAGATTTCGTATGGAGAAGAATGGGCAAGAAACTCCACCGTTACTCTTTTAAAATGTTTTACAAGGTCTTGTATACATAATAAAAATTATATGTGAACACGATGCACCCATAATAAAATTAGTCTACCACAAAAGGTAAAAAGAATTAAAAATTAAGCAATGACAGGTAAATCAAATAAGTGATAGATACATGGTGCTCACATATTTACAAGTTATTTAAAAAAAAAAATGCAAAAGTAGTTGAACTTTAACAAGTGTGTGAGCCACTGTAGTCGCAGATTGTAAAAAAATGAATTAAAATAAGATGTCATATAAAAAAAAAATAAAAAATATATATATATAATATAAATTAAATTAGGAACAAGTTTGATGTTGTCTAGACTTTTAGATTGTCCTATGGAGCAGGACCAGCATGTTTCCAAACATTCTTATCTTGGATACAATCCTCTAATTTGTAATATCCTTGTTTACAAAGTGTACTTTTAATATGAGTTTTAAATTTTCTTTCATTTAATTGCAAGGTATTTTGTTGTAGCATTTAACACAGTACCCCATAAAAGATGTATGTACTTTAGATAATCTGAAAAAAGGTTGATCTAATTTATCTTTATTTCTAGTATTAAAATTATGCCTATCACTTATTTTATTAAAAAGATGTTGATTTTTTCTTACATACATAATATTTTCATAAATGAATTGGCAAGGTACCGTCATGATATTAACCTTTCTAAATAGTTCCCTAAGAGATTCGCGACGACGTAGATTGTAAATGGCTCTGACAGCTCTCTTTTGTAAAATAAAAATGGATTCAATGTCAGCAGCCCGACCCCATAGTAAAATGCCATATGACATAATACTGTGGAAGTAACTGAAGTAGACCAAACGCGCGGTTTCTACATCTGTTAACTGTCTTATCTTTCTAACAGCATAAGCGGCGGAGCTTAGCCGCCCCGCAATAGATGTTATATGAGGTCCCCATTGTAATTTCTCGTCTAGCGTGATTCCTAGGAAAACTGTCTGATCAATAAATTCTAGTTTTTGGCCATTCAGTATGATTTCACATTCGCTACTTCTAACATTCGGTAATTTAAATCTAATGCATTTGGTTTTTTTTTCATTAAGTACTAAATTATTTACCGTAAACCAATCTTGGACCTGAAGAATACAGTTATTCACGTCGTCAAGATTTTGTGACCGTCGGTCTATTTTAAAGATTAACCACTCACATAAACATTTCCCGCGCGAGGGGCATTGTTATGCCCATACATTTTTTATTTTGGGCCGCGCCACTTATACACGACTCGTACAGAAAAAAAATCTATGGACCGCTGTTAAACTAATGGCTGTTTCTTCAAGTGGATAGACCAGGGTAGATTACAAAACTTGTTTCGTAACTTTAAGAGACTTTGATTTTTTTTAATAATTGCTTATTTTTAATGTTTGTTTACATTACGAAAATTAAAAATTAAAGTAATTTTCATTCAAAATCGAAAGCGATGACCCTATTTTTTTATTTACCTAAAAAATAGCCCCATTCATACCGAATCGAATGACATATAATACATACCATTGTAGTTTCAAAGTTTATATAAACAATAACATTTATATCACGCGAGTATCCTATTACCGCACCCGTCATCGCCGTCATTTGTTTTTTTTATGATTTTCAACTACAGATAACTAATTTCGTAATGCTGCTACGAACTCACGGTTTTTGGCACACATGTACTACATCTAACCACTCGACTAAAGAAAATGGAACGCAAGCAATACTCCCATAGACAAAATTACAAAAAAATAAATACTGAGGGCTTGCTGTCACAGTTTTATGTTACGTGAGTTTTATCCAGATGTCATTGCGGCGTATTTTAGGTTGCGTTAGTTTATGACGGCGTACGCGTGAGTGGTTAATGATGTGTCATCTGCAAATAACACCATCTTCGGTTGATTTTGAAGTAATTGGGGTAAATCATTAATGTAAACTAAAAAGAGGAATGGACCCAATATCGAACCTTGAGGAACACCCATTGTCATTTCAGACCCTAATGAGTTTACGCCGTTTACTTGAACTTTAACCTTTCCATCTTTCAGGTATGATCTTAGCAAGTCAAGTGCTGTTTTTCTAATTCCATAGTGCTCCAGTTTCATCAGAAGTGTCTCATGGTTTACGCAATCGAACGCCTTAGAGAGGTCGCAAAAGATTCCAATGGCATCTTGTGCTTCTTCCCAGGCGTTAAAAATGTTCTTTATTAGGGTAACACCGGCGTCAGTAGTGCAATGCCCTTTGGTGATTCTATTTCTAAATACATACATATATAGATAAATTACACCCAGACATACTACAATCATAAATGATTCTGGGCGATATTACCTACGATTGTTTTGCGCGCAATAAAAATTGCAAATCTAGGTTGAGCATGGTTAAATGACTATATCTATAAGAAATACATGACATGTTTTTGTCAGTCCTGACTAACTTTCTCTTCACATTAACAAGGTACCATCAACTCGCAATCATCATTACAATGTTTTACAGCCATCAAACAAAGATCCAGCACACTCCAACCCCGCCTATACATTACAAGTACCAACAAAAACTGTCAAATCATAACAAGAACGTTAGTTTTCACTCCTAATCAATCTCAAAGGCGGTTTCTTATTAATTTCTGCGCTAAATCACCTTCACGATGGAAGCAAAAAGATTCAAACCATCAAGCAACGTTGCAGTTTTTATGGGATGCTACTAAGGGTGAAAGTCACTTGTTTGTCGAGAATAGCGAGAACTGGAAAAAAAAATTTGACAGTTTTGATGACGTAACATTGGGACGCGGGACGTGTGAGTGGGTAAAGGAATTAACAACACAACGTAATTTAGGCAAGCAACTAAAGAACTCATTTAACAGTAAGTACTTAGGTAGGTACTTGTAGATATAGAGGTATGAGGAACAGGGTGTAAAGTTCACTCATCCTCCATAGAAAAGTGAGGATCCTCCGACCAGACGGGTGTTGTATCTGGCGAGCAAATGCCCAATGATTCATGTCGGGCCGTTGTATCTATGCTAATTACGCGGTAAACTCTGCTTGCGAGATGCAGGATTTTGCATGACGTCAGTATGACGCATTGTTCTCATGTGACGTTGTAGATACCGCTACATGGAGGGCCGCAGAAATCCGCTTGATGCGGGAAGCAAAGAACCAGTCTAAGTGGCGGAGCTTGAGGGAGGTCTATGTCCAGCAGTGGACGCCTTTCGGCTGAAATGATAATGACTTAGGTACTTAGGTTCCTAAGCTGTTAATTCGTGTCAGGTTTTGAAGCAATCACAATGCCTATAATTGTACACAATAAAACAATAATTACCACTTTGTATCATTCATCTAACAGCATAACATTCAAGGCATGTGCATATTCATGACATGAAGCGTGATCATTCAAGTCGTGAATACCTGCATCATCAACTCCAAAACTAGACAGACAATCTTGAAATTAATAAATGCACGTAAACAAAACCGTAAGTTGAGGTTCCTCTCTTGAAGGTCACAAATCCGTAGTAAAATGTAACGTGAGAAATCGCCCTTAAAATATCATCATCCTTTCCAAACAAGACTCTGAAAGGCTATCCAAAATGAAGCAAAAAGCGCACCCAATCACGTTCCAGACGACTTTCCTTCTAAAACCTCTAGTAGGCCCCCCCTTAATCCCCCGTCAGCGAGGCGAGCTCCGGAACTCATTTACGGTGAAATAAAAAGGGTTTATTACATATTTTTATTTGATGTTGAAAACTCTAGGATGGTTTAAATGTTACTAACTACAGATTTAAGTGTTTCAAGCGGCCATTGCTCTGTTTTCAGTTAATTACGACGGTTCTTGTAATGCGGGTATTCGTGGAAAATTGCTGTTTGTGAGTCAGTCTTGTTGGTTGAAACCGGGAAGTTAGATTTGTTTATTGACACAAATGTTTTACTGCTAGAGGAAATTATTTTATTTTATCAACTATTTAGTTAGCAGCGGATTGGTACTTTCATAATGAACCGAGAACGCAGCCAGTAGCTTAGCTATGTTATACATATTAATGATGAATATCCAACATTTTCTATATAATTCACTTAGGTACTGATAGACAACGCATATTCTTTATTTGGTGGGTCTAGAAACATGTAATTTTGCACAAGAGATTGAAAGAGATATTTTGTACCTATATATCCAAAGTGAGCAATAAGAAAGTATTTTTGGAAATTCACACCCTAAAGGAGGAAAATGGGTGGGTTTTAGTCAGTAAGAGGCTGACACTCCCTTCCGCTCCACCCAGAGCGGGAGGGGTCATTTGATGATTTCCCATCCAAAAAAAAAGGAGTTAATAAGGGGATGTAATTTCGTAAATTTTATCGATGGAAAATCCTATTGGGCACACGGCTTGTAATACATAATAATATATTTTTATTAATGATGTCAAATCAATCAATCAACTCAGCCTATTGCAGTCCACTGCTGGACATAGGCCTCTCCCAGACTGCGCCACAATACCCTGTCCTCCGCCTTCCGCATCCAGTCCGTCCCAGCCACCGTTCTTTAGGTCATCCGTCGATCTATCTGGGGGGCGTCCCACACTACGCTTGCCGATACGCATTCTCCACTCCAGCAGGGCTAACATGCGCAAGTCGACATAGCTCATAAACGAGATGACAAAAGTTGTCGTTCTCGATTCGTTTGTCACTTTTCCTAACATGCGCACCACGCTCGAGAAGATATCTCGTCGTGACTTCGCCTTCTCGACGCGAGATAACCGATGTTGCTATTGCATGAAAACATACCGTATTATAATTTAGTAACGCCGGTTTCATTCATTTCATTCGGTCTATTTATTGGTGGGAATTGCGTGAACGCTGCCATATTTGTGAACGCGACGATACAATTGTCTCTTTGACATTTTGGTCAATTCAAAATTGGTTTTTGTTTGTTGTGGTACTTGTGGTTCGCGCCAAATATTTTCAAAACAATTTGAAATTGTGGAATTGTTACAAAGAAGATGGCTTTGGCATCAAAGAAATTGTAAGTATTAGATAAAAATCCCGTCACAGATGCATATTAGTTTATTAGCACCTCTATATTCAATGTTGTATAGATTGACTTACAAAACAAACCGTGTGAAGAATAGATTTTTCTACGAGTTATAAGATTATGTATTCATAATATCATGTTACATTAATAATCTCGATGAAATGTACTAACTGTAATGTAGAACATAAACACACTATGCCATACATAAATCAACATTGAATGTTGACTATTCATCACGTACAAAATTCTGTCATTGCTGTGAAACATTATTCGTAATACCAACGAAAGTTAACTTGTCATGTGTGTACTGTACAATAATATCATATCATATCATAAATTGCATTCATGTAGTTTACAAGTTTTTCTGTTTGTCGCGGTTTCTCGTCTACGAAAACCATCGACGAGAAACTTGTCATAGGAAAATGTCAAAATTCGACAACATTTAGCGCGCATGTTAGAGCCTGACGACAAAAACAGGTTTGACAGAACGACATGACTTCTATGTCAGAACGACACGACCTAAAAGTGTCGCCATGTTAGCTCCCATCGAAAAACAGACATATGTCGTCTCAGCACGAGATAATGCGTCGACAAAATCTTGTCGACTTGCGCATGTTAGCCCTGCAGGACTCGTCTGCTCCACCGGCCGTCGGTCCTTCGACAAACAGAGCCAGCCCACTGCCACTTCAGTTTGCTTACTCTGCAAGCTATGTAGGTAATTCCGGTTCTTTTCCAGATAATTTAATTCCTGAGTTTATCCTTCAAAGAGACTCCGAGCATAGCTCGCATATTAATGACTAGCTGGGCTACGCGGTTTCACCCGCATAAGTGTCGAACCCGTGGGAATATCGGGATAAAACCTATCCTGTGTCCTTTCCCGGGACTCAAACTATGTCTATACCAAATTTTATCTAAATCGGTTCAGCGGTTTAAGCGTGAAGAGGTAACAGATAGACACACTTTTGCATTTATAATATTATAGTAAGGAACGTAATAAGTGAACTTTATAAAATAAGGACAAAAAGGTTTCATAATCACAGACAACTACAAAGAAAATTAATCCTTCCTTAATTTCCTGCTCTCCCACTGGGAGTCAAAACAATGCTATTAAGCTCAGGCTACACAAATCACACTTTAAAACCATGTACAACATCTAAATTGAACCCTCCCCTCGTAGTCTACAAGTTGGCAAGGAAATAGGCACATTAAGATAAACGTAGATGTTAATTTATTATTCGCAGTACATTGAATACGTCACGAGTTGCTACGGACGCTGTAACTCATAGGAGTGCATAGTAATGTCGGCGGAGTTCGGTGGAACTGAATAAGGTAGCTGAAGTTGTATGTACCCATGTATATCCTCCTATGTATATTTTGCTTACCCCCTTCTTCGTTAACGCCTTATTCAGATTGCCTTATCATCTCACATATCTACATGCTGTAAGTAGCTACCTATGTCATCATCTGCCTAGCCTGTTCTCAACTATGTTAGGGTCGGCTTCCAGTCTAACCGGATGCAGCTGAATACCAGTATTTTAAATGGAGCGACTGCCTATCTGACCTCCACAATCCAGATACTGGGTAATACGATACCTCTAGGTAAAACTGGTTTTCAGACTTTCGGGCTTCTGACTACCCGTAACGACTGTCAAAGATCCACGAATGACAGCCGAGACCAACGGCTTAACGTGCTTTCCGAGGCACGGAGGGGTTTCGGTATGTAAAGATGGTCACCCATCCACAGACCAACCGTTTAACTGTTTCCCCCGATACCCGATAGATAAAGAAAATATGCCTTTTCCAAATCAACATCCAATTACACCGCTTCAGTAAGTCCAGAAAGTTGCTACTCATCAATTAAGGTATTAAATCAATTGAACAATAAAAAACCCTTCCTCCTCCTTCTCTAAAACTTTACATTTGCCAATTCCCATCGATCTGTAACTCGCAGGAAACTAAGTTCCCAAGTTTTGGGACTTCAATCCAAGATGATTGATAGCTAGAATGTTCTTGCTTCAAAACGTGGGTTTTCTCACAGTCATTTTAAAGGGGGAAAGTAATTTTGAAGTTGGGAATTAATGGAAATAATTTTAGGTTTGTGAGTAACCATAAGTTACTTCTTGGGACTTATTGATAGATCGAATTGATAGTTTAGGAGCTAAGTATCACATTATTCATATGCATTTCAGGTTTATTTATTTTTTGTTTTGTGTTTTGACTACTACTAATTTATAACTACAGCGTAACTATTCGGGTAATCTATACTTACTAATAGGGTAAAGCTGAAGAGATTGTTTGTTTTTAAGTTTGAAAGCGCTCATCTGTGAGACCAGTCGGTTTTTTTGCATAATAGCTCATTTCTTGAGGAAGGTTATAGACTATTTAATATCACGCTACGGCTCTCAGAAGCTAAGCAAAATGAGAAAAGTCAGAAAGAATGTTAAGCAAAAACAAAGCAATAGCGCGAGTGGGCGATACGATGCGACGCGATGGGTTTTATAAAAATGTGACTGTTATTTTTGTATATTGTGTATCGCACGACTTCCACGCCAACGAAGTCCCAGGCAGAAGCTAGTTACTGAGAAGGTGAGCATAAGCTACATCTAGTGTAGGTAGAATAGGTACAGTCAACAGCAAAAGTAGATGATCAAAATCAGAAATTCAATACTAATGAACGGAGTTCGCGTCAGAACTGTGTGGCGTCGAAGTACTACTACTTATAATACTTACTACGTAGAATACTTTTGAATTACTTACGCCACACAGTTCTGACGCGAACTCCGTTCATTAGTATTGAATTTCTGACTTTGATCATCTACTTTTGCTGTTGACTGTACAACACATTTCTCTTTACTGCATAAACAAAATATTAATAAATGTTACAAAAAAACTAGTTAATTTTAATACAGCTGCTTCTTTGTAAAAAAAAAAACTAGATGTCTCGACTGTGGACCATTAGACAGTAACATTAATGCTTTCAACTTTACACTTTTAACACGTGTGAAAACAGTACAATACCGTCACTAATTCCCACCACAGTTTCACCAACACGCTCTAAACGCTCATCAGTAGAGCTCCACCAGCTTAAACAGCTCCACACAACATTTTGTGCGCAAAACTGCAAACTATGCAGTAACAAAGTCGACGCTACATTCTTACCAACTAATCCTACGCGGTATGCTAACAAGCAACTTGAGCATCCACAGATTATTAAGTAAAAGCAAAACAGTGTCGATGCTGTCATGCATAAAACGCTAAGAAGAATCGATTGAAAAGTTCGTGAAGTTCGCCATCTTTGTTCCCTTTTTACAGGGTTGAAGTTTTATATTGTGTTATATTTAGGACTGGCGGGCTTGTGGTGGCTAAGTCATAACAGCCCACGGGTCGATCGATCAGGTTAAGCTACGCTTGCTGCGGTTAGTCCGTGGATGGGTGACCATCTTCACATACCCGTATCCCGACTCCGAGCATTTCGGATAGCACGTTAAGCCGTTGGTCCCTGCTAACATTTGTGGATCTTTGACAGTCATTACGGGTCGTCAGTAGCCCGAAAGTCTGACAACCAGTCTTACCAAAGGGGTATCGTGTTACTCAGTAACTGGGTTGTGGAGGTCAGATAGGCAGTCGCGCTTGGAAGGGGCGACTAGAATCAATTCTATTTTATTGTAATTTGTGACGTTCAAAAGTGCTTTCAATACACCTATTTGAAATAAATGATTGATGAATGACTTTGACTTTGTAGAGTTGAAACCCGAATAACTTTGATAAAAGACAATTCATTGTCCAAACTATTGTTTATGGGATTTCCAGGTTTTAACCCGTTACAAGCCTGGAAATCCAGTAAACAAACCGTTATTCAAAGAAGTCATCAGGCAAAAGAAAAACAATAAAAATTTACACCACATTACAAGAAGAACCCCCATTTTTTCTCAAAAACCGAAAAAGATAGATTTTGTTTGAGAGACAGAGAGAATTATATCTTTCTTCTCTTCCATGTAACGAAATGTGCCTAATCGTGATGCGTCCTTGAAACACTCAATTCTCGTCCAAATGTCGAATCGCGGCCTAAGAATTTCACATCAAAGTGACACGTAAAACACAGACAGTCGAAGAAATTACGAAAAACTTTCTTGATTAAGGAAAAGATGAGATAATTAAGAGTGAATCCTTATGTGAAGACTTTTCCTGATTTGGAGAGGTGATTATCCAAAAACAGACTGGCCACAAGCCATTTTCATTGGTAAATGTTCGATGAAGCAGTCTTGTGCAGTCAACAAACAAGATAAGTATGCAGGATCATCAGATATAGTTGAAGTTCAGTAAGAAACCGATGGACGTTTTCGAATACAATTTTATTTTATTATTAGAAAACACAGAACCGGTCGAAGTGGAAGTGCTTGGGGGAGGCCTATGTCCAGCAGTGGACGTCTTTTGGCTGAAATTATGATGATGATTAGAAAACAAACAGCTCATTTATCAAATTACACCTGCATACTTATCTCTTTTGTTGAGTATACATGCTGAAAAGTCGATCCGTAATCTGAAGAAATCAATTAACTAAGACAAAATAAGTAGCCGTAACTCTATTACATAAAAAGCCAAGAAACTTACAAGCAAGAAACTCCATTTTTTCTCAAACATTACTTATAGCGCTTCGGTACTACGGTATTTATCATCTGAATGGCGTTCTGTACACATGGGGACAACTAAACTGCTCACGTAATGGCGCCACTAGCCTCTGTAATGGCACGCAAGTGTATCACTGCTTAGATTTCCTGCTCATAGTTTTATTGGCTTTCATGAAAATACGGCTGGAGTGTAAGGTTGTGATGTAGTGTTTCGGAGTTTTGTCTTACAAAATTTATGTACGTTTTTTTTTGGCTTTTAGTCTATTGGGAATTATAGGAGGGGATAGAATGAAAGCTTATAGCTAAATATCAGTGATATTAAACTCAAGTTTCTTAGGTAATTCCATTGATCTTTTTATAATTTAAAAAAACTTAATTATAAATCGTTAACTGCTGGGGCCTCCTCTCTGTGGAGTGGGCCGTAATCCGCGTGGGCCGTGTGGTGGATGTCACATCATGTGTTCGAATTTTTGTTTCTAGGACGTGCTGGTTCCTCACAATATTTTATATCACCGTTTTGAGAGCAGTGGTGATGAAATACACAAAGTTAAGCGCCTGTCTGTCTTATACAATTCGTAAGACGCGACCGCTACCACTGGGCCACCATTGCTCTCCTTCCGTAGATCGTAGTATCTATCCAATAAGTCTAAAAGGCAATAATCCGTACCCTGAAATATTACTCAGTTCCGATATTTTCCCGATACATAAAACAGCGCAGAATAGCCATAGGTGTGGGCGAAGGTTAAATACAACTCGATTCCTACCCGGTTCCCTTTGAAAAATGGCACAGTCAGTATTCTATAGACAAATAATATAATCATAATAAAGCTATCCCTTCGCTACTGGTACCTACTACCACCAGGTGCGGTATGAATTCGCGATGAGTGCCAAAATTGTGAACTAGGACGCTAACAAGGCCATTTAATTAATTTTTAATTGATTTGGAAAGTTCGTGTCGTAGCGAAGTGCTGTGCGGCTATTGAGGCCGACGGGAAAATATTTTTCCCGAGATTTTTCTCGAGTGGGGGATTAGTTAGAAGCTGTTTTTTTTTTGGTTTTATTTCGTTGGGTTAGGGTTTGTGATTAGTTTGACTGGGTTGGAGAAATAGAAATTTTATTGGTGCTGTTTTTCGAAATTTTATTCTGAGGTGTAATTTCGTGGCATAATTGCACTGGCAATGCTTTTCATTTTGACAATTCAACAACATTCATTGCGTCATTTACGTTGGTGAGAAGACGAATTTTCAAACTTATGAAAGTAATGGATTAGCAATTTCCGTGTAATCGTGATTGAAAGTGTGTCAATTGTGGTGCTTTTTTTTTCAGGATGGGAAATCATCAAATGACCCCTCCCCCTGTGGGTGGAGCGGAAGGGAGTGTCAGACTCTTACTGACTAAAACCCACCCGTGTTCCTTCCTTAGCCCTTTATGTTCCGGGGCAGCGGTAACCCTTTCGGACAATCCCGCTGACCCGGCAGGCTTCGGCCCTAACGGGCCCCTTCAAATGATGCTGACATCTCTTTGAGGCGCACGTGGAACACGTACGCGGCGTCCGGCACGGGCCTGGTCCAGATCGAACGGTGGGCTACCCATTACTCTCCGTCCGCAGGCCCGCGCCTACGGTGGCCGGGAGTCGTCACGCGGCGCCCGACGCCCGGAGCGTCTCCCACGGCGGCTGGGACGGGAGGATCTTTCCCTCATCCATCCCGCCACCTCCTTCGCTAGCATGACTGCTTCGCAGAAGGAAGTGACTGCCTCCCACTCCCTCTATCAATTGTGGTGCTGGAATATGGAAATTAATTTATTAACCTCACACTAAACCACTTTCTGTAGTGAAGTACCACTGAATGCAAACTATAAACTCGGCGATTTATGAATGGATTTTTGGTTCGACTAAATGCAGCCGGAAATCAGCTAAGCGAGCAATCTAGCTTTAACTTTGATTAACATTATTAACAAGCACAAATAATAAGTATCTTTAAACCGAGACATTTAATTTGATTGTAAGTTCTACGTATTCCAGTAAAGTCTTTTAAAGCACATGCAATAAAACTACATATATCGTAATACCATACAATCAGGATATTATATTAATGCTTTAGTACTAGGATATTAAAGCGTTGTACAGCCAACGAAACAGATGAGTATGCATCCTGCATCCTGCATACTCATCTATTTCGGTGTTGCTAGTCGTCAAATCGTTGAAATTTCAACGATTTGATTCATATCTTCGATATCTCTATCTGTGAACTTTTAAAATAAGTTTTAAAAAGTTCACAGATAGAGATATCGAATATATGCATCAATGTTATCACGCGCAGATCTTCTATAGGTATCCAATTCAGCGCTGGGTGACTGACAACGTAGATACAACACAATCTATACCAGCAAATTTTTAAACTGTGTGGAATTGTAGGTCCTGCTGAAAATACAGTTATTAAGACAACCCATATTAAAAGGTGGAAAGAGATATGAAATTCTGTATGCATACAAAGTGACAGGCAAAAGCATTATGAAAATAAATAATGTTATTATTTTGTGCCTGCATACAAAACTCTTTTGCTGTATGTACCTACAAGACATAAAATTGCACAAATACGACACTTGCACCGGGATTATGATGTCCGGGAAACGTATATTGTGTGAAATTAACCGGACGAGGCCGTTTTAATATCGTTCTCGTGATTACCACTACTGAGACCGTCTTTGGCTGTTTTCCAACTAGGGTACCGTGCATTATTGTAACGACTTGTTCTTAGTGTAATATCGGCACTGTGCCGGTAGTGCGAATATTTTAAAGGATGCTGGGAGTCCTAATTTCCCCAATGATTTGGAGGAAGACAAAAATTTGTGCTACCGGGGCTTGTGATGCATTGCGAGCTGCAGCCGGAATCAGGTCACGGATTTATTTGGCTCTCGTGGGTATAAGCAACTTTAGGTAAATAGGTAAACATCATCTATATACTGAAATGTAATGTAACAATGGAGTTTCAGGCGACCCCAACAAATATATAGTTGGGAAAAGGCTAAGATGATGATGAATGGAGTTTCAGGCGATCCTGATATTTATATGTTCAGTATGTTTATGCTTAGTAAAAAATGTAGTCAATATATTACTTATTTAATAAGGTATCAGAAAGTCAGATGAATGTAGGTCGAGTCGTCTTCAGCAATTAAAAGTTTAAAACGTTTATTTAAATTGAACCATTTAGAGGTACTTTTGAGCAATCAAAATAATGAAAAGTTTTTGGAACGAATTTCTTTAACGGAGCTTGCGCTGGGAGTAGTTTTCATAGTTTTTGAGGATACTGAAGCTAATAGTGAGGTCAAAATGAAAACCCAAGGAGGCGGCTTCAAAAAATTTTAAATTTTTCGTCATGGGTGTCGTTTTCAGGATTTTCGATGTTGCTGAAGCCGATAGTGAGGTCAAAATGAAAATGTAAGAAGGCGGCTGCGAAAACGAAAGTTTTCGTCATTTTGAAATTTACACAGCCAGCCAAGTTGTTCATCACATCATTATTTACTACCGAGCTATGACCTCACCTATGAGAAACTCAACTGATTAAACTTATCCCGTACGAACAGTGTCTTAATTAAAAAGTTCCCAGAGATCCGAATAAAATCTCCCAGATCTCGTCTGATAGAAGTTTCCCAGTGAAAGTACTTTAATTAACGTGCGAACTCATTATTACTTATTATTTAACTTTAGCAGCCTTTCAAGACCTTTTGTATGAATGTTTTAAAATTCATTTTCGAGTTTTGTTTTTCACGGTTCTTCATTACAGTAGTAGGTTGCTAAGCAACTTTAGCTGGGTTTGATTGAAATGTTATTTTCTTGGAATCCAGCGGTCGCCCCTCCGAAATGATACAATACTAGGTTCTGCCCGCGACTTCGTCCGCGTGAAATTTCTTGTTCCCCCGGGCCCCGCACTATTACTTCGGTTTCGCTAAAGCTACGGTTTCCTAAAAAGGCGGTGAACGGCCGCAGTGACGGCTGTCGTGAAAATGATTTAAATCACAGCGGCAAAGATTTAAATCGTTAGATACCACTTCATAAGATTCACAGTGACGTAGTGACTTGACTTTATTGTCATGGAAACGCTACATAATATATTATTATGAACGCTATATAATAATGTGTGAGCTCACTCTTCTCAGTCATCATCTGCCTAGCCCTTTCCCAACTATGTTGGGGTCGGCTTCCAATCTAACCGGTTGTCAGACTTTCGGGCTTCTGACTACCCGTAACGACTGTCAAAGATCCACGAATGACAGCCGGGACCAACGGCTTCACGTGCTTTCCGAGGCACGGAGGGGTCACGGTATGTAAAGATGGTCACCCATCCACAGACCAACCGCGGCAAGCATAGCTTAACCTGATCGATCGCCCTTTGCGGCTGTTATTATTTCTCCACGGGCCCCTCCCTCACTCTTCTCAGTATGGAAATTATTTCACGTGACGAACACCTGTGCTATCACGTGTGCGGTGAGGGCAAATCTAGCGATTTAAATCTTTAGGCAGCGGGGTTTGACTTTACGGTGTCAAAAACATTTTCTGGGAAAACACACCAACTTATTTTCATAAACAGCGTCTCAGTGACATTCACTGGTAAATTGCGGTCACCGCTTTTCTAGGAAACTGTAGCTTTAGCGTTCTTCCGATTTTTTATTGTTCTGGTCGTGATATTAAGTAGCCTCGTTTCTTGCCCGTTCTTCTCCATAGAGATCTACGTTTTGGACTGGGCAACTAGCTTCAACTTTCTGACTAACTGACAGACTATTTAATTTTGACAATTCAAAAGTGCCTGTATAAGGTTTAATTGAAATAAATGCTTTGAGTTTGAGTTTATATTTATAGCCTTTCTCAAGAATTGGACTAACAAACGCATTTTTTTTCCAATTCAACTGATAGACTGGAGATTAGCGTGTCAAACAAACAAACAAAACGCTTTATTATTAGTATAGAAGATTAAATATTTTTATGTAATTTAAACTAACGATAGACATTTAATTACAAGATTTCAATTTCACTTTCAAGATTTTAATTTCGCTTTCTAGATTGCTACTAAAACCTACAAAGACTGACCCCTTACTAACAAACGTATTATATCAAATTAATAATTACATACCGATTTCTCTCTTTCAGTCGTCAGTAATTTGATATTCGAAAGAAGAAGACAAAGCGTTGTGTAACTATACAGGCGCTATACAACGTTTAGTAAGGGGGTAATTGAATACTTCATGTCGACCATTGTCACAACTTTGTACCATGTTTAAGGTAAAAAAAAACTTATCTTATCCTAAAAGTCAAAACAATACCTATACCTATTAAGTAACATATACAACTATTTATTTTCATCTAGTACAATGCTGAAATATTTTTCTCAAACATCAGGCAGTTCCTCTCGTCTTGGTAGTAAATATTGTCGGAGCACTATTTAATGGTAGTAGCGGTCAAATTATATGTTCGGACTTTACTCTGGACAAGATGCATTCCTTGCATTTTCTGTCGCTGGACCAAATTGTGAACGGAGCGGAGACTCGTCGTACCTTAATAAAATTTCGAACATTGAAATAAGATTGCAACAAGATGTGATACGAGAATTGGCCATAATTTCTTTTGAAAAAGAATTTATCATTTCAGCCGAAAGACGTCCACTGCTGGACATAGGCCTCCCCCAAGCACCGCTACTTCGACCGGCACCTAATTGCGCAACATGCTATCAATTACAATCTAAATAATGTTGAAGGATATTTGCTAATCCAATGCTTCATATATCTTCGAATTTGTCTGCTGAACAACGGAAATAATGCAATGAATGTTGTTGAACTGCCAAAATGGAAGCAATTCCTGGTGTTAGTGTGTTACTCAATTAACCTGCGGTTATGAAGAAAAATTACTGTTGTATTACGTCCTTTATTTGAAAGGATAAGCCAGATTAAAGACTTCTACGTCTTTCCTATGGTCTGTCAAAATAAACTATATAAAGCGAAACTCGTAAAAAGGATGTTTCTTTTTATTATGGTCTTGTATTTCAGAACCCTGGTATTTGCCATTATAAAGTGGTTACTGGTAATTAATGTTACAGTCAGTTCGCTTATAACTTGGCACATAATTTTAAAGTGGAACTTTTCCAATAAATGTAACGTGAACGAGGGACGAATGTCTCTGCGGTCTCACAGCTTGCATTGTTACGCGCCCGACGTCATTGATTTAGACCCGTTCTGACCGGTTTTAGCCAGTATTAAGCGGTTTCAACTGCTTTTAACTGGTTTTAAACTTTTAACCCGCTGTCCGCTTTGTTATTCTGATTGGAGGGTCAGGTGTGTGGGGTTCTTCAGAAGTTTTCTTTTGTTATTGATTGGAAAAGTAACCGGTTCCCTGTTTGTGGTCGAAGGGTTAAGGTTCTAGGTTTGGTTGTTATTATGGGGTATTAATTTGGGGCGGTCGTTTGGAGGGTTGAAGGGATGGGTTGTTTTCTCATTATTATTGATGTGTTGGATGTTGGTTTAAATGGTGGTTTAGGTGATTCTTTAGTGATTTTTATCATGAATAGAATCTGAAAAGATAAACTGAAAAGGTTTTTAATTTATCTAAATGTATGTGTCTATCTAACTGTGTGTAACTGTAGAAATTTTATAACTATGCTGCAGCGCTTTGTGTTTCAGTAATCCATCGTAAATACAAAAAAAAAACTGCAATTGATCTGGTTGCACAGAATTCACTGATTTTATTTCTAGAAAATAAGAATGGATTTTCATTGCTGTTTTTTCTTCTATTCGTAAAAGCTCAAACTTAATCTATGTTAAGCCGTGAAATTGCTTTTTTGCACCACCGTATTGACAGAAACTGATCCATTCCTATTTGTTATCTACAAAAAATAAATAAGACGCAACTATAATTCGGTGGAACCCATCAAACACCTGATACCGTGTCCAAACCGCTCACAGAAAAAAGTTATGGTATAAGTTAAAAGCTACAGCTGAAACAATTTGGGAGATGGTATCATGGAACGTTTGAATAACATAAAATGCGAATGCTAAAACCTACCAAAGGTTTTGGCTACTAAAAAATATTTTTTTTAAATACTAGCTTCCTCCCGCGGCTTCGCCCGCAAGGTATGTCGATAAAAACTATTCCATGTCCTTCCCCGGGATTCAATCTATCTCTCTGCTAAATTTTAGCGAAATCCGTTCAGTGGTTTAGGCGTGAAAAGGTAATATACAGACAGACAGACAGACCGACAGACAGAGTTATTTTCGAATTTATAATATTTGTATGGATGGCACACCCAAGAGCTAAAAAAGAGTAAACATAACGCTTTAACGGCACCTGAGTTAATGGCACCTGAGGTATTCCACATACGGCACCTATCGATATTTTTCGCAGGTGCCATTAGTGGAATAGTTTATTATTTAAAATTTTATTCCACAAACGGCACCTACGAACCAGTAGGTACTAATGTGTGTAACTTAATCCCGTGTTTGAAATGACGAGGAAATGAATTGCCAGGATTACAGGATCTTTGTTCTTTACCTCCAAAATAATTCCTGTTCAGCCTCCAATCCCTTCTCACTTACACTCCAACCCACAAAACAGTACACAACAAGTATACATTACAGATTATATTTTTTCTAATACCCGTCACGCGACACCGCCGGTCAGTGTCGAATATAATTTTCCTCATTAACTGGGCGCAATTCGATACCTATAATCGAAACCGAGTATCGATAACGGAAACCTTAGAAACTCTATATGGAATGGAAGGAGCAGAAGGTTTGCATTTACATGTACTTTCGGTGAGCAAGTTTTATTCTGTCAGTATCTCTGCAATGGAAATAAAATGTTCAGCAGTGACCCTAAAGGTCAAAGACTGCTTATGCAATGCTAAAACGTTAAAATAACTCGAATGTAACAACTATCAATGGCAGCACACGGCTTACCGATTATTAGTCAGCGTCTATGTCACCGTCTTTTGCGAGGGTTCCGACATGTCCTAGAATCAACCTATAGAGGTATGAGGAACAGGGTATAAAGTTCACTCATACTCCATAGAAAAGGGAGGATCCTCCGACCAGACGGGTGTTGTGTTTGGCGGGCAACTGCCCAATGAGTCATGTGTGTGTTGTATCTATGCTAGTTGCGCGGTAAACTCTGCTTGCGAGATGCAGAATTTTTCGGGACGTCAGTATGACGCGTTGTTCGCATGTGGCGTTGTAGATACAAATCAACCAACGTGCTCTGGGCCCGCGAGGCGAAGGTATTACATCCCACTCCCTCTCACAGAGAGAAGGGCTGTATCTCAGCTGTAAAAACATTAGGTAACGACTGATTATGCCATGTCACCGTACCATGACATTGTATAAAGTGGACCTTTTGTTTCTGTCTTCTCGTGTTTAAAGAAGACATTAAAATTTTACGCGCGACGCCTGTCAGCTGTTTTATTTGCCGTTTATTACCACAGATTAGGGCTGGCATGTTTATTTTTTCTTAATAAAGTACTTTTGAATATTTAGTGGCGATAAAATACGCGATTATCTAAGTTATTCGAGAATCGAATCGTGCTGTAAATGTGTAAATTAAGTGGCTTGTGTATTCTGGAATTAAAGTTGGGTCATAATATTTTCTCATTTTCATGTTATTTATTTGCTGTTTATGATGATCTGGAGATGAAAGAAGTACCGGTCATAATATTTTCCACAGGTATTTAAAATTACATACAAGCCATAAATGACGATTGAGATCATCAGTATGGTAAGTATTAAAGTTTAATATGTCATCATATTTCTCACATATAGAAGCAACAAGAATAATGTACCCAGGATTTTTTAATATTTCGATTTAAAAGATTTTTCTTGGAGTTTCTTGCCCGCGGGTTCTTCTACATCGCGATCTATCTTTTGGAATAGGCAACAGTTGCCTATTCCAAAAGATAGATCTCTCAGTTAGTCAGAAAGTTCAACTTTCTGACTTTAACTTCAACTTTCTGACCGATTCTTTGACAATTCAAAAGGGCCCATAAATGGTTATTGAAATAAATGCTTTGAGTTTGAGTTCATCTGGCATAACACATAGTGAACACGACCCTCTAGGACTGTCAACAGGATACAGTCATGAATTCACTCATAGGGCAAGATATACAAATAGCATATCGTGAACCAGAGAACTTTATTTTAAGAATAAAGAAGTCTCTTATCCAGCAGTTATGAATGGTGATATGCTGAAGACGCTAGAGATAACAGAAGGCTAATTCTCGTAATTTAAAACGTTTAAAATCTAGTCGCAGGCGACAAATAAATGTCAAAAACTTAGGGAAATTAGAGGTATTTTGACAGATTGAGACTGAGATCAGACTGTGAACGTTCTTAAAATTACGAGAATTGCCCCTCTGGTTAAAGTCAAAGTCAAATCATGTATTTCAATAAAAGGCACTTTTGAATGTCAAACTTTACATATGAATAGTATTTTACTTCCAGAAAGTAGTTTTTGAGATGCCTGAAAAAGTCTCCTCGTATAGCGCAGTTAGTTCCGCCAGTTACTCAACTGAACCGAGCGCTCGGCGCATCCTGGACAGTCACACCGAACACCTTATTTGACTGGCTTGCGACCGGGCTCTCACCGGAGTCCGGCGTCAAGCAGCCTGCTGTGTTTCGTCGATGCGTGGGAGTTCCAGTGCCTTAGGCATCTTCTGGGCACACTCGTTCCATCATAGACCTCATCCATCGCTTTCCATCAGGCGTGATCGAGGTCAAGAGCGAGCCCATTTAGCAATTATAAAAAAAAAAAGTATGATGAAGAATAGATTAGAAACTCCATTGTTTACTCTTTTTAATTAATTTGGATACATTAATTATATGTATTTTTTACCAACTAATCAAATTCCTATCCCAATGAGAAATGTTTTAAGAGACTACAATTACCAACCCAGTAATACAGATTCGATGTTATCTTTTCTATTACAAAAAAAACATCGTGTGAACCAAATTACATTACGTGTGAAGTATGAAGTGTCTCTTCCAAAATAGATTTCATATTACTTAGTTCTAATCTTAATGCAGTGCTTAACTGTCTAAGTGTGTCGGTATGTAAAAGGGCATTAAACAAGTCTTCATATATTTTTGATAATTATGTGGGATAATGTGAGTAAAATATTGAAGCGGCAATGATTGAATTGAATTCCGCCCAGTAATAGTCTGCAATGTACTGAGTTGCCAGAATATTAATTAATAGCCACAAAAGTCTCGATTCTGTGAGAATAAAGGGATCAAAAGTATCCAAATCTAGTTTCATCCATATCCGTTCAGCCGTTTTAGCGTGAAAGCGTAACATACAAAAAATCAAATCTTTTCTCTTTAGATCTTTATATAGTCTCTTTCTTATTTCGATAGTTTATATGATTAAAAACTTAAAAGACTTTAAACTTTAGTACCTAACCTTGTTTTAAATCATAATTGGTAATCTAAAGATTTTATATTTAGTCGGCGTGGCTTTTTTTGAATTTTAAGTTCAACTAAGAGTTTTCGGCCTCTATTACGATTCTCTCTTTGCTTTTTCCATTTTCTCTTATAGGTACTGCGGAACTCCAGATGGAAGCTTCACAATATAATTAAAAAGCTTTGACTTGGATATAATAGATATATTTATGACTTTACAATATCATGTTATTTCTAGCACTTCCTCTACTAAACAAAAATACCTTAATAGAATATTTGACATTTGCTTGAACGTCCAAATGGAACACACCGGCCATTACAACCAGCCTGTACTGCTAAAGGTAGGGCTACATAGATAGCCTCTACAGTACACCAGCTGCAAGAAGCAATATACATCTATATCTATACTAATACACACATCAAAAGTGTCTAGGGATCAAGCATTTTTATGCGGATTTCTTGAGATTGAGATGTGGCTTTGTAATAAATTTATGATTTTATAAATTTATATGGATCCTTTTTGGTGAATCAGGAACTGTGAATCAAATTCGAGTAAAAGATGAAAATCAGCTGTCAATATTTTCCCTATAAAAACATACAACGCATTGAAGACATTATTAGTGCTACTGTTTCCCTACTACTGATTAAAACCAACGTTATTATGGAGCGGCGACGTCATTTAAGCAGGGAAGAAATGCTCAGAGCCGTGGGAATGATAGAAGCTGGTTCCCGGCAACGTACTGTGGCTTTAGCTCTGAATACAAGTCAGAGTGTTATCAGTCGACTTTGGACACGTTACCGAAGCACTGGTACCGTGGCTGAGCGCCATGGAGGACGGTATCGCTGCACCACACGGAGACAAGACCGATACATTCAAATCTTAACTCGAAGAGCTCCAACAATAACCGCCATGATGTTAGCCGTGAGGCTTCATCACTCTTCAGGGAACTTAATTAGCGACCAAACAGTCAGAAACCGCTTGCATGAAGTGAACCTTCATTCCCGAAGACCGCTACGGGTACCACCTATAGCAATGCACAATCGTAGGATTCGATATCAATGGGCTCTTGAACACAGAAATTGGGCAGAAGAACAATGGCGTTTCGTGTGCTTTTCTGATGAGTCTCGTTTTGGTATGAGACCGGATACAAGACGTATACGACACTGGAGAACCCCTGGACGCCAACAGCGATTAAAATCCTGCCAGGAAGTCCATCCTTATAGTGGTGGAACCATCATGGTATGGGCGGGTATTTGGATCGGCGGAAGAACTGAGTTGATTTGGATCAGAGGCAACCTCAACGCTCAAATTTATGCTGAGACGATTGTATCAGACGTCATCGTTCCTCTACAAGTGCAAATCGGTCCCTTATTTCAGTTAATGCATGATAATGCACGACCGCACACCGCAAGAGTTGTAAGACAGACTCTCGCCGCAGCTAACATCAATGTCCTGCCCTGGCCTGCTCAGTCGCCAGACTTGAACCCGATTGAGCATGCATGGGATATGCTACAGAGAAGAGCTCTGCCGAATATGGAGGGTATCCAGTCGCAAGAAGACCTTTTTTTGTTGTTGCAACGAACATGGGCGGCCATTCCACAGCGTGATTTGGATGAACTCATTTTGAGTATGCCAAACCGATGTTCTTGTGTTGTTAGTGTTCGCGGTAGAAACACGGATTATTAATTGTTTAAGTTACCCAATAAAATTTTAAAGAAAACTGTTATTTCAGTCTTTTTTTCGAACTTTTGTGTTAGTGGTTCAAATGTCAAAAATCCCTTTATTAGGAAAATGGCAAATTTCTTTATTAATGCAAAGGTGACTTGGTTTATCGTTACTGTGACAAACGAAAACACTTTATTTGATGAATCCTTAAAGAAAATTTTAATTAATATCAATCAGGAGAAAAGTTATTGCAAAAATATATGTTGATCCCTAGACACTTTTGATGTGTGTAATAAAGTTAAAGATTTTGTTTGTTTGTTTGAACGCGCTAATCTCTGGAACTACCTGTCGAATTTGAAAAAAAGTTTTTGTATTTAATAGCCCAATTCTTAAGGAAGGTTATAGGCTACTTAAAATCACGCTAGGGCCCATAAGAGCCGAGCAAAAAATTACAGAACGAAGTAATAGCCTGGACTGACGATGTGATCCGACGGGGTGGAACAAAAAAATTCACGCAGACAGAGTCGCGGGCACATGCTAGTAAATAATATGATGCCTAGATCTTGCTAAGTCAGTTCATTTAACGATCAAGCTGCTGTCACACCACTCATCGCCGTCATCTCTCCACAGACTTTTACAACTTTCTACATCATTAATCGATGTGTTTATGAAGACCTTCGTGCCCTCAGTAATATTGTGTTGACATTATGTTATACGTGTTGACCATAATCTGTACCGTTACTCTTGGTTTCTATGGCGCGCATGTTGTAAGAGGTCGGGTAGGTTAAACAGGTAGCTTGGCAGCAGTATCTACCGGTATACATCAGACGAATGTGTTTTGCATAAGTATCTTGAGTTTCCAGGTAAACTAGATGGGCCTGGATATTATTGTTTGAAATGAAGTCAATATGCTTTTTCCAACTAAATTATGTTGGGATTGGCTTCCAGTCTAACCTAATGCAGCTGAATATCAGTATTTTACATGGTGCGACTAACACGTCCCAGTTACTGGGCAGCACTTTTTGATGTGTAACGACTGTCAAAGATCTACGAATGACAGCCGGGACATGCCTTCCGAGGCACGGAGGGTTCTCGACATATAATGGATAGTCACCCATTCATAAACTGACCGCGACAAGATTCTTCGATCGACCCATGCAGCTGTTATCTTTTAGCCACGAGCCCATGAAATGTAGTGGCAATCCCATTCAAAATGTTGCGTGTTTCTACAACTACTTTCAACAGGATTGATATAAGCTTTTTGGCAGCATATGTCAGTCCTATATATCTTTGTCTCTTCCATAATCGTTATCGCTGACAGAATGTCACTTCGTCTAAGCATTAAATTGTTAGATTTTCGAACATTTTAGTTGAAACGACTGTCAATTTCTGTTTCTTTTAAAGAAAATGATGTGTGGTCTTACATTCTCATTTCCGCAGGAGATAAAGTGCTCTGGTTTGAACGGTATTGGCAGCTGGAATGATGGAATGTTTTTCATTTTCTGTAACATTCGTTTCGTATTTAGTGTTAGGAGTTTTATGTCGTTTGGCCTTCCTTGTACTATTGTTTTTGGTTTTATGAGTTAGTTCAGTTTATTCCTCGATAATAGCCAATAGAGTATTACTGTGTGTCGTCGCTCGTATGACTAAAATTTCCGTCTCATTTTTCTCATTTATTAGCCGACTCGAGTCAGGACAGTCATTCGTGATTCTTTACATTTTTCACTATCCGTCGTACCTCTATGTTATTTGGATCTCAAGATATAACCATTTTGAAAGGCAACAAAATTTAAAGAATCACGAATAGAACAATGCAGTTGTCCCAACTCAAATCAGCTAAAAAATGAGATAAGACTTTTAGTCATGCAAGCGATGATATAATTTATGTGCGTGTTTAGGTATGTAATTATGTCATAAATACTATTTCCGGAGACTTGCAACTTTACATGCAAGCTGTTAGTTTTGGGAAAATTTTTACAGCGTTTCTTGTATTGTTATTCATTATATTATTATTAGTAGAACTGCACAGTTTGCGGTTACGTGAGTTTAACAGTTCCGGGAACAATTGAGGAAGTGGTTAGAGTTTAGTTTTGTTTGTCACCGACGTTAGTGGTGACTTGGAGAAAATTAACAATGTTTCGACAAATTGCTGTTTAACTTGTCAGGTACATTCCATTTTCTAGAACTACTAGTTTTTTAAAGGAGGTCTGTTATTAATGATCAACCCTATGAACCCAAGATGTTATAGACAGTAAGTCGAAGTCTTCAGTTTTCCGTATCATTAATACATTTATTTATAAGTTATTCTATATTTACTGCATTTTATCTTTTTTTCTCTAACTAAAAACCAGCAAACTGAATTCAAATATGCCAAAACTCGGCACGTGTATAATATTAATATTACTTTTTCAATAACGATAAATGAAAACATCTTGTGTGATGAATAATGCTCATGAATCAGTGAAATCATGGAATGAGGTCTTTGCCCTGTAGTAGGATGTATAAATCATTCATTCCTTCATTTCAGCCGAAAGTCGTCCACTGCTGTACATAGGCCTCCCTCAAGCACCAACCAAGATCTGTTTTTTTGCTTCCCGCGACCAGCAGATTCCTGCTGATTTCACGAGGTCATCGGTCTACCTTGTGGAAGGCCTTCCAACGCTACGTCTTCCGGGGCGCGGTCGCTACGTCAGAAACTTTCGGTCCCATCGGCCATCAGTTCTGTGAGCAATACTTAAGTTTGGCAATTCTTCAGGCTATGTCGGTTTCCTTGGTTCTCCTGCAGATCTCTTCCTTTCTGATTCGATCACTTAGGGACACTCCAAGCATAGCCCATAGCCCAAGATTCACACTAATATTATTAAGGCGAAAGTTTGTGAGTGTGTGTTTATGTTTGTTACTTCTTCACGCTCAAACGTCTGGACTAATTTTGATAAAATTTTGTATGGAGCTGACACTCTGGATTAACATATAGGCTACTTTTTATCCCGATATTCCCACGAGAACGACATATTGGCGGTTGAAACCGCGGGGCGCAGCTAGTAGATGTATAAAAGTGAGTTGGAAATATTTTTCCACTGCGGGCTCATTTTATTTCAAACCTTTTCTGTCATGTCCAGCGTTAATATACTCTAACTAACATTACAGTATCTGTGACGAATTCCTCATTTGAATTGCACGTAGTGTGCCAATGGTTTGTCCTGTTATGACCAAAGAGTCTTTGTTTGAATCAACACTTTTGTTTGGAATCTGTATTGTTTTCTTTGTAAACGACGAGGAAGCTATAAATTTAGTTGCATAGACTTTAAATATATGGTCAAGGTATAAGTTTAGCCAAGTAGAAACTGTCATGATCTATTTGGTTTTAGAAAGTGTATTTAAATTTACCTGTTGTCCTGTCTCATGTCAACTATAATAATATTTTGATTGGTTATTGTTATATTAGTCAAGCAATTACAATAGCTGTAATTAGTTTTGTTGTTCGTTGGTAGACTACCAACGTTGTGAACATAATGCTGAAAGCGCATAGAATCTGACCTGGGTCCTTTTTAGGGTTCCGTACCCAAAGGGTAAAAACGGGACCCTATTACTAAGACACACTCCGTCTGTCTGTCTGTCACCAGGCTATAATCTCATGAACCGTGATAGCTAGACAGTTGAAATTTTCACAGATGATGTATTTCTGTTGCCGCAAAAACAAAAGTTTTCTTTCCTATGGATTAATCATTTTTTGACAAATATATCGCGTTAAACGTCATATGGTACACAAATGAGTACCAAGGGTAGCTTAGAGGTTGAGAAAGATATATGAAGGTACTCACTGTTCAGTTCATGTTGAAAAGACAATAACGTATTAAGGTCAACACAGACGGAGGATAATTCAAATACGTAACTGGGATTGAGAAAATACGACCGGATCTAAAGCTCTCGAGTAGATCGGAATCCCGGATATCCGGTATTAGCTGCGACCGTTATTGAGTTATTGCTGAACCAATTGTTTTGTATCTTATGTCTGTGTTCCATTATTTACTTAGAAGTGTGGGCAATGAAGAAGGTAATCTATTCATAGTATAAATTAAAGTCGCTTTTCGAGTACATTTGAGTGACTTCTTAGATCTTCTCAACTACGCAACGGATTTTGATACGGTTTTCACTATCACACAGAACCACACTAAAATCTCAATGTTTTGACATGTCACCATAGCACACGTGCAAATCAAGGGCCGGACGCTAGAATTTTAAATTAAAGAGATTTAGATTATAACCCTTTACTTAGGTACTTTTACTTTTTTGAAAAAAACGTTGCCCCACACTAGGAATTTCTCCTGTATTGTGGGTGCGTTTACAAACATTTAAAGTCACATACACAAACAGCCAGACCCGGAACAACTACTTGTAGGTCATACAAATATTTGTTCCGTGCGGGAATCGAACCCGCGACAAGCAGCGCAGCAGTCAAACGCTTAACCACTGCGCCAATCGTGCCGTCAAATATCAATAATATGTACAAGGAATTGATGGAGTAGATATTCTGGCGCAACCTGAAAGAGGGCTACCTAGTAGTGGTTTGGCACAGGTTGAGTTGATTGATTGGTTGAAGAAAAGCAAGGCTACAGTAGTCACTTTTAGTGATAAGACCGCCCATTGTGTAAAATTTCTACTTTTGTATCTGTAATTCGTATGGTGTACTTACATAATAAAATGTCTTCTAGGTATTCTATGACTCCGGGAATAGCCTTTTAACAAAATTATTCCTGAAGCCTTCAATATCTATTATAATTAGATCCTTTTAAAATATCTGCTTAGCTGCAGAATTTAGATAGGACCTTTTATAATTTTCTCCTACCTAAAATTCGCAGTTCCCTTCCACATCATCAAAATCTAACCACGTTTTAGCGCGAATTCATCCAAATTAATTTGCAGGACAGGCCAGAACATTATTAATTCAAAGCCAGTGGACAGACAAGACTGGTCTCCAATTGCAGCGTTGGTAATACAGGAAATTTCAGGGCGGCATCTAGCCGGCGTTTCCGAACGCCGCGCCGGAAATAAGCGGAACAAATCCGGCCATCACTTTCACGGAAACGTACGGGGAGTGGCGAGCGTGTTGGGCGCTCGGAGGTTGCTTGATAAGAGTTGAAGGTTTCATAAGATAAGGATTATAAGAAATGAGTGTTCTGCAGGCACGTGATTGTGACGGTTTTTGGGATGCATGAAGAAGCCTCCTCGTGTAGCGCAGTTAGTTCCGCCAGTTACTCAACTGAACTGAGCGCTCGGCGTATCCTGGACAGTCACACTCAACACCTTATTTGACTGGCCAATTCTTTCCTTGCCCTGGTAGGGCTAACGCCCGCCTGGTTAGCGACCACTCTCCCACTGGAGTCCAGCGTCATGCAGCCTGCTGTGTTTCGTCGATACGTGGGAGTTCCAGGGCCTTAGGCATCTTCTGGGCACGCTCGTTCCATCATAGACCGCATCCATCGCTTTCCATCAGGCATGATTGAGGTCAAGAGCGGGCCCATTCAGCAACAAAAAAAAACGTGAGTGAATTTTCAGTTAAAATAAGCTAAAATAAGCTAAATGTGTTACTGCTCAATTAATTTTCGTTATCTGGCTGAAGCTACGTTATTTGCTAATGACGTAGTTACTTGTATTCTGAGCAGATAAACAGGCTGACAGGTCTTTGCCTTGTGGTACGCAACCCTATGTGTGCGAGACCCACTCGCACTTGGCCAGTTTTTTTTAACACCACACAAGTTGTCGAACAAGCTCGACCCTACTATCTCCCGTGGAGCTGCCCGTGTCAACACTACCATTGCGAGCCGCACCAGCTCAATAACACGAAAAATTATATCGCTTCCAGAGAAAACAGCTGTGTACCCGCCAGTACCGCCAGTTCCCGACTTGTAGTACGTTACGTGCCGGGACATTATGGGATTTTATTTTGTTGGCTTTTTTTAAGTTTAGGTACTGTATTTTCAGTGAGGGTTTAAGAATGCAGCTGCATCTATCACACATCATGGGATTTTATTTAGTTGGCTTTTTAAGTTTAGGTACTGTATTTTCAGTGCGGGTTTAAGAATGCAGCTGCATCTATCACACATCATGGGATTGTATTTAGTTGGCTTTTTAAGTTTAGGTACTGTATTTTCAGTGCGGGTTTAAGAATGCAGCTGCATCTATCACACATCATGGGATTTTATTTAGTTGGCTTTTTAAGTTTAGGTACTGTATTTTCAGTGCGGGTTTAAGAATGCAGCTGCATCTATCACACATCATGGGATTTTATTTAGTTGGGTTTTTAAGTTTAGGTACTGTATTTTCAGTGAGGGTTTAAGAATGCAGCTGCATATATCACACATCACATCCTTAGGCTCGGTTCTTTATATTACAAGCTAGATTTTATACAGGGTTATTGGTAAAACATTAACAACCTCAGAGACCATTGTGCTCATCATTATGAACAACTTTTACTATGAGACCAAACCTGAAATCGTAAGAAAATATCAGCTGTTCCCTACATTTTGACGAGCTTAATGAACATAAATGTAGGGAACAGCTGATTTTTTTTTCCCGATTTCAGGTTTGGTCCCATAGTAAAAGCTGCTCATAATGATGAGTACAATGACCACTTAAGAGGTTGTTAATGTTTTACTAATAACACTGTGTATTAGACAATGCTAAATACTTGTCAAAAAATTACAAAACCATTACATTTAAATGACGAGTTTTTGTTTCAATATCAAGCAGAAATCTATGAAAGAAACTTGTCAGATGGTCAGATTATTGCCTGTCACCTGTCGCCTGTCATCTACCAACCCGCACTGGGCCCGCGTGGTGGAATACGGCCCACTCCCTCTCACCGAGAGGAGGCCTGTGTCCCAGCTGTGAGAACTTCCTGTCGCCTCGTTTTATAAAAAAAACAATATTTCTAGCCAGGAATCGAACACGTTGATTTTGAAAAAAAAAAAACACATACACACACTGTAGGTATTAGTACACCATTCGATAGTGTCGCTGATAAGGATCGAATTCTGGGAAGTAATGACATACGGGAAACTACTTATCTTTATGTAGACTACTATATAAAACCATTCACTATTTACCCAGTGTTTTTGAATGGGGCAGTCAAATCGAGCAGCAATGATTTGCAGAATGCCATTCTTAGCACGCCGCAGACGATGCAGCAAAGAAGCCGATTTTTTTGCGAATAGCCGATTTTTTACGAATAGCCGATTTACAAAAAAAAATATAACGATTATTATTCCTAACAATCGATATAAAACAATGTGTGCCAACAAGAAAAGAAAAAATACCTCATAAATCTAAGATAAATCCATTAATATTTCGCCTATAACCCGATTCAGTAATCCAGTAAGGGTAACACGATTCGTCCATTCACAAACGATTGTCGCTTAATGGACGTCCAGCGCGAAACATAAATAAATGGCATTACTATTAGGGTTGCGTACCAAAATGGTAAAAGCGGAACCCTTATGGTGAGACTAAATCTGTCTGTCTGTCTGTCTGTCACAGCTAGATATCTCAAGAACTTCTAATGCTATTAACTTGAAATTTGGAATAGTTTTAGATGACGTTTGCCCAACTATTTTGCAAATAAGAAAGAAATAAAAATATATGTATATTTTTTGCAACAGGGACTGAAAGGGGGCTGAAAAATTCGAAGTGCGGCTACTAGGGCATCTGGGGTATCATATGAAAGAGCGCAGTTTGCAGAATGACATGCTCAAACATTTTTTCTTTTTTTAGGCCGCTTAGTTTTCGACTTTTGATGAAAAATGTAAAAAAAAAATACCGTTCCCCCCCTTATCACCGAAGTTTGCAAAGAGAAAAATCTGAAATAATTCTATGTGATAGAAGTTTATGTAAATATTACAGGAAAAATAAAACGGAGTCTCTAAATAGCACACATTTTCAGAAATCATCAACAAAAGTTACATTAGTTCCACTATTGGTCAAGAGATGGTGCTGACGTAAAACTACAATAATCTACACCGCAGTGCACAGTGTTAAAATTCTCTGATGAATATAGGCCTCGCTGATGAAAATTTAAAAACATATGATGGTACGGAACCCTCGGTGCGCGAGTCCGACTCGCTCTTGCCCGGTTTTTTTGTGTCAAAAAATAACTGCCTCTGTCTGGTGTCCTTTAGAGCAGTCGTATGTTTGAATAGGTCATTTGTTTATTCATGATCAAATGGCTGGGTAAATACATGTTTAGCGGTTTTAAAGACAAACAGAGTACGTCTATGAGACATTTTAACTTTGTCTCTGGGATGTAAGTAAACGCACCTGCCGGTTGATTCTGTAAAAATCTCACCGTGAAAACTCAGCTGAAGTGACTTTGTTTTTGCTAGGAATTGACAATATTGACAGCTCACTCCACGCTCACTTTACCTAACTTTTCACGGTCAGATTTTTACTGTATCAAAGCACCACTGACTAATCCACAGCCAGGCAAAGACCTCCTACATACTTCCTAGCTGAGCTTAAAGTCCCGATACAAAGAATTCACTTTCATGCCACACAGGTCACATAAGGTCAGCGTCACATAGGCAGTACACACATAGCTCTGCCTTATGACTCAGCTACTGTATCAGTAGACTGTCGCCATACATCGCCAGCTACCCAGCCAGCCAGCCAGTAAATAAAGTAAGCTCGCACTTTGTTATCATTGCCAGATAGTTTGCTACCACATATCAAATTTATTAACGTGGTTCAAGTTATGAGATGTAGCGGTTAAGGTATTTTTGGGATAATATTTTTTTGTTGCAAGGGGCCCGTGGCTAAATAATAACAGCCGCACAGGTCGATCGATCAGGTTAAGCTACGCTTGCCACGGTTGGTCTGTGGATGGGTGACCATGTTCACATACCGAAAGCCCTCCGTGCCTTGGAAAGCACGCTAAGCCGTTGGTCCCGGCTGTCATTCGTGGATCTTTGACAGTCGTTACGGGTAGTCAGTAACTAAATTGTTAATAAAGGCTATTATTATATTAATGTCCAAGCTGACTATGTTAAACAACACCAAAGAAAATACATGACGGAAGAGGGCTTCAAATTTCAGTCGATTGACCGCTAGCTTCCTAAAACTTTCTATTCTGTGCCATATTTCCACCCACGAGAGCTTACAGCTTGCACCAAGTTACAGGACTTGATGTTTTTCTTTCATTTTGCAGCGAACACGGCACATTATTCACAGTTTTTGTGTTCAACATCTAATATATTATCAAGGACGCTTACACCACATGTGACCTACGGTGTTACGTAAATGTTAATTTTAGCTAAATATTTTGTTGAATCAAAAGTTGGGGAGCGATTTTCGTCCATGATACTCGTACCCTTATTGTTAGCGGGGAATTTAAACAAATACCTAAGTACGGTAAAATTACCGAAACCTCACTATCCAGTCTTTAGTGTTTCTGCCCCAAATAAAATTTCTTCAGAATATTAGATATGGTCCATTTTTCAAACATATTATTATGTGCTAATCATGCGGTCGCACATCGATAAAAATCTAAAAAAAAAATTTTCTTTGAACCATCTAGGCAGACTAACAAAATTATGTCAAATAGGCACATAAAAGGCACTTTCGAACGTCAAAAGGTAAAAAAAAAAATTTGGAATAGAATTTATTCTAGTCGCCAAAAGGTAGTTTCGTATGGAGAAGAATGGGCAAGAAACTCCATCGAGCTCTATTAGGTGCTCGCTAGGTGGTCTATCGATATACTAATAATTTAGGATTTCTCCGTATACGGCCTTCAAAGCACCCACTAAAATACCATAAATACACAATACACATAATAATATTATTACATTACCCACATAACAGTCTCCTAGCACAAATACCGTGTTCGAACAATGCCCGTCACTGGGTATAACCGGACGTTTTCGACAATGCCCGCAGCAAGGCATGTTGCGGCTATTGTGTGTAACTGTCATATTCCCGCTGAACGGCAGTATTTGAGATATTTTCTTGGCATGGCGAGATATTTGTTAAGATAATATTTATAAGTAATGTTGGCGAAATGGGGTGAATTGTAGGTGTCGTGGTGACAATAGAATAAGTTCGGATGAAAGGTATGGAGACACTAGTTGGATGATAATATTATCAGAAGTAGATCTTGATGAAAATCTAACAGTTTTACATCAAACGTATCGTTCTTAGATAGAAACTAGGGCGAATTTCCCAGTAGAAGTTAATAGTCTAGTAGTCTTTTTGTTTTTAGTAGGTAGTCATTCAAAGGATTGCCATCGCCGCGGTCCTGTCATACCATAGTTAGCTTTTAAACAATATTAAAGACCCCTTAGTACCTACACTGATATTAGCAAAATTTCGGTGTCTTTTCGACTTTGAACCTAATGCTTTGGCGATAAAGTTGAAAATCTATTAAAGAAATTTGACAGATTGTTGTAGCTGTGCTGGCGTCTGTACAGTCACGAGCATAAGTATATATGCACTTGGCTATATTCAAATGCGATTTTCTCCTTTATTTTTGAATGAAATTTTATATTATTAGGAACATAGTATTTTCGAACCCATAGGTTTATGTAAAGTGTCTTATTTCAACGTTGCATTCGTTATTTCGTGAAAAAATCGCAATTCAAAGTTGCCAAGTGTTGACATATTAGTGCTCGTGACTGTACCTGCCAGCCTGTACAGTATACAGCATATCATACAGTATACCATAGAGGCTCACTATTTGACTTTGAGTCAGAGCCTTTGCTAAATCCTTACACCTTACTCTCACTCGATGAACTTAGCTCACCATCATCATCTGCCTAGGCTTTTCCTTTTAGCTTTTTTCCTTTTCCTATGTTAGGGTCGGCTTACAGTCTAACCGTATGCAGCTGAATAGCAGTATTTTACATGGAGCGACTGCCTATTTGACCTCCACAACCCAGTTACTGGGTAATACGATACCCCTTGGTAAGACTGGTTGTCAGATTTTTTTCTCGCCATCAAACGTAAAAGTTTGGCGAGTTTAGATTTAAGTTACACCTCTGTATTTTGAATAACATTAAATAAATTATTAAAAAAAAAAAAAAAATTCATGACTGTCAAAGAACCACGAATGACAACCGGGACCAACGGCTTAACGTGCTTTCCGAGGCACGGAGGGGTCTCGGTATGTAAAGATGGTTACCTATCCGCAGACCAACCACGGCAAGCGATCGACCTGTGCGGCTGTTATTGTTTAGCCACGGGCCCCTCAGCTCACCACGCAATATGAAACAATAGGTACAGTCAACAATGGAGTTAAGTATACAGGAGCGTCGGATATAGTTGATGTTTACTAAGAAACCGATGGATGTTCTGGACTGAAATTTAATTTAATAAATGAGCTGTTTGTTTTCTATTAATAAACTAAAAATTTATTCGAGAATATCCATCGGTTTCTTAGTAAACTTCAACAATATCCGACGCTCCTGTATACGTATCTCCTTTGTTGACTGTACATCAAACCTCACACACCATAATATTGCCAAACAATCTAGCTCACGTTAATCCCAAACTCTATTACTTTTATCACTTTACTATCAGTTTACGCCTGGCTGGCTCCGTCATCGCCAATACGGCAATACCCCCACGCTATAGCCGTCAGGGTATTACCGTTATCAGAAGTTTAGGGGATAATGCTACTGGTGGCTAATCAGTTGGTTGATGAACAAATTGATGAATGGGGAGATTGGGTGTGACATGTGGCATTTTAGTGCTCGTACACACGAGCGCCACGTTGTTGACTGCAGCCGTAGACGTGTCGGCAGCGGCCAGCGACGCGTGTCAACGGCTGCAGTTGCCTCTGCCATTGACGCGTACTGCTCGTGTTTATGAGCACTTACATACTCAGCCTATAATGTTCCCACTGCTGGGACACAGGCCTCCTCTCTGTTAGAGGGGGTGGGCTGTAATCTACCATGCGGGCCCAGTGCGAGTTGGTAGATGTCACATATCTTCGAATTTTTGGTTCTAGGACATCCATAGGTTTCCTCACGATGTTGTCCTTCACCGCGCCTGACTGGGTTCGAACCTACGACCTACAACTCGTAAGTCGCGGGCGTGACCACAGGTAATAATTTATAGAATAGATACTTTCCGTTATCAAGATGGTGCATTGTCAGTCTATACGAGGATGTGTGGCGCAACTATTAGTAGGCACCAGAAAGTGTCTATGGGTTTATTATGGGAACTTTACCTTTTGACAGCCAGACGTCAAAAAATCAAAAACGTGCCCTCGGCGTTTAAGTCTGTCATATAGTGGCGTGCTGGCTAGTAATATTATATAAGTCAATGCGTGCTGGGCACATTTTGGTTTGTCATCTATACATGACTGTGGCGGTCAAAAGGTTTTAGTCTTCAGTAGTTTCCTTTGCCTCTTTAAAGGAAGTGATCATGAAATAGCATAAAACATGGTTCATTAATTCATCACATAAAATTTATTGTAGAACTAGCTTCAGCTTGCGACTTCGTTTGCGTGAAATTTCTTGTTCCCTCGTCGCATCGTATCGCCTTTCCTTCACTTCGTTGCCACTAGCGGTCTTTCTGACTTTTTAGTTTTGTGTTTTAAAGGTCCTAGCGAGGCTTCCTCGAGGATTGGGCTATCAAATGCAAAAGTATTTTGTCAACACCGACTGGAAGTTCCAGAGATTAACGAGTTCAGAATAACAAACTCTTCAGCTTTATTATTAGTTTGGATTGAGAAAGGTTTTATACTGAAAGGTCTGTCAAGAATTACGCTGAATAAAAAAAACATCGTCATCATCATCTGCCTAGCCTTTTCCCAACTATGTTGGGGTCGGCTTCCAGTCTAACCGGAGGCAGCTGAATACCAGCATTTTACATGGAGCGATTGCCTATCTGACCTTGGTAAGACTGGTTGTCAGACTTTCGGGCTTCTGACTACCCGTAACGACTGTCAAAGATCCACGAATGACAGCCGGGACCAACGGCTTAACGTGCTTTCCGAGGTACGGAGGGGTCACGCCCACAGTATGTAAAGATGGTCACCCATCCACAGACTAACCGTGGCAAGCGTAGCTTAACCTGACCGATCGACCTGTGCGGCTGTTTTTATTTAGCCACGGGCCCCTCTCAATAAAAAAACAACAATTATAAATTAGACACCAACCATTTTCATCAAGATAAAAAAGGAGAAACTCTCACTTTATTCTAATTTGTTCGCGAACACCAATTCAGCTGAACCTCTGAGGAACAGGTTCATTAATAAAACTTAATTAATTTCACATTAAGTCAGTCAGATTGGATTAAGTGAACGTAGCTTTAATGAATTATTGGGGATTTTGGCGAAATTATAGGGAAAGATCGCGGGGATAATACGGGACTGAACTTTGTATGGGACCGCTGCAGTTTTAAGAGCTTTACTAAGAAACTTTGGTCATAAAATAAATAAAATACAGTTCTACAAACAGATTTTCGGCCATGGCGACCAATCTCAACGGAGACCAACCTTTGGCGCGGGACATATTATAGTGCAAGTGAATGCGCAGACGCAGGTGCACTTTCTCTTCCCTCACCCTCATTGTCCGATGGGACGGCAAGCTGACACAACCGGAGAGAGATCAGGCTTAGGACCAACGGCTTAACAATTATAACAACAATCTAATTTCCCTATATTTTTTGAGAAGTTTTTGACGCCGTTTTTAATTATGGGAATTAGCCTTCTGACCACCAAATACACCTCAAGACCAGCGTCTAGCCAGGATCGCCCAGAGGACACGGTGGAGGTCTGCCCCGCTTGGGCGGAGCACCGCCGTGTCCTCGTAGAGGCGATCGGCAGCGGCGGCGACCTCTCGCGCGTCCGGCCCTGGTGCAAGCCATGGTCCTAGGCGAGAGACAGTGGGAGGCAGTCACCTCCTTCTGCGAAGCAGTCATGCTAGCGAAGGAGGTGGCGGGACGGCTCAGGGAGAGAGCCTGCCGGGCCAGCAGACGCTCCGGGCGTCGGGAGCCGCGTGACGACTCCCGGCCACCGTAGGCGCGGGCTTGCGGGCGGAGAGTAATGGGTAGCTCACCGTCCGATCAGGACCAGTCCCGTGCCGGACGGCGCGTACGTGTTGCATCAAAGAGATGTGAGCATCGAGGAGGGTCCCCCTTAGGGCCGAAGCCTGCTGGGTCAGCGGGATTGTCCGAAAGGGTTACCGCTGGCCCGGAACATAAAGGGCTAAGGAAGGAACACGGGTGGGTTTTAGTCAGTAAGAGTCTGACACTCCCTTCCGCTCCACCCAGAGCGGGAGGGGTCATTTGATGATATACCATCAGCAAAAAAAAAAAAAAAAGACCTGCGCTGCAGCGTCTAAAAGAACAAAACACAACCGTATGTTTCCAAGCGCGGAGGGATTATTACCGACATCCCGGGCTCGCTGTGACCCGAATATTTTTATAGAGATATCTCCATCGATTGGGATCTAGAGGTATGCATAATTGAGTGACGTCATTCACGTCAGGAACAGAAGTCAGATTCGTAACGATTAAATGGAGAATGATATGTATCTTTCCCTTTAGGTGTTGTTTAAACATTTTGAATGTTTCAATTTCTATTTTTGTACTTTTACAGACACTAAACCTTTCATGCATTTCATCTACACCCGGTATTTTGACGTGAATACGTCTTTAAAATTGCTTCTATAGTGGGAGGCAAGTCAAAAAAACCAATGATAACAAAATCAGGACACACAGGTTGGTGTTGCAGCTTCATATCTATCATATCCATCCTAAATTCAATTACACGATTGGATATCTAAAGGATCAAAGAATTCATTACGCCAAGTGAGGACTGTGACGCATCGCGCGCGGTGAACGGGGAAGCGCCGCCATTTTGAGGTCATTTTTCGTTCATATTCGGACCAACATGCATACACATCACGCACCTATAGTACCTACTCGTACCTACATTTCGCCAGTGTACCATGTAATAGGGGGCGAGTCTAATTCCATCAAGTGGGTACCAATCCAGATTCGACTCTCTCTGACTCTGATTGGTCTCTGGGCTGCTACTGAGAAATACCAGACCAGAAAAACCCTACAATATTTTGCCCGACTCAGCACCAACTATTGCAGACTAGCTGCAGTCTTGGTATACCTAAATATTAGCTGGTCAGCAATGTAACTTACCGTAGCACCCAGACTGTAGCCTCACCAGGGGTGTTCGGCGCAACCTAGGTGAGGTTGCGCCCAACACCCCATAATTTTTCGGCCCACTGAAATCTTTCAAAAGAAAAAGTTATTTCAGAACATTTATCTAAACAACAATCTAATGTTGTTTCCCAAAATGTCGCGACAACTGTATTTAACGATATTTTAAACACATTTAAATACAAAATAAACAGTGTCACGTGTCACATCAAAAGGGAACCGAACAAAAATAGTATTTTGAACAAACAGAACATTTTTGCATTTATTTTTAGAACTTCCCCACTTTCCTTTACAGTTCCCAAAAACCAAAATAAACTCTATTCCTTTAGAATAAGAAGTATTTAGAAGGCAAAAAAGAGAGTGTCATAGAACAAGTCACTTTTGCAATTGAAACAAAGGAAATTTAACTCTAACACAAGGCAGAACGTTTTGTTTGTGCTGCACCAGATAATTTGGTTGAATTTCGAAGGAATAGTTGCGCATATGCATCGATTGTCAGCTGTTTGTGTTGACACGACCAATCACAATGAGACATTTTAAAATTAATAGTTTTGAACAATTGGATGGTATTCTAAATTCGAATATTTGGAACGCGTATGTTCTAAGTGGACTGTAATGGATTGCCATTAGTCACATTAATTTATTTGTTAGTAGATCCAATCTCATTCTTTATTTCTATTAGTTTTTTTTTATTTTTAAACAAGATGATACTTATATAAATATAAAGAGGTAACGTAGGTTACCCGTAACTGGGTTATCCCTTCATGTGTGCCGGTGCCTGTCAGTGGTCACGTCAAATAAAGAGGTCAGATAGGCAGCCGCTCCATGTAAAATCGCGTCTGCATCACTCCACGACAACTGAGGAAGTCGTGCAGTATTTGAAGGTGAAGACCAACTGGACTCTGAGGGTCGAAAGGTTGGAATCGCGCCACAACATCAACTTTAAGTAATTCGTGGTACGAGTTCCAACCCAACATCTACAGACCTGTCTGAAAGAGGACTTTTGGCCGAAAGGTGTCATATATCGACGTTTCCGATGACGGTTACGCGACACCACGCAGCGAAACACGACGCCGAACGACGGTACGTGTATATTCATAGTTTTAAGGTTTTGAATATGTATTCGTTTATTATTGTAACATAAGATTATTTTGTGTATTTTATCTATGGGCCTTAGTTGCCTGATAATAAAATGATTATTATTATTATTTTATTAAGTATTATTAAACTACTGGTGCTCAGCTGCCTCCGGTTAGACTGGAAGCTGACCCCAACGAAGAAGAAGGAGACTTAAAACAATATTTAATATGGTGTGTAAAATTAAATTAATGAAAGGGGGTAAAGAATCTTAGGGTACAAAAATCCGAAACGCTGTCAACAGGAAAAGTGCCTAAAAGGCTGGCAGCACAGACATAGTCTGTGGCTGGCAGCATTCCCACGTTGTATGGAAAGAAAGAAAATACATTTATTAAGCACAGACTAAAAGACACACAATACAGCAGGTAGTCAGATAATAGTCGTACATACATCAGATAAAAACAGAAAATATAAAAATAAAATGGGTAAAAATAAGAAATTAGCAGGAATGTGTGCCTCACGGCTGCGCCAAAAAGGTCCAGTTCAGCAAAAATGCCAGACAACTAGTGCCTGACGCTGGTTTTCAACTGAACCTGATGTGTGAGGTGACGGATGTAAACCAGTTTTATACTGCAACGTGTGTATGCATAATTAGATAAATAAACCGGAAGATCGGTGCCGGCCTGTAAAATGCCAAAAATAGACTACACTAATTTAACAAATTATATCGAAGCCCAAGATTTCTCGGAAGTACTGAAAACAAATGATCCTAACATAGCATCTGACACACTTACTGAAATATTAAACACCGCTTTAATTAGTCACACAAAGATGGTTACCATCCCAAAAAAAGACAGAAATATACAACCCTGGATTACACCCGGTCTACTGCGGTGCATTCGTCACCGTGATAAACTTCATAAAAAAGCAAGGAAATCGCCTGACAGCCAAATAATTCAAACCACTTATAAACGTTATAGAAACTATTGTAATAATCTACTCAAAAAGCTTAAAAGATTGCATGAACAAAATGAGCTACGCAAAGCAAAAAATGACCCTAAAAGACTATGGAATAAAATCAAAGAAATCACAAACACCAATAAACAAAGAAACCCCCCCTATGAGTTATTGAGTACAGTCTCTGATAAACGCGATGCAGCTAACCACGTCTGTAAATACTTTGCGAACATCGGTCAAAAGTTGGCATCCATGATAAGTGCCGCAGCCCAACCTCCCCCATCACATCTCTCCCAAAGCACGAGTCCTTCTGGCTCCTTCGTTCTTCTCGAAGTGGATAATGCTGAAGTCGACTCCATTATCTCAAGCCTAAGACAGGACTGTGCCACTGGCTGGGATGGTATTCCCGTCAAACTAATAAAACTATGTCGACATGTCTTCGTACCACTTATCACTCACATAGTGAACTGTTCTATAGCCACAGGTATATTCCCTAATACGTGGAAAAAAGCCGTAATCCATCCAATACATAAGAGTGGGAACAGAGATTGTGTAGATAACTATAGACCCATTGCTGTACTCCCTGCTATGTCGAAGATAATGGAGAAAATTATCAATAAACAACTTGTAAACTACCTACACAAAAACAACATAATAGCAAAAAATCAGTACGGCTTCAAAAAAGGAGTATCTACAGAAGACGCAGTGCTAGACCTAACTGAACTTGTAGCTAGGAAACTAGATAATAAACATAAATGCCTGGGTCTATTTCTTGACTTAACTAAAGCTTTTGACACAGTCTCTGTTCCCACCCTCCTATCAAAGCTGCATAGCATCGGCATACGAGGCATTGTTCATGATCTTTTCAAGAGTTACCTGATGGACCGGAAAATCTGTGTGAAGATAGGATCCCATATTAGTGATGATGAGATAATGTCATACGGAGTCCCGCAGGGCAGTGTACTCGGCCCAACGTTTTTCCTTATCTACATCAATGACTTGTGCACCCTTACTCTGTCATCTGCTAATATATTTACCTTTGCCGACGATACAGCCATTGTAGTGCATGGGAAGAACTGGGCTGAAGTAAAAAATAATGCTGAAGAATCTCTGCGAATTGTCATGGAATGGCTCCACAAAAATCTACTTACTCTGAACCTACAAAAAACCAACTACATCCCGTTTTCTATTCAGGCTAGTACGAAGCCTCCAAACATATACTCGATTAGAGCTCACACCTGCCTGGACACCTCGACCTGCTCTTGCCTGGCGCTCCCCTCAGTAACATCTGTCAAATATTTGGGCGTGATGATCGATGATGGTCTGAAATGGAACAGGCATATAGAGACTACTGCTGGTAAAGTCAGGAAAACCATTCACCTCTTTAAGTCATTAAGGCACTCTGCGGACTTAGAGACCCTAAAAATGGTTTACACTGCCCTTTGCCAGTCCATCATCGGCTATTGTATTCTAGCTTGGGGTGGATCGGCCAAAACTAAATTCCTCGAGTTGGAGCGCGCGCAAAGGGCAGTACTTAAGGTTATGTTGCAAAAGCCCTTTCGCTACCCGACAAACCAGCTATACACCGAGCTCAAACTTTTAACTGTGAGACAGTTATTTGTCCTTAGAACCACTCTCTGGAAACATAACCAAGTACCACCTCCAGACTCAAGTAAACGTGGCCAAAGAATAGTTTGCCCAACTCCTAGTCATAGAACTACCTTCGCCAAAAGACAGCTGTATGTGCTGAGCTCTCTTGTTTACAAAAACATTAATAAGTCCACACTAATTGCAAGGTTAAGCAAACACGAAGCAAAGACTAAGCTGAAGAACATGCTGTACACCCTAGACTACGCTCAAACTGAGGAACTACTGACCACTCTGACATAACTCGCAACATTCCATAGAAAACATGTAATACAATCACCGACATCTTTAATACAACAAAAGACACCAAGCTCGTACTAACTCAAACATAGACTCGACACCACCACATTCACATGTGTGCTTGGGCTCTCATGTGATATGAGAAGCCAAAGTACACGTTTCCCAATCTCACACACACTCACACAACGCAAACAACACACACGATTCCCAGTCACACACACAGAATCAAACACACAGTCATTTTACTTTTTTTAATATTACTTTTTAATTTTACTTTTTACTGTTATTTTGCTTTCCAAATGTTCCTTTAAATCACAACATAATACTCGTAGTATATTCTTTTTGTGTAATATCAGCTTACCAGCTCATAATTACCATAGGGATCTAGTGTCCAAGTGGCAGTAGAACACTGACTCCTAAGTCACAGGTATTCCTAGTTTAGGAGTCAGGGTTTCAATTTTTGTGCGCCTTTAATTATTGTGAACTTTAGCTAGATATTATGCATAATTGTAAGGACTTGTATCAATAAAGTATTATTATTATTTCCTTTATTTCATTAAATCACATATAAATTATATTTTTAAATATTAGAATATAAAAAATATAAAAACATTTAAAAATATAAAAAATAGTAGCCCACCGGTATCGGGAACAGGGTCCAAGCTACCGGCGGTCAGGGCTCCAGAGAGAGGAACCTCCTAACAATGCGGGCCGTGTCCAGAAGTACCGCTTTCTGAATCAAGCCCTTGATCCAGCTGCCCAACGAGAGCCTCTTTAGGTGTTGGTCGAGGCTCTTGGCTATTAACCCATTGGCTGTCACGACTATCGGCACAATGGTTGCTGAGTCCACATCCCACATGTCGACAACCTCGCGAGCCAAGTCAAGATACTTGATCTGTTTATCTTTCTCGGCTTTCAGGAGGTTCTCATCATGCGGGACGGTTATGTCAACAATCATTGCGCGCCGCTCTGATCGATCCACCACCACTATATCAGGCTTATTGGCAACAATAGTCCTGTCAGTGATGATGGATCGATCCCAGTACAATGTGATATTACCATTTTCGAGAACTGGGTCGGGCACATACCTGTAGTACGGCACCTCCGATTCCACAAGGCTGTATTTCAAAGCAAGCTGCTGATGGATTATCCTGGCTACAAGGTTGTGTCTATGCAAGTACTCTCCGTTAGCCAGACGAGAACACCCGGAGATGATATGTCTGATTGATTCCCCCGGCCGGTGACATGCCCGACAGATGTCAACCGTGCCGTCTTTCACAATAAATCTCCGGTAATTGTTCGTCATCATAACTTCGTCCATAATTGCACAAACAAAACCTTCGGTTTCTCCAAAGAGGTCACCGAAACGCAGCCAGGCTACGGACGCTAGTAGATCTACATCGGGTCCATGTAGGGCCCGGAGAAAGCGTCCGTGAAGCTCCTTACTCTGCCATACCTCCATGCGATCATTAGTGTCAAGCACTACTGGTTTGCGCCAGTTCTCTTTAGCCAAGGAGAGCGGGGTAAGGCCCTTGTCCACTATGACTACATCTCGATGCATTCCCACGTCGGTTTCCAGGAAATATTCCCTGAGACTGCATATCTCACGATTGTGGAGGGTCTTAGCATTTAAAAACCCTCGACCTCCACATTTTCGCGGGATATACAGCCTCATTACCGATGACCGTGGGTGATGCATTCGATTTGCAGTCAGCAGTGTACGGACCTTCCTATCCAGGGCATCGAGTTCGGTCTGAGTCCATTTGAGTATGCCGAAAGAGTACATCAAAACTGGCATGACCCAGCCGTTGAAGGCGCGCACCTTGTTTCCGCCTGATAGAAGACTATTAAGTACTTTTTTCAGGCGACCAAAGAAGCGCTCCTTCAACGATTGCTTCATGTCAGTAACATTGATCCCTAACGCTTCCGACATACCCAAATACTTATAGGTTTCGAATGCAGAGAGGGCTCTAAGGTTTGTGGAATCCGAGAGTTGAATTCCCACGGATTCCACAATCTCCCCTCGCTTTACATGCATGACCGCACATTTGTCCACACCAAATTCCATCCTAATGGCGCTACTGAAAGTTTGAGTTACTTTCAGTAGTTCCATCAGTTGCAATTTGTTGGGGGCAAAGAGTTTTAGGTCATCCATGTAGAGGAGGTGCGATATAACCTGACCTCCTCTCCTCAGCCGATAGCCTAGACTTGAATCCTCCAACAGTGTGCTTAGAGGATTCAAGGCTAAGCAGAACCAAAGTGGACTCAAACTGTCACCCTGAAATATGCCTCGCTCAATCCTTATCGGTTCGCTATTCCTCTGAATATTTCGACATCCTGGATAGCGAAGGACCGTCCTCCATTGCCCCATACACGACATCAGGAAGGTGCGCAGAGTTGCATCTACTTTATACAACTCTAACACCCTCATGAGCCATGTATGTGGCACCGAGTCATAGGCCTTCTTATAATCTATCCAACATGTCGACAGATCCTTTCGGAAACGACGAACCTGTTGGCTAATGGCCATATCAATGAGGAGTAGCTCCTTAGTACCGCGGGACCCATTCCTACATCCATTCTGAGAGACAGACATGATGGAGTTGGTGTTTATATGTTTGTTAATTTTAGTTCTCAAAATGGATGTAAGAACTTTATAGACCGTCGGTAAACACGTGATCGGCCTATAATTTTTGGGTTCCGCGGTGCTACCTGATTTATGGAGCAGGTGGGTAATTCCAGTCGTAAGGAACTGGGGTAGCGAACCAGACTCCAAAGCAGTCTGAAACTGAGATGCCAAGCGAGCGTGCGACCTTGAAAACCATTTGATCCAAAAGTTATGCAGCCCGTCCGGCCCTGGAGACTTCCAGTTAGGCAACGGACGAACTGCACAAGCTACATCTTGGGGGCAGATGGTGATAGCCCCCATTTCTAGTATTGGATCGCAAGCTCGCTCGACATCCCGAGCCCAATCACCTTCGGTGTGACTGACAGGCACCGACCAGATACTGCGCCAGAAGGAACACATGGCATCATCATCTGGCAGGCACGTCTCAGCCACACCTTGGTCCGGTCGTTCCCAACCCCTATAAACCCACCTTTCATCGCTCTGGAAGGTGCGATTCTGAGTATATCGCTCTACTCGCCGCTTATACCTACGAATACGATTCGCCCATGCATACACTTTCTGCTTCAGGAAGTCGATGCGCTCTGTGACACAAGACTTAAAGTCTTGAGGACTGATATCAGTCCCCAAGAACGCCCGCCTCACAAAGCGCATCACTCTAGGGCGAGTATTGCCCTCCCTGAAGCAGATTAGTTTGCCGATGAGCGTTCTGGCCCCACCAATACGGCGTTCAATCCTGCATTGCCAAGCTGGTACGGCTGGTTTCGGTCGTGTAGCTCTAGAATCATTGGCAAATTTGACGTGAGCTACACGACATGCCGCTACAGCCGCGCAGTACAGAATCGAATGAGTATCGGTGAGGTCTTCGCAGGTATCAAAATATTTTGACAACTGCGAATCCAGGACCGCCACCAGCACCCTATTTTTGTTATGCATGGGCAAACGAGGTAAGCGTGGCCTAAGTTCGGGCGACATGAAGCGATATTCCTGAATCGCATCCTCCAAAGCACTCCTCAATTCCTCATTGCACTGGGTACTTACATTTGTATCCATATTATTACTCCCCTCGTCATCATGACTTCTATTAGACTGCGGTAATATTACAGCAGTCTGCGACAGGGGGGCGATGACATGGCTACTCTGCATTTCATTTCGCAGGCGATCAAGTACAGTGTCATCCAACATATGATTACGCTGGATGACCCGCACCTGATCCGACAGTCGTTGTGCCGAAACGTTGACATCTGGTTCAAGCACCTGAAAAAGAGAGAGCATCCGAACACGGTACGCGGTCAGAATGTTTCCCCCCTCTGTAGCCCCATAGTATGAACGCATGACATTTTCATTGATGGATCGTGTCCATCTCATGCGCTGCACACTACCGCCGGGAGCTGTGACCCTATCAGAGGCCGGTGGGCCTCGAAGTCCTAAGCCGTCCGGCGGCCGGCGTCCTCCCCGTCGACGAGCAGGTGGTGGCGTCGTGGGCGGGGAGAAATACTCGTTATTATTATTATTATTATTAAATAAAAATAAATTTGTGTCACATAAAAAACAATATTGAGTAACATTGCAAAAATAAAAATACTGATAAATATGGTGAGATGACCGCATGATAGACCAAAGAAAATTTTACGAAACGAGTATAGAAATAGGCCAGCCCTCTGGTCACGTGAAGACTTCTTTTTAATTGATTTGTGTTCTTTTTCTGTATAAAAGAACCCGATGCAAATCTTCATTAACACGAATAGTTTCCAAGCCTAATGGAACCATTAATTTATTTAACATCGTTTTCTTCCAAAATTAATAAATACCACTGTCAACACAAAGCCGTTTCACATAAGAATTAAATCTCATTTAAATAAGGAATATAGCGCCATTAAGACTGCGTCGGCGCAGTTCAAACCGATATGTGTGGGTAATTATGGTCATTTGCATTAGTTGTCGGTCGCCTACGCACAAATCTGTACCAATATCTTATAGCTGGATTGTGTACAGACGCCAGCACATCCAGCTACCCGAAACTGTCAAATTTTTCAATCAACTTTGAACCTTATGCTTTAGCGAAAAAGTTGAAAATCTATTTTTGACAAATTGTAGTAACATGATGTGCTGGTGTCTGTACATGCAGGAAACTTTACTGTTATTTTGCTGTGCGTACAGTCAACAGCAAAAGTAGATGATCAGTCAGAAATTCAATACTAATTAACGGAGTTCGCGTCAGAACTGTGTGGCGTCGAAGTGGTTCAAAAGTATTCTACGTAAAAGTATTCTATGTAGTAGTACTTCGACGCCACACAGTTCTGACGCGAACTCCGTTCATTAGTATTGAATTTCTGGTTTTGATCATCTAGGTACTTTTGCTGTTGACTGTACATCTGACTCTTCTAGCTTTTCTTGTGATGTACCATTCGGGCGATTTGCTAGCAAAGTTGGATACCTGCCACTCAGCGTTGCTAGAGCCAGACGTCCCGATCATTTAGCCCAAAAAATCTAATTTAGTATCTAGAATCTAGATTAGTGTCTGCCAGGGTCGCGGCAGAGCAGTGGTAGCCCAGTGGTCACGGACACGACTTACGAGTTGTAGGTTGTAGGTTCGAACCCAGACAGGCGCTTTACTTTGTGTAAATTATTTCATCACCACTGCTCTCAAAACGGTGAAGGAAAACATCGTGAGGAAACCGGCATGTCCTAGAACCAAAAATTCGAAGACGTGTGACATCCACCAACCCGCAATGGGCCCGCGTGGTGGATTACGGCCCACTCCCTCTCATTGAAAGGAGGCCTGTGTCCCAGCAGTGGGAACATTATAGGCTGATGATGAGGGTCGCGGGTTGTTTGAAAGAGATACCGTGGACCTGTCACAGGCAACTGAAGGAACACGGGTGGGTTTTAGTCAGTAAAAGTCTGACACGCCTTCCCGCTCCGCCCAGAGAAGAAGAAGAAGAAGTTATTTGATAATTTCCCACCCAAAAAAAAAAGTGTGATTAATGTCATAACTGGTGAAATGTGGGTGTACGATAGGTATACTTCTGGCGAACCCTCCGCGGATTAGGTACAGGCGCGGTGTTATGTTTATGTACGTATTTACGTAGATTAAAATAAATAAACCTACTTCACCATATTGCTCAACGTTGCAATTCGGCCCACATCTAGTTAACCGCATCCGTTGTTTAATATTATATGTTTATATTAAGGTCTGCCGGTCTGGATTTGTGTATGAAACCGTGTGAAGAATCGTTAAATTCATACATAAAATTATGCGTAATGGCTGACGAGCTAAACGGCAGAGACTACCGATGATGATAAATCAAATTTTAATGTAGTTTGGGAAATCTAATTAGGAATATGATACTGGAACCTGCTGCTTAGCTGTGAAGCTAGAATTAGTTCAAGCTTAAATATATTTTGTTGATTAAACACTTTCTCCCTTATTAATAAACGTATTATATCAGATGAATAGTTACACACCGATTTCTCTCTTTCAGTCGTCAGTAATTTGACTTTCGAAAAAAGAAGTCAAAGCGTTGTGTAACTATACAGACGCTATACAATGTTTATGAGTAAGGGGTAAGTGTGAGGGCGTTTGTGTTAAAAATGGAATAATAGTAACGGGCACCATTTTACAGGCCAGGCTGCTACCTGAGAAAATTCTAATAGGAAGACACGACCTCAGGATTGAACCCGGGCCGCGCCTAGCTTAGCAGTAGTGCTTGAGATTTCAATCAACCAAATTCCAACAGCAATACAATGGAATTATCCAAATCTATTAAGACGGACGCACGGAATCACCAACACGATGGACCGATCAGGTGAAGGAATCATCGTCCACTTACAGGGTGGTAAGGAATGCGCTGGACAGAAACCGGTGGAGACGGATCATCCGCTCCAGATGCAACTCCGAAGCTGACCACGATCCTCAGACATGAGGGACCGACTACAGAGAGAGACCCAAAGGGTAAAAACGGGACCCTATTATAAGGCTCCACTGTCCGTCAGTCCGTCTGTCACCAGGCTGTATCTCAAGAACCGCGATAGCTAGACAGTTGAAATTTTCACAAATTATGTATTTCTGTTGCCGCTATAACAACAAATACTATCTATAAACAAAATAAAAGAAATATTTAAGGGGGCTCCCATACAACAAACGTGTTTTTTTTCGGTGTTTTTGCCTTGTGGTACGGAACCCTTCGTGTGCGAGTCCGACTCGCACTTGGCCAGTTTTTTTTATTACCCTAGTTTGTCCCGCTGCTGGGTAATAGTCTCTCTCATATTTTTTCAACTTTCCTAGTCTTTTGTCTTCTCGGGTCAAACAGGAACGAGTCCAAATCTTCTCGCCAGCGTTTGGCGTGCTTCTGTGACAACACCCGTCTTCAGACTGATTGACGTTTTTTTTCTTCTAAATCTAGTTTTCAAAAATACATCAGCTTAGTATTTTCCTCAATATCATACGTACTTACCTACAACATGCCACAATATTGCCAATTTTGCGATATTCCAGTCACAACTTGTAGAGACCTCTCATTCCCGAGACCATAATAACTCCTCAGATACTTATGAATAGTGATATAAAAATTCAATCATACACAAGCATTGGCCATCCCATACAACTAGAGGAAAACTATTAAAAAGAAATCAGCTTAAGGGCTCACATCTTCACACAATATAATCGATTCTGTAGTGCCCTTCAAACGATTCTCGATTACAACATCTGTTGCTAAGAATACCTTTACACAATCATCTTTGCCACTATGTTAAAGAGAACTCAACTTTACTGTTTGTGGATTAGGGAATATTGGAGATGCAATTTTTAAAGTTTCATTTGCATTAATCGCATTTATTGTCAGGCGATTTTGAACTGTAGTCTACTGTAGTAAAGTGTTATTCTATCTAATAGTAGGTGTATGTTTGAGTGTTTGCCACATGGCTGTATTTTATGGCAAATTATTAAGAAATAATTGGAAATCCCGCCTCCTTTTAAAAAGGGCTGTGTAGAGATTTATTATGGGCGGTAGTTTCAATTTGAGTTTCGAAAATTTTAATATATTTTTATTTATAGGGAAATAAAATGGTGCATATTTTTTGCCGGGTAAACATAAAACGTATTCAAACTTTTCGTGTTTATTCATAGAAGGTACAGTCAGAAAAAACACGCTCGAATACTTTTGTTTTTTTTGTTTTTTTTTTCCGTTATGTTTATCCACAAATATTATGCTATTCATCCATTATTTTTGTTTTCTGAGTAGGTAATTGGTAAACAGAAAACATAGCGAGTGATTACAACCAAAGCAAAAATAAAGATACAAAGACGAATATACGGAACAAACGAAACCACAAAACAACCAAGCAATAATGCATTAAGCCAGAAAATGATATAAGTCAGATAAGGCCGCTAATCTTTCTCTAAGTAGCAATAAGACTAACCAGCTACAAACAGATCGGAGCTTTCAATGGCGAAGGGAATTCCCCTTTTGAGAAAAATAGTTCTATTGTGACCAACGACGATGTGACTTATGCCCCTGTGGTTGTACAGATTCCGACACTTTTGATGGAAGTAAAAATAATTTCTTGTTAAGTTATTAGATTTTGGTATGTAATAAGAGAGAGAGGAGAGAAGAGAGGAGACGGTGGAGATTTTGGTGTGTTTGTTGTTAGATTTGTACCATAAGAAAAAATCTCTTATGGAAAAGTGCATAATGGTAGAAATCTAACTTAGAAAGATGTATTAATTATTCTAATGATTCTCTAAATATGTCCTGTTATTGTCGCGAATCATATTTTGATCAAGATACAACCAGACACTGACCTGCAAATTGTAAAAAACGTAAGAAAATTTGAATTTCGCGGTCTACCACTACCCATTAAACTTAAACACTCGCAATAAAAAAAATATTTGAAAACTCGTATGTCGAGAGTCACATAGAGTACCTGTTTACACCTCCTTTCGTTCCAAAAAAAAATTCAACGATAGTTTTTATGTGATGGAAACAATAGTGATCAGTCTGGGTTTTAAGACGCATCTAGGTATGTAAGTATGTAAACCGAACCAGATCGATATAAATATGTAAGTCTTTTATTTTATTATACGTAATCCAAATGCAGACAGTATTTAGCCATGCGTAAAATTGAGTCCGAAACTTACTCGACAAATCAATAGACTTCTTCTTAATTTAATTTATTCATTGTTTTAAATTGAACGCTGCACTTTGATACCACAGGGAACAGAATTTAAATTCATTCAAATTGCGCAAGACCTCTCTATTTTTCTTCCATCGTCCGATTAACATGCCTAAATGGACACTTTGCCTTCGAAATCATATAAAAATAGCCTAAGTTTAGGTTCCAGTACAATATTCATTATCAAATGTTATGTCAGACTGTCATAATATGAGCGTGCAGAACTTGCAATGGGGGAAAATGCAATTAATTTTATCACAAAAGACCCATTCGACTCCGCGACTTATCGGGGAGGTAGGGGCAAAGAATAGTTAGGAATGTCATGTCTTAATAATTCTCCTCTGCAAGTTCGCGAATAAAGGATCTTATTTAGACTGCTTAAGGTTGGAATTGATGCTGACTGTAGTATAGCTTACTATAGTGATGTCTTTATCATATGCTTGCGAGTATAAACAAATAGTTTTTATGGACAATAAGGCTCTTAATGATTTCTCCTCCATTTAAATAACAAATGATGACGGAAGAACGGTAATGGTAGCATCTACGCGAGCTTCGTTTTCCCGACATAGTCATATTTTTGCAGAATTTTGAGGGCGTTTACATAATTATAGAAAGTTTATTTTTATTTTTTGTTAACTAAGGACATAATTTATTTCATTTAAATAACTAATTATTTACAATAAATTAAGGGCTGATTTTTCAATCATCTGATAACTTTATTCAAGGAATAATTTTGAAATTTCGACAATTACTTCTGAATTAAAATTATCTGGCGTTGGAAAAATCAGCCCTTAATGAATTAAATGAATAAGGGCTGATCTGACACTGACCTGCAAATTGCAAAAAACGTAAGAAAATTTGAATTTCGCGGTCTACCACTACCCATTAACCTTAAAAGTAAATTTTAAAATGTAGATAATAATAAATACAAACCAGAGTTAATTATAGTTCTATAAACAAAACAACGCGATGACATTCTAACAATAGACAAAGACCGAGCTTGGAAACAATGAAATGAATGAATTAAATATATTCGTTCGATTGACCCACTGAACTTTGTTTGCTTTCATAGGTAGAATTTACCTTTAACTAGCTACAGTGGGAAAACTTGTCTTAGGAAAACCGAGATCATCCGCCTTCTTTGTAGATGTTACAATGATAAGTGATTAGTTTTGCATCGGTATACTTATTGTTAACCAAACCAGACTGACGTAATTATTAATTTTATCAAAATCTTTGAAACTAATTAGATTCATAATAATAATAATATTTTTAAATGTTTTTATATTTTTATATTCTAATGTTTAAAAATATAATTTATATTTATTTATACTTAATGAAATAAAGGAAATAATAAACCATTTATTTTCAGGTAACAAAGACCCATAGATACATACCTTAACCTAGTATACATAATAATATAGTAACAATTTTGTTAGTAAATAAAACTTAATAACTATGTTGGTATCACTTAGTATTTAGTTATTTATATCATAAACCAGTGTCTAGGGTTGATCCAGAATCAAGTAAAAAAATCAAGCAGGTAAAATAAAAAAAAAACGACTTTAAATTTTGCATCTTGCTCCAATCTTAACAAGATAGGCAGATTATTATGGTTGATTGTGCTTTTTTTTGCGTGTCTTTGATGGTACGAGCGTGCCCAGAAGATGCCGGTTCCCCTTTGCTTTGAAAGCTGACGGGTTATATGTAGAATCCCACACAGACACTGGCAGAGAGTTCCACACTTTTGCGGGGGTTTTTTTTTTTCGGATTGGAAATCATCAAATTTCCCCTCCCGCTCTGGGTGGAGCGGAAGGGACTCTTACTGACTAAAAACCCATCCGTGTTCCTTCCTTAGCCCTTTATGTTCCGGGCCAGCGGTAACCCTTTTGGACAATCCCGCTGACCCGGCAGGCTTCGGCCCTATGGGGCCCCTCCTCGATGCTGACATCTCTTTGAGGCGCGCGTGGAACACGTACGCGCCGTCCGGCACGGGCCTGGTCCTGATCGGACGGTGAGCTACCCATTACTCTCCGCCCGCAGGCCCGCGCCTACGGTGGCCGGGAGTCTTCACGCGGCTCCCGACGCCCGGAGCGTCTCCCGCTCTCTCCCGGAGCGTCTGCGGGGGCCTTTGATGCAAAAAGTTAAAACCAAATCTTCAAACCGCCGTTTTCCATATCAATATAAAAATGAACGATCCAATAATTGTTATTACTTTAATTTTAAATCCAAATCCGTTCACTGGAAACTTTCACACATTACGTATGCAATTCCCATTGCCATTACTACGTTTATAAACCGAACGCTCCCATTTATGGGTGGCAGTCCCAAAATTGGTAGCACTAAAACCTTTTACAATTAAAACGGGCCATTATCGGGTGTTCCTAATCCGGTACATTTAAATGAATGGCCCACCTCACCGGTCCGACCTTTGTGCCCAGTTTAAAATGCAAATTTTATACATGGCAACATTTGTTTGAGGATCGAGATTGAAACGATATTGTGGCGATATTGTTGATAAAAACCGTTGTACTGTTTTGTGTTTGCAGTTGTTTATTTTAATTACTTGATGGTTATCGTATATGTTGTTATGAAATAGAAACCAAGTTGTTACATATTTCTAAATTATTAGGTAATATTTTTATTAAATTTTAAAGTTGAAATCTCAAGTCTTCTTTAATTAGCTATTAAATTACTCTCAAAACAATGAAGGAAAACATATTGAGGAAACTGGCATGTTCGAGAACCTAAAAAAAAAATAGGACATGTGACATCTACCACTGCATTGGGCCCGCGTGGTGGATTACAGCCCACTACCTCTCAAAGAGAGGAGGCCTGTGTCCCAACAGTGGGAAAATTATAAGCTGATTATGACGTTACTTTTGCAGGTATAGATTAAGTTCAATTAGTAAGAAGAACGATTCTATCTTTTTCTTTTCATAAAATTAAGTTCTTACCTCGACTAACGGAACCTAATTTGTATATTTCCTCGTTTCCACTGTAACAGCTGTTAATATCGTTAATCCAGATAGTTCCAATCGACATCTAAGTCGTAGTTAAGCGTTCTTATCTAAACTTGAATTTAATTCAGGCTGAGTTCAGTAGAGACAGCTTGTAATTCAATTAAAGTACAGTTTACTATTTCATACTGATTGCTGGTGACAACTTGGTTGTACTTAACTATATTATTTATTCATAGATGGTGCTGTGCAGGAACCCGATGGATGCGAGAAGCACGGAACCGGTCGAAGTGGAAGTGCTTGGGGGAGGCCGATGTCCAGCAGTGGACGTCTTTCGGCTGAAATGATGATGACGATGATGAGTAGTGTCGCGGCGACATGTAGCCTGCTGCTGTCGTCTGCAGTCGGCTACGGACTTGAACCTTTCCTTATGAAAGCGCCTGGATATTGACATAATATTCAGAAGCATTTTAGAGATTTTATTTCATTACTAGTTCGCGTGAAAGTCGTAAGATACGCAATATACTAAAATAACAGCCACATTTTTATAAAATTCCCTCGGCCCCCATCGCATCGCATCGCCAGCCCACGCAAGAGTAAACTCTAGCGTGGGCTGGCTGGCGTCCTTTCTGACTTCCTTTTTGCTCGGCTCCTGAGATATTAACCAAAAAAACTTTTCAATCCGAATGGTACCTACACTGAAAAAAATAATTTCTTACTACACCACAATTCATTAAGACTTCATCAAGATCTAAAACAGTAAAAGACAAAACAGTAACTTTTAATAATTGAACATACTGAAAAAAACAACAAAAAAAAAGGAAAACCACCATTAAGTACTGTAATGTAAGTAAATTTCAATGGTTTGAACGATATCACCAAATGAATAAAACAGTTAATTTTGTGACCTTTTAGCTATATAAAACGTTGAAGTTTTACTGTCGTGACGACCGTTGTCGGGTCAGTAAAAAATACTGTTTTGAACGTTAGGCTCATATTATTATGGAACGGTTACTGCTTATTTCTTTCAGTTTGCAGAGATTAGCACGTTCAAAGAAACAATTTCTTTAGATTTATTATTGAGTAGTAGTTCCAGAGAATATCGCGTTCAAACTAACAAACAAACTCTTCAGTAAAACTATAGAAGATCTATTCATACATTAATTCTGCATACAAATGATATTTATTCTATCAGTACCAGTACACTCCATAGATATATGAAAGAGATATGCCCGGTAGTTGAACATTACAGTACATGTCTGTGGTACACTCACTGTTAAAACATATCGTAAATAAGCACAAGTACGTTCATAACTTAACTTAATAACCACCTTTACCTCACCAAGTTTGAATATTGAAAGACATTACGGACATAAAGCAGAAGGTACACAAGAACGACGAAGGCGCACCTTAGTTCAAATCTCCAGTGGTCATGAGAAATTTAATAAGAGGGCTACGTTATGCAAATGTAAGAGCTGTCTGCAGGCCCTTTAAGGGTAGTTGAGCCGGAGACGAGACGAGCACGAAACGAAATGCTAAGAGGGAAATAGTAGATCATTATGTTAAGGAAAACAAAAAAACTAAGGGGGATGCACAAATCGAGTAATAAGAAATCTATATTTACACATAATTATTATAACAGAAGGATTTATGAAAGTGTTGTTAACTTTTTACTTCACGATTTTATTCTTATGTGTAACTGTTGAAAAATCAATATTTGATTTATAACAATAGAAATTTAATTGTGTCCCATTAGCCACAGTTGAGCTACTACACAAACTGTGTCTTTAATTTCTGTAATTGTTTTTTTAAAGTCAGCTGTTCCCTACATTTATGATCGTATAACTCATCAAAATGTAGGGAACAGCTGATTTTTTTTCGCGATTTCAGGTTTGGTCCCATAGTAAAAGTTGTTCATAGTGATGAGTACAATGACCTTCTAAGAGGTTGTTAATGTTATACCAATAACCCTGTATTTATGTCGTGTTTAAAAGGTATTTAGCTTAAACAACTGCTGAACACTGTTTTGTGGTAGTAAGGTAGATGTTTTGTCAGTCATAAAAACCGTACGAAGCAGGGACGGGTCGATAGTAGTAGATAAGTAAAGAAGCCTTAAAAAAGAAGGGGCGATGAGCAAATCGAGCAATATGAAATAATAAATAAATAATGATATGGAAGCCAAAAAAATAAGGGAGATACGCAAACCAGGCAGTGTGAAGCAGATTTTGTTGGATAGACTTTGGCGCCAAGCCAATATGCCAAAACCCCATATTTTAATCTAGATAGTGATATAGCAAGACATATTATAGAAAAATATTCACCCAGCTAAAATAGTTCCGTCGGTAATGAAATGAATGGTCATCCAATCAGCAGAGAAAGTCTTCTTATTTCTCTTTAATGGAAAACAGCTCTATACTCAGAACTGAAAGCTGAATACAATCAATTGTTTTCGTAAAAATCTGATGAAATTAAGAGTTATATTAATTACTAGCTTCTGCCCGCGACTTCGTCTCTGTGAAATTTCTTGTTTCCCATCCAACGCCGTCGCATCTCATCGCCTGCCCGCGCTATTACTTCGTTTTTGCTTAGCGTTCACTGACTTTTTTCTTTTTGTTCGGCTCTTATGAGTCATAGCCTTCCTCAAGAATTGGGCTATCAAATGCAAAAATATTTTTTCAAATCCGAAATAGTTCCAGAGATTAACTCCTACATAGAAAGTTACAATCAAATTTTAGCTCTTTATAATATTAGTTTAGTTACAGGATTCGATCCCTTAGTGGAAATCCTTACTAATATTTTAAATTCGAAAGTAACTCGACAGATTTACTTTCGAATTCTTTCTTCGATTTTTTTCTTTCAGACATTTCGATAAAATTTGGCTAAGAGATAGACTGCATCCCGGGGAAGGACATAGGATAGTTTTTATCGACATACCTCGCGGGCGAAGCCGCGGGCGGAGGCTAGTCTGATACAAAGTTAAATCAATAAGCTGGATAAGTTTTCACTTTCCTATAAATCCATGATACATTATCAGCCAGTGGAGCATAATGGATTTTCAACAATATACCATAATATATCCCAGTATTGCAAAATTCCTTGTCGCTCTTCCGCTCCATTCGATAGTGTTGGGGAATATTGAAATTTTATGCGTCCAAAAGCCGTGAAGTATTAAAGTCGCATTGGAAGAGGGCTGGGTGACTGAGGGGAAAGTTCTTCACATTCACTCTGCAATTTTTGGGTATGGCACAAGATATTTCTGGTACATTCTTTGGCTATACGCATCATTTCTAAAGATTTTCTGCTGGCAGAGACTATTTTGCTCCCTTTACAGCCCAAGTAGACTTTTGTCCACATGCCTTTAAACCCTTGTTAGAGAAAGTCATTATTTTAATGTTAAATCTTTGTTTTGAGGAATGTTGTGATGATGATGTTATGACAACGGTGTGGTTAATTTTTTCTTAGATGGTTTGATCATGTTGTGAGGATGAGTGCAAGACGACTAACAAAAGTTATTAAGGCCTTGTAAATAACTTTAGTTTTGTTAGTTTAGTGTACTTTCTGCTTACCCATATGGATAGAAGGCGTAAGTTTACGTATGCATGTATGTATACCTTAGGTTTTTACTATGTAGTGATTCAGGGGTATTTTTTTTTTAAACTTAATTTAAAACTGAATCTTTTGAATCTCTTATGTAACAATGTTTATCTGGAAAATAATGGACTCCACACAACACATGTCATGTCATGTCATCCTTGTCATAAAAAGAAAGAATCCACAATCAGTATTGACAATAGAACCATCGAAACACGTCTTAATAAGTTAATAAATTTCTATAAAATGTCGAGTCACGCCATAAACAATACTTAATAATACTGGCAACATTCAATACACATTATTAGATAAAATCCACAAGATGGAACGTTGTCTCATTGTTCAGGTTGGAAGGTCGAGAATGTCGACGTGTCCCGAAGTTAAGAATCGAATTAACATTTTAAATGCGAATCAATTTGCTGTTAAAAAACTATTGGTTCGCGATTGGAAATCGGAAAGTAAAGAGCTGGAAGTGAGAAGTGTATGTGTCAGACATTTAGCGAATGTGTCATAAAATTCAAATTTTATGACACATTATTGATACCAGCTACAAACGTAATAAGTGATCAGGGGTCTAAAAAGGTTACTTTGGCAGAATCATAAAAGGATAACATTATGAATCTTAATAGACAGTAAAATCGCGCGCGACACAAAGGCACCGCTCGTTGCGCGACTTGCGGTGCCTTTGTGTCGCGCGCGATTTTATCATTGGTGAAGGATTTTTCAGTTTTTTTTTTGTCTGTGCTAAAATACCAATCAATCCAATCCAAATCCAATCCCAATCTCTTTGATTATACGTACGTATTGCAGCGGAAAAAAAGAAAAACACTGACTGTCTTCACTATATTAGGATTCATAATGTCATCCTTTTATGATTCTGCCAAAGTGGCCTTTTTAGGCCCCCAGGCAGCAGCCGTCGACACTCGTCACGGCAGCTACCTCTACCGTTGACTTGTGCCGCTCGTGTATATGAGCACGAAGTGGATTCATCCCTCATGGTGGTTCAATATCGCCTTCCTAATCTTCGTCTTTTAAACTAATACGTGTATTTTATACGTCATATTGGGTGCAAAAAAACTTTTTTTTTCTGTCCTTTTTGAACTGCGATTACTTTGGCTAAGCGTGACGAATCTGTAAAAATACCTAACTAGCTTAACTTTGCTTTTTAGCATTTTTTGTTTTTTTAGCCTAGCTTTTCTGGCAGTAGTCGATATTGGCTAAGGTTTTTGAAGTGAAACTTCTTAGACAGCGATTCGATAATTGGACGAGAATTAAAAGTGAAATTTCAAGGTTTCGTTACAGGAAAGAGAAGCAAGATATAACTCTCTCAGTCTCTCACACTAAATCACTCTTATTCTTTATTTTTTTAAGAAGTTTCACTTCCATCATATTGTACGATGCTGCACGCGCAATTTTAATTAAAAGCCACTAGTAGGGGATCAGTATTTATTCAGTCGATTATGCGTGCTAAGGTTGGTTTTAATTTACAGAATAACATGGTCGTGTTCGATCTGTAAAGTGATGTGCATAATGTATGAGTAATAATAAATTCATGTTTTTAGTTCCAAGGGGTTGTAGTTATAAGATGACTCGGAGCTGATAGCGGATGTACGGAATTTATTGAATAATTTCCTCTTATTAGATTTATGAGGAAGTTTCAAAGTAACGGTGCGCGGTGGAGACAGGGTAATAGCAAAAGTATCGGGATAGAATGACGTGCAGGATAATGTGGGGCGTGTTTCGACGAGACAAGTTTAGAGTTTGAAGAGCTTTAAGAAAAGAAGCAGATGTAAGGAAAGATGGATTGATTGATTAAAAAACGAAATCATAAGTAAGTATGTATGTATATGACGGGGATGGTATAGTGTGCCTCGTTATTATCAGCCATATTTTAACTAGTGTGGGCTACAGTGGGTAGGTATGTGTTGGTTATTGCGCAATAGAACCGTTCGCAGATCAAATCAGATTTTTATTTCACGAACAATTTAATCACACTAGGAAATAACACACTGTAGGTACACGATACAACCAGATACGGAACACAGGACAGTTTCTGAGCACATGTTGTTCGTACGATGTCCAATGTCCAAGAGCCACATCGTTCTGTCGAGCTGTCATCGACCCCCACGAACTCAGGCTAGACTCTGTCGAGCGCCACCAGATGACGCTAGCGTTCCGAATAGTCAAACGAATGACCGGATGCGACATACATGTTAGGCAAAAAGACCGCAAACCGCGTTAATTTCACGACAAAATACGCCACAATACGCCAACTTCGTGTGGTGGCTGTTTTGAAGGTGCCAGAACGCATTGAGGTCTATTTTTCGCTCAATAAGAGCTTTCAGTCTTTGAAGTCAAACATAATATATACTTACTTATCTACTTGTCATTTCGCATTATTTAGTACCTGTAGGTTATAGGGATGTGAATGAGAAGTACGATGTGGGACGGGTGCGGGTGCGGTGGGTGGTGTCGGTGTGGGTGTGGTGTGTGGGTGTGTGGGGGTGTGGTGCGGTGTGAGTGTGGTGTGGTGTGTGTGTGTGGAGTTTAGTAGGTATCCTAATTAAACCGAGAAAACAACACAAGTTCGATGTCAAAACTATTTCTATAACGCCTATCTGGCGTAGAAGATTCAACACTTAACTAGTTTGGCAGCGGGACTAACTAACCGGTGCACATGAAGACGCTTAAGTGACGTCACTCGTCTAAGCTCTTTTAACCGGTAAAGCTCCGCGCATGACCAATGGGTCACGAAACAATAGAAAATCAATTGTGTCTCATTATCGGACGTTAAAGGGTTAATATACACTCACACATAATGCAGTCAAAGTATTTTTATCGCATGTAGCGTCACACGCTTTACTTGTGGTAATTAGTTAACGAGCGCGAGCTTGTGGTAATAAGTAGCGTCAGCACATAACACACACACACACAAACTTTCGACTTCGCTATTGTCTCGGACTGTACCGAGAACTCCTGCGATTACAAACATGGCACATTCACACTGCGTTTGTACACTTGGTAAACACTGTAATTAAAAACCTGCTAATAAAAACTACTTGCAACTGCTTGTCACTGTAATCAAACATTGACCGTCAATAACCCCACCAGTTTCACTTCCGTCCTCAAATAAAAACGCTCGCAACACCGACAGAACATTACCATACCGTCATAATAATTACACACAGAATAAAATGCATGAGTGTGAACACATCCGAATTCAAATTCGTTCCTCGGTTTGATCGAGTTATGCATTATTAATGAACGTTCAAGTAATTACAGTGCGGTGAGATGTATCGCAGGTAACGTTTTATTAAGGGGCTTACAGGACCTAAACGAAAAAAACGCAAGTTTTAGAAACAATGATCGACTACAGTAAACAAAATCAGAAAAATATATGATATTCTTCAGGATATAATTATATGCTAAGTAGATAGTGTATTAAAAACATAACACAAATAATTTGATGCGATAGAAAAAAATCATGAAGATACCTCTCAAAACTTTATTTTTATAGTAAAAACCAGACTAATATACATACAATCATTCTGATTTTTTGTGAGATTATTCTACAATCAACATACTAAAACACTAGTGTTTTAATTTTTTAGCCCAAACAATAGATTTTTTTAATGAACTAATTGCTTCATATTTTGCAATAAATTACCAGCGTTGTGTCATCGCGCTTCTCTTTCTTTTTTATGCAGTCCGACAGTGACCGTGCTTTAGGTCATGTAAGCCCCTTAAAGGGAATTGTTCTGAGAACTCGACGTACTGTGGCGCCATGTGTGGCCTCTTGATTGAGTCGTCTTTTGTTAATTTGTAGTGTTAAATTAAGATCTTACTTTGTTTTACAGATTTTCATGCGCGGGCACGTTTGCTTTGATGAGGAATGTTCGGTGAGGAATGTAATTGGAGGATACTCAGTGCCCTATAGTATCACTGTCACGAACTCTGTCCTATAGCCTCATAAGCGTACGTAATATAGAAATAAAAAAAATACCTCTCTTATCGTCTCGGTGTGTAAAGATGGTCACAAATCTGACTTTGCACTTTCCACCGCGGCCAACCTGCTGTGTCCCACTGCAGGGCAAAAACCTCCCTTCCGTCATTCCACTTTTCTCTCTCTTTTGAAATTAGAGCCAAATCCTTTAAGTAAGAATTTAACTCGTCACGCCATTTCCTTCTACGCCTACCGCGTCGCCGCTTTCTGTTGTTTGGTACCCAAGTTATATAAGTTATAAATGTAATAATATATTTTACATAGGACACTTAAATTTTCTTATAAGTTAAGCACATACCTACTGCAAAGTAGTTGTACTATGTCAATCTTGTTTGTCGTGCATATTCGCATGCAGCTAGGTAAAAAGCCCTTTGAATATTTACAGTGCTCGATATGTTAGTTAGGCATTCGGATAGTATCACACCGACAAAGTACGCGTGCCTAGAAGACAAATTCACTAGCGAATAAAAGACTCCAAGGCTTATAACGGTGCCGACCTAGTGTATTCCGCTTCCAGTAAGTGTCTTAAGAGTAAACTAGTCGCGAGCTCGAACTCACTGATGGTCACGTTGTCTCACCTGGCTTCGTGTCTGACAGAGCTAGTATCAGTAATGAGCAGTTTACACGAACAACGTCCAGTTCTCACGCACAGAAAAATGAAAAAACCACTGTATAAATAAATTACAAATAAAGTTTATTGCACTCTTCGATAAGTGAGCTTTGTCCGTGAGGACTTGGTTTTAAAGATTTTACAGTTCTTTTATTACTTATTTACACCCAAAGTTACGTTAAAAATAGCAAGAAAAACGAATATTTTGTTGGCTCATAACTTTTTAATGGCTTTTTATTTTACTATTCTGTTTCCGTACAGACAAAATTAATAATAAGTCAAAACGATATCATGTTTAACTTTGAATGCACAATGTCAAACAGTGGAGTAATACTCTCCCGAAATTTGTATGGAAAAAATATCGACTAGTGGCACCTTAATAGTCGTTTAAAAGATTCCAAAGGGACGAACATCAGAATCCAGTTGTGCACTGATAACATCTTATTGCCTTTGCTAATATACTTTAATAGCAGTACTTTGTAGGTATCTGAAAGTTAACATGGTTGAAATCACTTCCACGTGTGTGTTGTCATTATTATCTTCAGCCAGTATCGACTCACTGCCTGCTCTCCCTACACCGCTTCAATCGTGTGATTTTTCTTGCGATCGCGACCTATACCATAGCATCATGCCTGTCTTCATCGAAGGTATGATCAGAGACCTGTAGTACCTACACGCACATTTTGCCAGTTATTTTTTAGTCCCTTTGTAATGGGACGAGCCTAATGCCATGAACCATTTTGTTTATCGTGGAGAAATGCTCATGCATTCTGCACTACCACGGGGAGATAGTGCAGTTATGTGGGACTCTACTCCACGGTGTCCTCCTCTGCCGCTTACGGCGGGAACACGGGTACGCGTTAGCAGTCATCCGTGAACCCGCCGCGGCTGTCCGTCACCGGACCTTCCTCTGGGGAGTATTCCCCATCACCGGCGCACCAGAACACATAGCACGCCGTGACCACCCCATGGACCAAACTAGCACATGTGCGCCAGACGAACCCGTGTCTGGGCTCCTTTGGTCCCCCTGCGATGTCGCCCAAGCGGCACCGCAACCTACTTGTTGGCCGCTACGTTGTCGGCTTACCGGCAAAAGCCCTGACGAGCGGCCCCTCCTCGGGTTCCTCGTCGCCAAAACTCTGTATTTACCTAATTAACTGTGCCAATTGCCAAAAAACGTTAACATTGTTTTCAATACAGAATTAGCGAGTTATTCTATTTATTATTTTATTATTAAAACGTCCAACGACATCGCAGAAGACCCAGGCAAAGATGGCGGGATGAACTTGACGCCTATATTAGGGATTGGTCCATATTGGCTCAAGATGGAGTTGATTGGAAAAAGGAAAGGGAGGCCTTTGGTTTGCAGTGGGACAATCATCATCATCATCATTATTATTTCAGCCGAAAGACGTCCACTGCTGGACATAGGCCTCCACTTCAACCGTTTTTGTGCTTCTCTCATCCAACGGGTTCCTGCGGCCTTCGCAAGGTCGTCGGTCCACCTTGTGGGAGGCCTTCCAACGCTACGTCTTCCGATACTCGGTCGCCACTCCAGAACCCTTCGGCCCCATCGGCCGTCTGTTCTGCGAGCAATGTACCCTGCCTACTGCCACTTAAGTTTGGCAATTCTTCGGGCTATGTCGGTTACCTTGGTTCTCCTGCGGATTTCTTCATTTCTGATTCGATCACGCAGGTAAACTCCAAGTATCTCCATTGCCCTTGGGGTGATTTTTAGCCTTCTAATAAGGCACATTGTGAGCGACCACGTTTCAGTGCGGTAAGTGTCATAGGTCAGTGGGATAATACATGTTGATTATTATATTATTATTAAAGTGGGAACTCTCCTTTTTTAAACGCCCCGTCGCTACACTCTTCCTATTATTTTTAGTATTTGTTTTTCCTAGTATTTGTTATTTCTGATATGGATACTTATTAGTATTTTTTAAACATACACAGCTGACGTTATGATGATTGCAAGAAAGCACTAAATGTAAGTGGTCACAGATTATGAAGCATTAAAGAGAGAAGTGATAGCTGCCCGTGTGCCTCACCGGGAGCCACGTAACTATAAATGAATGATTACGTCTCATCATCTGTGAAGACTTGACAGGTTATTTGCCGATTTTGTTTTTCTGTAGATGTAGGTAAACAATTGCCTCATAATGACTGTTATTAAATTAACTACACTTTTTTTCAGCATCATCAAATTGAGCGTATGATGGAGCGTAGTATCACGGTAATAATATCTTTATACTGTGGTAGTATCCTTGGAGTTCGACTAACCCAGCGGATACGGAACATGATACTGCGCTCTAAGACACAAATTGCAGACGTCGCCCAAAAAGCAGCCAAGCTCAAATGGGACTTGACACGTTTGCCGCATGTTGGATACATAGTGGGCTGAGACCACCACAGCATGGTCCCTAAAAACGTCCAACGACATCGCAGAAGACCCAGGCAAAGATGGCGGGATGAACTTGACGCCTATATTAGGGATTGGTCCATATTGGCTCAAGATGGAGTTGATTGGAAAAAGGAAAGGGAGGCCTTTGGTTTGCAGTGGGACAATCATCATCATCATCATTATTATTTCAGCCGAAAGACGTCCACTGCTGGACATAGGCCTCCACTTCAACCGTTTTTGTGCTTCTCTCATCCAACGGGTTCCTGCGGCCTTCGCAAGGTCGTCGGTCCACCTTGTGGGAGGCCTTCCAACGCTACGTCTTCCGATACTCGGTCGCCACTCCAGAACCCTTCGGCCCCATCGGCCGTCTGTTCTGCGAGCAATGTACCCTGCCTACTGCCACTTAAGTTTGGCAATTCTTCGGGCTATGTCGGTTACCTTGGTTCTCCTGCGGATTTCTTCATTTCTGATTCGATCACGCAGGTAAACTCCAAGTATCTCCATTGCCCTTGGGGTGATTTTTAGCCTTCTAATAAGGCACATTGTGAGCGACCACGTTTCAGTGCGGTAAGTGTCATAGGTCAGTGGGATAATACATGTTGATTATTATATTATTATTAAAGTGGGAACTCTCCTTTTTTAAACGCCCCGTCGCTACACTCTTCCTATTATTTTTGTTCATCAACCCGAAAAGGGACAAAAGCAAACAAACACTTCAGCAAAAATTCAATTGTACCCAGAAGAGTATAAACGAGAATCATTTGACGTGAAATTAAAGTATCATTTCGCAATTTACAGCGGTGCTAGTACGGGAGCTGAAAGTGGAAACTGTTTTTCATTTGACAAAAGAAATAAAATAAAAAATTGAGAATTCTACACTGAAAACAAATGATTTGATAATGTAATAGAACCAGCTACTAATGATAGCTAAAATGCAAAATAATATTTTAGTTAAGATGCAGGTCAACCATTATTAATAATGTAAGAAATTATTGATGTGTGTATTGTAAGAATTTTCAACTTTAAACAAAAGTATAAAGTCAGTGAATCTGTGTTAATAAATCATTATTAATATGGTAACAAAACTGGGCGCAGTGGTTGCCCAGTTGGAGCAATGAAGGAACCCAGACAGGCGCTTTACTTTGGGTAAATATTTTCATCACTACTGCTGTCAAAAACGGTGAAGAAAAACATCGTGGGGGAACCGGCGTACTTTCTCCCGACTACTCGACTTTTGGTCATGATTTTCCTCAAAGACGAGTCATTGTCAAGTCGCAATGTCCTAACAACAAAAATTCGAAGACAGGTGTAATCTACAAACACGCACTGGGCCCGCCTGGTGGACTACAGCCCACTCCCTCTTCAAGAGACGAGGCCTGAGTCCCAGCAGTGGGAACATTATAGGCTGATTATCCTAACAAAGCTACAAGCAATTTACTTTTAAACATCATGAGCTCCGAAACTATAAACTGCTATCGAAAAATTCGTTTAAAACACAAATTAATATTCCCGATGTCCACTTCGTTACGGCGATGCAGTCCATACTTTTATGGAAAATTGAATTATGCTTTATTAAATCCGTATCAGTATGAAATTTAACCATATTATGTGCCACCGTTTGCGGTATCCGGAATTTTAACGCGCGTCGCATGCGGGTTTTTTGTGAAATATTTGGTTATTATAGTAACCAGATGATTTTATTTTTGTTCAATTTAAAGAGTCGTCATTTGGTTTCTTTTTCACGTTTTCTGTGGAAAATTGATTTAGCTTTCGGTTACAGTTTCAAAGTTACATCCCTGTGATAAACAGACGGACAGACAAAAGTCATAACTTAGTAAGAGCCCGGACAACTTTTTAATACAGAACCCAAAAAAAAAAAGTTCACTCTTGTTTGAAATTTTCGTTATTTTTTATTGAAAAGCCGTTTAATGAGATTTCTAAATTGCAAATGGTCATAGTTCTCATTATCAAAGTCTTTTTCTTCTTGTCTAGTACGTGTTGGTCCCTTTTTGATGTCATTCGATAACGCGACTTGAGCAGTGGTGGTGAAATTAAATACACAAAGTGAAGTGCCTGCCTTGGTTCGAACCATAGATATCCGTGGTTCGAACTCACGACCTACAACTTGTAAGTCGGGGCCGATACGACTGATCCACCACTGCTCAGTCTTACAAACATGACTTACGTGTCTTAGCACCCCTACTTATCGCTGACACACGCTTAAGGGTCTCTGCACACAGCGGGCGCGGCGCGGCGGGACGGGACGGCGACGCGACGCTGAGCAGTTGTAATGTACTAGATATTACGGACGACCGAACGACGCCACACAGAGCCGTCGCGCTACGCCGCCGCCACGCCGAGCGCGAATACAAGTCAGAAGCGGCGGGGCGGGGCGTGGCGGGACTCCGACGCTTTGTGTTGTATGGTTTACGTATGTGGTAGTCACACTGCCGATGGATGTCGAAAAACTAATCGAATGTGTTTGTGCTCACATATATTTGTACGATTTGGGCCATAGTCAGTATAAAAACACTGTTCATGGGCGCGGCGGGACGGGACGTGATCGCGCCCGCAGTGTGAACGCTGCCGCCGCCCCAGCGCCGCGTCGCCGCGTCGCCGCCCCGCCACGCCACGCCGGCTGTGTGCAGAGACCTTAAGATCGCGCGTTTACCGAACGAAGCTCATTAACAGTTACAGCACCATTTGTTCGCAATAAAAAGTCGAAACACACTCATCCGATCGCTAAAGACTGCAATAAATACACATTGTTAACGTGCACTTCACTTAATGCTGCCTCCTACGTACAATTAAGTATTTAAATGGAGGTTTAGCGTTTATGTTTAAGTATGTTTTGATTTTTTTATGTCCGAGATCTGAGATTGTGGGCCACCGGATAGTAAGATTTTAATGATATGTTTTAGGTTTCATATATATGAAGTTGTTTTTTTATCTTTGTTGTTGTCATCTTTATCGATGTCACTTAATAATAATAAATAAAATAGAGGGACTTGTGGCTAAGTAATATCAGCCGCACGGCTCGATCGATCAGGTTAAGCTACGCTTGCTGCGGTTGGTCCGTGGATGGGTGACAAATCAAGACCCCTCCGTGCCTTGGAAAGCATGTTAAGCCGTTGGTCCCGGCTGTCATTTGTGGATCTTTGATAGTCGTTACGGGTCCTCAGAAGCCCGAAAATCTGACAACCAGTCTTACCAAGGGGTATCGTATTACCCAGTAACTGGGTTGTGGAGGTCAGATAGGCAGTCGCTCCATGTAAAATACTGGTATTCAGCTGCATCCAGTTAGACTGGAAGCCGACCCCAACAGATGATGATTTAATAATACCTAATAAAATATAATCAGCCTCCCTCCCTTTCCTTTTCCAATCAACTCGATCCTGAGCCAATATGGCCCAATCCATACTTACTATAATAATATTATAAATTCGAAAGTTACTCTGTCTGTCTGTCTGTATGTTACCTTTTCACGCCTAAACCACTAAACGGATTTCGATAAAATTTGGCAGAGAGATAGATTGCATTTCGGGGAAGGACATAGGATAGCGATGCCGTTGGACGTTTTCAGGGTCCCATGATGTGGTGTCCTTAGCCTTGCATATATCCGACATGCAGAAAATGTGTCCGGCCCAATCCCAATTTAGCTTAGCTGCTTTTTGGGTGACTTCTGCGATTCTTCAATCTTGTCAGATTATAAATGCTTTGTAGTCGTTGAATCTGAGAAGATTTGTGATTGTTGTCGTCATAGATTCGAAGTCTTATTAGAATCCATTATGAAAAGGCATAGATACAAATTGTATAGTAAAATGTTAAAGATTAAAATATGAATAAGTATGTTTTGACAACGGCTTTTTAACTAAAAATTACATTATCTAAAATAATATTATAAAGAGAAGATTTGATTTTTTTTGTAAGTTTGTTTGCTACGCTTACACGATAAAACGGCTGTACGCATTTGGATAGAATTTGACACATGGGTAGAACATGGCCTGGATTAGGATATAGGACACTTTTATCCCGATATTCCTACGCAGTTGAGACTTATGCGGGTGCAACCGCGGGGCACAGCTAGTCATTCAATAAAATGGGAACGAGAGATGCTAGTAATAATAAGAGATGGAAAGATAAATATTTTTTTTTTGCAGAGCATGAACTATGAGCAAGAAATCTTATCTTCCCTAGGTTTTAAATAAAAGACCATAACCTAATTTCTCCTAGCTACAAACAAAGCCGGCGTTATTTTCTATTTGTCACCCGTCCTCGGCAGAGAAAATATTTTTATTACATTACTTAAATGCTGCCAGTGCTAAAGGATGAAGTTAGCTTTTTCTAATTAAAATTACCTAGTTAGTACTGTTATTTAACTGTTACTGAACGACGTCGCATTGTTGGAGTTTCATTAGGTATTTATTAATTAGTTAAGTATTCATGGATTAGAAGGGAATTGTTCGGAATAAAGTTAGTATAGTTTATGTAACAGTTTTAATCTTAAAATTTCGGGTTGAAGAGTTTAATAACTAACAGGTTTTATGCTAGTCAATATGTGTATCTACATCTACATGGTCTTCACACGATCTTACCAAGATTTTGTCTGGACTTTAAAAGAGACTGTGATCTCTGAGTTTGATTCGGCCTTTCTTCTCAGAATGCTCAGATAGGAAACGCCGACCTCATCTAGTTTAAAAAAAATATAATTGACGTGTAAAAGTGTTCAAACCTACTTACAGATAAAAACTTTTTTACAAAAAAAAAAACAACCGACTTCCAAAAAACACTATAAAGTGAAAAATTACTTTAATTTCGGAAGTCGGTGTCTTTGGATTAGTATTTTAGTTTTTTGCCACCGACTTCCGAAATTAAAGTAATTTTTCACTTTATAGTGTTTTTTGGAAGTCGGTTGTTTTTTTTATTTGTAAAAAAGTTTTTATTTTTCACTTTTTAATGGGTCAGTTTGTAATTTATCTAAGTTACAATAGCCTAATGTCAACTGCTCATCACCTTTTACAAAATATTGCTTTTCCCGATGCAGGGACGTTAATTGTTGAGGAGTTCTCCTGGTAAGAACCAGGAGAACTTCTCAACAACCACTTACCATACGCATTGTGACGAGGATAAATCGTTTAGCTACCATAGTAAAGTAATCGAATCGCAACCCGTGAAATATTTGTCATTGAGTAGTTCCGATGGCCATCTGTGGTCTTTATCATCAGCTCCACTTTACCAAATGATGATTTCCGAGAACAAATGCTCAAGTTACTTTAAAAAATACCCAAATCGCTATAGCTTTGCCTATAAAATTTGAGGGTTTCCCTCGATTTCCATGGGATCCTCTCATCAGATTCCAACTTGATAATAATGGGACCACCTCGAGAGTAAACCCTTTCGAACAAAAAAATAATTTTAAAATTGGTCCACAATTGGCGGAGTAATCGCGTAACAAACACACAAAAACAAAAAAAAACATACCGTCGAATAGAGAACCTCCTCCTTTTTTGAAGTCGGTTAAAAATAAATCATTTATCATTTATAAGCGCTCTGTTTTAGCGAAGTTCAGATAAGCAACAAAACTTTCAAAAGTTTACGTCTGCAAGTAACTCTTACTTAAAAAAACTTGCGGACAGTGAGCTTACCGTGATTGTTTACACGGTAAGAGTTGCTTGCGGAAATCATCTTGTGCAAGTTTAGTTGCTGGTCTAGTTTTGCTTAATAAAACAATAATAATAAACCATTTATTTTCAGGTAACAAAGACCCATACCATAAGATACATACCTTAACTTAAGTATACATAATAATATAGTAACAATTATGTTAGTAAATAAAACTTAATAACTATGTTAGTATCACTTAGTTGCACTAAGTCTGTGCGTTCTGGTGGCAATTGTCCGCGAAAGCTGTGGAATACCACATCCTGCGGCCAAAAGCTTTCTTCCATCACCAGGTGCAGGTAGCATGTTGGTATGCGCACCACGAACGCCTTGAAGTTGACGTTGCGGTGCGACTCCAGTAACTGCACCCTCGCGGCCTTCTGGCGCACGTACTACACGTTCACACCTCACACGTTCGTTCGTTCTCACGTTAGTATTAGATATGTCACTAGCAGGACAAGAAGGGGGGGGGTCGTATTTCTACAACGACTTTCGGTAACTTATGTCAGTCCAATACATTTTAGACTTTTCCACCATCATCGTTATCGTTGATCGAATGTCACTTTGACCTTTGGCCCTGCATAAGTTTCTGTAATAAACTTTTTTCGACCAAGATGATGGTGATGAGCAACCCGCACTAGACCCGCGTGGTGGATTATGGCTCACTCCCTCTCACAGAAAAAGGGGGTCTGTGTGCATTGTGAGCAGTGGGAACATTAAAAGCTGATTATGTGTTATGCTGATGATGCGGAAGACGGAGGAAAGGGGGTTGTGGCGCAGCCTGAGAGAGGCCTATGTCCAGCAGTGGACTGAGATAGGCTGAGTTGATTGTTGATTGATGACATCTTTCAAAACAAAGGAATACAGTAAAAACAATCAAAGAAAGAAAATACGTTTATTCGCAGCAACTATCACGCAGAGAAAAAACACAAATAGGAAAAAATTGGAGGAAAATATGCGTCACATCCACGCAAAACGGTCATCGCTCAGCATAATGCTACGAGACAGAGCCCCAGCGCACAAACAAGAACGCAAGAACGGTTAGCAACAAGAAACAATAAAAAAATAATAACCATTTAGTTATGTTTATATGTAAATGGCGGTCTTAACTTCTTTAATTTCGGTGTACTTGTCGGAACGTTATCTTAATATCGCCATATTGAGTACAACTGTCTCTTTATGTCGGCTCGTGTTTGTTCTTTACACATTTTACGAGTTTTTGCTGAATTTAAAATGTATCAGCGTATTCATTGGCAGTTAATTTCGTCTGGCTCTTCGCCCACGGTGGCGTATAGCTTTTATTTCACACTAGTGACTTGCCCCTGCTTCACAAGGTTTTACGACTTGATAAAACATCAAGATTTTTTTATTATATAATAAAGAAATCTTGACGCACAACATACAACACACATACAAATACAGGGAGAACTTTTTAAAAGTTTTTTAATAAAAGTTTCTATCTATTCGAATTCGAATATTACTTAATTATAGCTTAATACTAAACTTAAGCTTTTGATGCACTGATTTTTTAAATATTTTATCTTTCAACGGTTTTAACAGTGAATATTATCGATGCACTAAAATTTTAATTTTACAGGAAACCATTCTGTTCACAGGTTCATATTATTACGTAAATAAACCTCCTCACCCCTCCTCCTCCTCAGGGCTCAATGCTATACGCCCTTTGAACCCAGAGGTATCGATATATTTAACAAACCCTGTTCACTAAAAATACCGATACATTATCCATTTTTGGAAACTCATTAACAATTTAATTAATTAAAAATATACAAGCAACATATAATTAAACGCAGACATTAAATATATCTACTGTTTTACGTGTACAGAAAGTTGAAACTTGAAATAAAGGTAAGGTTCGATGAAATATAGTTTGTCCTTATAAAGTAATTTGTATTTATTGCATTATTAAGATAAAGTTTATCTTGTTTTTAAATAAATTAAGGTCAGGTTAAAAGGGTTCACTTAGAACATTATTGAAATAAATTGTAAGATAGTATGTGTTAGTGTGTGATAGCACAGTCTATAGGTACATCATATTTTTATACTGTGGTGATGGTGTTGTTTATTATTAGTAAATTATTATTAGTAAATAATACTTATATACTATGTTTGTGAAATTATTTGTTAACCTACTTTCCTACTATTAATATCAATGTGAAAGTTTGTGAAGATGTTTGGATGTTTGTTACTCAATCACGCGTAAACCGTTGAAAAGATTTGGATGAAAATTGGCACATAGATAGACCATTTCCTGAATTTACACATAGGATACTTTTTATCCCGATATTTCTACGGGATCGATACTTACGCGGGTGAAACCACGGGGCGCAGCTAGTTTACAATAAATTGCGCTATTTAATGTTATAAATGGCACCTCCACATCCGTGGAAGGTATTCCAGTGCATCACAACCGGTAACTTGATAGTCGTTACGGGTAGTCAGACGCCCGAAAGTCTGACAACTAGTCTTACCAAGGGGTATCTATTGTATTACAAAGCACTTAACTGGGTTGTGGAGGTCAGATGGGCAGTCGCTCCATGTAAAACACTGGTATTCAGCTGCATCCGGTTAGACTGGAAGTCGACCCCAACATAGTTGAGAAAAGGCTAGGCAGATGGATTATATTTTTTGGGGTTTATTTTACCTCCAAGCTATTCTACTCACGCGTTCTTCCCATGCGGGTAGGCAGAAGCTACATTCCTACATTCTCTTGATACCTCTACAATTATATAGTAGCAATAAGGGCGGCTTTCGCAGTTCAATTGTGGCCTCGGACGTGTGGTTGACCCGTACCTCATCACCGGGATGCAAACCTCATTATTTTATTTCATTGGCATACGAGGATAAAGTAATAAAAACCCGATTTAATTAAGAAATTAATCCTGACCGTCATCAATAAATTCTCGCCTCTACCGCCATTGTTTTTAAGCACAGATTAAAAACACATAGGTACAATAATAATATATGAATGAAAACACAATGCCGACCGCAATAAAATAATAATTTATAGCGCATTTTTAAACGCAATTTACGCGAGTTATTTCGGCCGTTCGATTTTCACGACTCTATTATTCAGTGCAACATGAAAATAATAATAAAAACTTTCAGTCTTGTGACTGTTTTAGTGGATTTTTTTGGTCTGATTGTTCTTAGGCGGGTATCACATCTCCGCCGCGAATCCATAGCAGCGAAACCGCAGTAGTTCCGCAATGAATTGCCCGTTGTACGACAAGCGAAAGAGTTGCGAAACTGCCTGTTCTAACGCACAGATTTGATTATAATTCTATCTCTTTTCCGCGTGATTTTGCCGATCTGCTTGTAAGCCAGTTACACCTCCGCTCTCAGCCCGCTATTCTGTTGCGTTTTCGCAAGCAACTTACATATTTTTTTGTTTGGTAAAATGGATGTTGATTTTACGGAAAAACTAAACATTGTACGGTGGGACAGAACCCTTCGTGTACGATTCCGACTCGCACTTGGCCAGTTTTTTGTATGTGTACCTACATATTATTATCATTTTATGACTGTTAGCTTTTTTATGTACGATTATTATTTATTAACTTGATTGAAAATAAAACGCTAGAGGCGTTGTAAATTAAATTAAATGATTAGGTAATCATTCATTTTAATTATTTCTAAATTAATAAGATTTGTGAAGGAAGTATAGAAAATATTAATATCGCTTTGACTTTTGGTATCTTTAATTAATTACGTTTCCAGTTACCAACCAATGAATACATTTTATTACAAGTTATTTTTGTCTGACTTATAGAAATTTATCAAACAAAATTACGTCACAAAAAATTCTCGGAAGCATAAGAGGCGAATAAATAAAAAAAGATCGATAACGATCTTTGACGTCCATACATAAGTTAATTAAAACTAATTAACATACAGAAATTAATACATTGAGAAAGCAGTTAGGTCCATCATCCACGAATCTACTAAAACTTACGTGTATTCACCTGTTCCGGTGCCGACGAGGAAACTACTAGCTAACAACGATTTTACGTACAGACGCTAGCATTTTCTTTAATAGATTTTCAGCTTTATCGCTAAAACATAAGGTTCAAAGTTGATTGGGAAAATTTGACAGTTTCGGGTAGCTTGATGTGCTACCGTATGTACAAAAGATTTTAGATCCCGTGTAAGTAAAAGAGATATAATTATATAAAGTCAAAGTCAAATCATTTATTTCAAATAGGCACATTAAAGGCACTTTTGAACGTCAAAAAAAAAAAAAAAAACTAAATAGAATTGATTCTAGTCGCCCATTCCAAAAGGTAGTTTTCGTATGGAGAAGAATATAGGTACCTATTAATAGTTGATCGCTGGCTTGACCGCCGGTGAGTACTCGTTTGTCGCAGCGACAAGAGCTATCAAAGAGAGCGACGGCGCTCTATGACGGTCGCTTGGCGGGCAAAACATGCGCTGAGAGATTCACACTTGGTACATAATATGCTTCATCATCATCATCATCATTTCAGCCGAAAGACGTTCACTGCTGGAAATAGTCCCCAAGCACCTCCATTTCGACCGGTTCTGTGCTTCTCGCATCCAACGGGTTCCTGCGGCCTTCGCAAGGTCGTCCACCTTGGAGGCCTTCCAACGCTACGTCTTCCGGTACGCGGTCGCCACTCCAGAACCTTTCGACCCCGGCCATCTGTTCTGCGAGAAATGTGCCCTGCCCACTGCCACTTAAGTTTGGCAATTCTTCGCTCTACTCGCTTTTCATTAATTGCCAGCGCAGCAACAGGTGCCGTGGGCCACGAGTCACGAGTTGTAGGTTCGAAATTATTGTATCACCACTGCTCCCAAAACAGTAAAGGAAAACATCGTGAGGAAAACATGTTTTCCTTTGTTGTTGTAGGTCGTAGGTTCGAACCCCGACAGTTGCTTCACTTTGTGTAAATTATTTCACCACCACTGCTCTCAAACGGTGAAGGAAAACATCGTGAGGAAACCGGCATGTCCTAGAACCAAAAATTCGAAGACATGTGACATCTACCAACCCGCACTGGGCCCGCGTGGTACATAACGGCCCACTCCCTCTCACAGAGAGGAGGCCTGTGTCCCAGCAGTGGGAACATTATAGGCTGATTATGTATAGTGGTAGTGGACATTACAAATTCAAATCCCTAATGAGTAGGCAGATTGTCATAGCACTAATATTTTAATAGTTATTCTGTTCTGATCCCCTGAACCCGGGGGGGGTTCCCCCTCCTCGATCCTCTGCTTGTGCTTCTTCTGTTTTAATCTCTGTCTTATCCAATATAACCTTTCTCATTCCGGTTTGATCCGCTTTTTCTTTTGTTTTTATTCCTGAAGGATCGTCAGTAACCAAAATAAGTACAGGGTTTATTGAAATACATCCGTGTACGACGCAACCAATCTCGCTAGTTTGTAACACGTTACTTTGAGTAGCATCGTCGACGATGGGCCTAATACTTCATGTATACTGGTAACTTGGAATGTTAAGCTAGTATTTTATACCAAAAGTATTATTATTATTCTATCGTATAATTTGATCGCTGCCCTTTTTATTTATGATAGTAATTTAATGTCTTCGATTCACATAAATCGAACTTTAATTATATGTTAGGGATGTTTTAATTGTTCGTTTTGTAACAGATATTTTGTTGTAATTTTTTTTCGGAATGCAGTAAAATATGGTGACTTTTCTAAGAATACGAAGATGGCTTATAGTAATTGTCCTGTATGGCGTGATTTCATAGAAATGGAACGAACACCATAACGTTGCTAAAATACAACTGACCAGTGAGATTTTGTCCCATTTTTTTTCATAGAAGTTAATGCTTTTCCAAAGGCTACTATGAGCTTCATCTCATGAATTAATTCAATGCATTATTTTATTGGAATCGGAAATTGTTTATATTAATTGTTACTCAATCCGCAAGACGTTACCAAACCAACAACATACCTACTATATGGAAGCGCTTGATATACCTAATATAAGTTAATGCTAAACATAAATTGCCAATTAAACCAGAACATCGATAAAAATCATCTTGATAGACGTAAATATGAATTACTATTATTTTATTATAAATTGTAACAGCTTATTAAAACAGTTATTATTCGTTGGTGACATGCAGATTATAAAATGGCCGACGTTGTATTACTTTTTCTTGCATTTTGTTTTTGTTTGCAATGTGTCTTTATCTTGGGGTTGTTTTATTGATCGTTGATTAAATTACTTATTTTAGACTAGTTTTTGCCCGCAGCTTCAGCAGCCTTGGAGGTCAGAAATAGCCTATCTCTTTGCTAAATTTTATCGAAATCCGATCAGTGGTTTAGGCACCAAAAGGACACAGACATGGTTACTTTCAAATTTATAATATATAGTATGAGTTGGTTTTGAAACTGTTGTGTGGGCCCGAGCCGTGGAAAACGTGAAGCCGCAGCAAATTTATTTCTCAAAGATAGACTAAATTTTTAATAGTATATGGGTTATATTGAAAGCACCATGTAAGACAGGTTACAAATACTGAAAAGATAGATGGGAAACAAAATAATTTCTAGTATGCTAATTTATTGTGCCGTTCTTTCCTTTAAGATCTTATATGCAAGATCTTATACCACAGAATAACTAATAGTACTTAGTATCTATTATACTGAACCAAAGACTGGGTGGGACTGACAGGGTTAATGCTGTGTATGTGTTTAGTTGGTAAGCCTTTAAATATAAACAAATAAAACTTTGAAACAGAAGTTATATTTTAAATAAGACAAAGGACATAATACAAACATACTCCTCACAACCATTTATTTTGAACATTGTTGATGAAGAATTGTCAGCAACTTGAACCGTCCGCTGATAAATGGTAAACCACATAACAGGTCTTACCCTGATGTCTCACAAGTTGAAGTAAGTAATCTTTACTCAAAGATACCAATCTCGGTGTAAAGACTGCTCGGTAGATCGGTTGAGAGATCACGCTTTTGATAAAAAGCACTCAGTTTAAATGACTCAAATTTATTTACTCTCAAGCTAGTTTCGTTTGAAACGAGTATTCTACCTGATCGTGGCAATCTTGGATTAAAAAAGTAAAGTCTATCAGCGGTTGATTACCTTGTGCAAGTAGTGTCTGCATCTGCAAGAAATGAGGGGATAAGATTTTTCTTAGGGCACTGCCTTTTAGAAAATAGATGCTGTGACTCGGCGTTTGAAAAAAAATAACCGTAAATAGTTAGAAATTACTGTCAATTGTTTTATTTAAATCCAATTTTAAATTTTAAAAAGAAAGTATAAGTAACAAAAACTTGTTTTTTACTTAGTGTGCATACACACAAGCGACACGCAATGGCAGAGGTAACTGTTAGGGCCTGTGCACACCACGATTTTTAAACGCGCCGTTGACGCGCGTTTTAGAAACGTGTGTCGACAGCGCGCTTTTATCCTACAGAGCAGTGCCTGCCAGTAACTGACTCGCGTGCGTATCGCGTCTGTATCGCTACAAACGCGCGTCAACGGCGCGTTTAAAAAACGTGGTGTGTACAGGCCCTAATATAAAATCAATAAATACATATATACAATATGTAACAAAAACCCTGTCCGATCCATTAAAGGCGTATTCCTGGTTCAACATACGTACTAGAAAAAATTGTTATAAAAATGTAACTCATAAAAACCAAAAGTTACTGATTTTTTATTTTTGTAATCCATGCAAAATTTAACACTGAATATGGCAAATTTTCATAAGTTGACAACACTCCACCCGCCGGCAAAATCTTTTTATTTTTACCTATTTTTATTTCAAAGAACACCGCCCTACACTACCGCATTGTAGGCACTCTTTCAACTCGCCGCTCGAGTCGCCGACTCTTTGATGCCGCCGACTGGTTGCCTACCGGCGCGCTACTTGTTGCCAGTCTTTCGTGGAGATAGCTTTCGATCGGACGTCCGTACGTATCACGTGCCGCTATCGTTTCGCGAACATGTCGTATTCCAATCAGGAATATTTTAATATGTTGATGTGCTTAGGCAAGACCGACTGTAATTATGCAGCTGCGCGTAGAAGGTATGAGGTGCGCTACGCTAATAGGCCAGGCCCAGGTGTGACAGTACCGCGTCGGAGTGTGCGTTCCAACGCCTGCATAACCGTGTGTACACCACAGGCAGTGTTCATGGGCACGAGTCGCAGGCCGCTGATGCTGGAAGACCACGAGAGCGCAACGCGGAAATCGAGGAACAAGTGCTAGATTATGTTTGCCGCGGATCCCACGCAATGCACAATTAGAGACAAACCACATGCGACAAATCCCTTGTGCCACTGATTACGAACCACGAAGTACGTGCAAATTTAGTGAAAAGGTGTCGAATGTGTATTAGTATTGGAGGTGGACATGTGGAGCACGATCGCCGAACTATGCAACAACAACAAGTTGATGTTTTAATGAACTGATACCTGCAGTCGGTAAGTACATTGCCAAAAGCACATCACATTTAAAAAAAGCCCATAACAGGGCTACATTTAATTCAATTAATTGTTTCTTGTGTCTGAAATTCGTATCACTATGCCTACAAAACAATATCAGCTGATAGGCCTGCCTAAGCGTAGGCATAAGGTATGTATGACGTAGCGTAGGTTTCTTTCGTTATAAATTTGTTTGGCGGCGCGCGACAAAGCAGGTTCATGACAAAGGATCATACAAACCGTCTCGCTCAGGCGGCGTCTTTGACACAAAACTGTAGGTAGTTACACGTGAACTTTGTCGAGCGATCAGTGTTGCCTTTAATCAGTCTTTATTTTTTATTTTTATTTAATTAAATTCACTGGGGAAAATTAATAATCTCAAATCCAATAAATGGTTACGTATATGTGTACGCAGTACGATGCCGAATAATACTCTTAAGGATCGGACAGGGTTTTTGTTACATGCTGTATTTATTCCAAAAACTACTATGACAGTAAACAAATAATAATGGAATGGATACAAACGCTTACCTACAACGATACCGAAACACTGCCAAAAACCTTGACAGATACACACCCTCACACTCATGTACTCACAGTCACACCTACAGCCAACGATCTTTAGGCCCGAGTTACCTTAACAAATAATTTCCACTTTTATTATGATGGGGGGTTATATTTAAGAAGACCTCATTTTTTAATTAGAAAGAAAGAAAGTACGTTTATTTGCGGTAAACAAGACGCAATAAAGAAAATAAACAACAAAAAAAAATAGGAAAGGGATGGGGAAAACATGCGTTACATAATGCGCAGCATAATGCTGAGCGATAACCGTTTTGCGTGAAAACGGTTATCGCTCAGCATTATGCTGCGACCCCATGCAAGATAGAGCCCCAGCGCTGGTTTTCAGCGACAGCCGGCGCTAACGTATTGACGTCGTCCGGTGCTGCAAACAATTTAAATTTTCTTATTTATATCTTCAATTAAAATTCTTTCCATTTATATTTTCTTATTTATCTTCGTTCCCTTTACAAATTATTTTTTCCATATTTTTCATAGCCGCTAAATCTCATACCTTGCATCCAAATCACAGACACTCAAAATCTGTCGAGTGTCCGACGACAGACCTCAACAGATAAGACCAGGCAGCTCTCAAGTCCCGAGTTACCTTATCGAGTAATTTCCACTTTTATTATGATGAGGGTTCCGTGCTTTGATTGGTGACGTTCGACTTATTAAAAGGTTTTTTACTTTTTATTTTGGACTTTAGAGTTTCTGGCTTTCGATTTATATTGGGAATGCTCGTAAATTAGCGGTGGACTGGAGTGATTGGGTTTTTGTCTGATTAGGGATAGGCAGGTATTGTAAAAGGAGTTTAGTGATTTTGGTTGTATTAACATCGATTTTCATTTGATTTTATTCGAATTAAATTATTTCCAGATGCGGTAGACAATTTCTTGATCTACAGACATTTGAACTAGAAGATACAGGAATGTTTAGACAAACATTAGAGTATTATTATTTTGTCGCCAATATTTTCGGCCAATGGATTAAAAAGTACAAAGTTTACATCATTGAATGGACTTTAAAGACCTGAACACAAAAAAACGCAGGCTTTAGAAACAATAAAAGTATATGATCGACTACAGTAAACAAAATCAGAAAAAAATATGATACGTATTCTTCAGGATATATGCTAGGTAGATAGTATGTGCTTGGGGGAGGCCTATGTCCAGCAGTGGACGTCTTTCGGCTGAACTGATGATGATGAGATTTTGTGTTGAAAACATAATACAACTAAATTGATACGATAGAAAAAAATCGTGAAGATACCTCTAAAAACTTTCTTTTTACAATAAAAACCATACCAATATACATACAATCTTTCAGATTTTTTGTCAGATTATTCTACAAGAAACATACTAAAATACTAGTGTTTTAATTTTTTTGTGCAAACAATAGATTTTTTGTAATTAAATAATTGCTTCATATTTTGCAATAAATTACCATCGTTATGTCGTCGCGCTTCTTTCTTTTCTATGCAGTCCGACAGTGACCTTTAGGTCAAGTAAGCTCCGTATACAATGACATTCTATCTTTTATCCACAAAGGAACCATCCTATACCAATGCAATCTATTTATAGATATGTTTATGAACGCCCTTAACTCATCCATACATTCCATCCTTAACTATTTCTGTGAACAAAGACCGTAAACGTTGAAAGACGTATTGCCGCGTGACAGACGTCGGGTCCAGACTCCGAGTTAATCGATGAAATCGGACCCCTGAATATAAGAATCGAATGATAGAAATATTGGGTGAGCTACGGGCGTAGACAGAGTAATCTATAGACTCATGGTATCCGTGTCACCGAAAGGGACAAAAAATTCTGGCAATCTTCATCAAACTATCATTTTTATAGCTTATTACACTGCACCTTACCATTTTCACAGTTGCGCAAATGTACTATTATTGAATTATGCACAAAAAATATCTTATTTTCCGTTTAATCGCGGTGTAGTTTTTATTATTTCATTCATAAACGTCAAATTTGTTGTGCACATTGATGTGCTTAGCCGACACGCAGTAAGGGACAGAAATATTCTTACTCTGTCTTTTTCTTTGATAGTGACGTTAATATATTTTTCTTTTTCTTGTGCGAATAAAAAAGAAGATATGCAGCAGTCTATAGTTTACTCTGTCTACGGTTACGGGAATGGACGTTGACTAGTGTGGTGACGTGTTCTTAGTGATGTTAGTAGATTCGTTTTTGTTTTTAGGTTTTTTGGATTAAAGAATAAGGCTGCATTTTCACTAGAGATGTGCGAGGATGCGTAGCGAGGGATGTGTGCGAAACAAACCAATAACATCGCTTCATTTTCATAGCTTGAACTAACTTGAACTAATAACTTGAACTAAGTTAGCGTGAAATGTGATACATTGGTATCTATCACATTTTTGAACGTATTCGTATTTTTATGTTAGCATAGATGTTCATATTTTTTCCATGTTACTGTTGAGAAAGTTCCTCTAAGCTTTGGTACACTTCTGCACCATTTGACGTGAGTGACGAGAGCGGCCATTGTTCTTTCAAAACGTTATTAAAGTAAACCCAGACATTCTTTTTAGGGTTCCGTACCCAAAGGGTAAAAACGGGACCCTATTACTAAGACTCCACTGTCCGTCAGTGTGCCTGTCAGCAGGCTGTATCTCATGAACCATGGTAGCTAGACAGTTGAAATTTTCACAGATGATGTATATCGGTTGCCGCTCTATGAACAAATACTAAAAATAGAATAAAAAAAATATTTAAGGGGGCTCCCGTACAACTGTTTTTTTCGGCGTTTTTCGCCTTGTGGTACGGAATCCTTCGTGTGCGAGTCCGACTCGCCTTTGGACAGTTTTTTTTATTACTTATTTTGGAGAGATCCATCCTTAAAAAGAAAACGAAGTTAATGCAATAAGAAGGCACAGACACCTACATAGGTTGTAGATAGGAAGGAAAAACACAAACCCTGGCGTCTCTAAATTTGCTAAAGATGTAAAAACAACAATGGCCGCTCGAAATACAGTTTAATTTTTGTTAAAAATTTGGTTTGAATATTAAGTTCAGGGGTAATCGATGTTACAATTATAATTATATTATTTCTACGCATAAAGTAGATTAAATTATTTGAATTTTGTTCTTTTTCATTTTTTTTTTGTTTTTATTATGAAAAATTTACTTCAAATCAACTCAAACTCAAAGCATATATTTCAATTAAACCATTTACAGGCACTTTTGAATTGTCAAGAAGTCGGTCAGTCAGAAAATATGAAGCTAGTTGTCCATTCCAAAGCGTAGGTACCTATGGAGAAGAACGGGCAAGAAACTCCATGGACACTCTTTTAAATTAGTAGTTAAATAATTAATTGATATTATAATATAAGTGTGCTATTAGGCACATTATACACACACTAATTACATTACATTACACTAATATTATAGGTAAAGGCGAAAATTTGTGAGTGTGTGTGTGTTATATGTTTGTTACTTCATTACGCTCAAATTGCCGCACCAATTTTGATAAAATTTTGTATGGAGGTAGCTGACACCCTGGATTAACATACAATAGGCTTTTTATCCCGATATTACCACGGGATCGACACTTACGCGGATGAAACCGCGGGACGCAGCTTGTTATGTATAAATATAGATTTCTTATTACTCGATTTGTGTATCCCCATTACTTTTTTTGATAATAAACAATGTGCAGCAACGCGCAGATATCGCTTTCTATTCCTAGGTTAGTTCAATGTTAGCAAGTGCAACTTTTAGTTCCTAGGCACTACCTCTTGTATAGGTAGGTTGTTCCCCTAATAAGTCACAGCCAGAACTGGTCAAAGGATTCACCAGTCAAACGTAAAACGGGCTAACTGCAGTGAGGACGTTAGATCGGCGACTAATTGGAAGTCGACGCCGTCAGTCTCCCGAATTAATCGATGTATTCGCGCCGTATTTTCTTCTGCCAACCGTTATTAAACTCAGCTTTTGACTATGTTCGTCTCTTTGGTGTGGCGAATATAGGAGGAGGGATGTTGAACGATTTTAAAGGGAGTTTTTGAAGAAAATGTTTTGAGTAAGCTATGTGTAGCAAGAGTATTGAAATATGGGTTGGTGTGCAATGCGAATGGTTTACGGTGTATTTATTACGTAAATTCGGTTTCACTCGCATAAGTGTTGAACCCGTGGGAATATTGGGATAAACACTATCCTATGTCCTTTCCCGGGACTCAAACTATTTCTTTACCAAATTTCATCTAAATCGGTTGAGCTGTTTAAGCGTGAAGAGTCTTACCAAGGGGTATCGTATTACCCATTAACTGGGTTGTGGAGGTCAGATAGGCAGTCGCTCCATGATTCAGCTACATCCTGTTAGACTGGAAGCCGACTCCAACATAGTTGGGAAAAGACTAGGCAGATGATGTTGAGTAGTAAGGAAATTACGAAGTCGATTAAACGTCAAAAAATTATATCACTAGGCATTGTAGGTAACCGATTTCTATGAATCACAGCGTGATTAAGTTGACGATAACTCATCGACATTTGATTTATACTCATCCTACAAAATCGACAAGTGTATAGAGGAATGAGAAACAGGGTGTAAAGTTCACTCATACTCTATAGAAAAGGGAGGATCCTCCAACAGACGGGTGTTGTGTCTGGCGGGCAACTGCCCGATGATTCATTTCAGGCCGTATTATCTATGCTAGTTGCGCGGTAAACTCTGCTTGCGCGATGCAGGATTTTGCGTGACGTCAGTATGACGCGTTGTTCGCATGTGGCGTTGTAGATACCGCTACAAGTGCAAATTGAGTGTGAAAAGACTTCTGTAATCCCTCTATGATATTAACAAAACAAAGTAGCAAGATAAGTTAGTGGCCCAGTATAACTTGATAGACGACAAAATATGGAACTAAGCTTAAAAATGTACTGCATTTGACGTTTTATTGACAACCTTTCTTTGCAACTAGCGCTACCACAAATTGTCAAGATAAATTGGTCACCCTAATCACATCCACACATCTTTGAATATCTGGATATTGTATCTAACTATCGAAGCGTAGGTGGTCACAATCCGATTATATGGCAGTAAGTTGATTAATTACAAGATAAGGTGGTAGGACACTTCCCGACATGGCATACATGGACAAAAACAAGAGAATCGTAAAGGACTGTGGGTGGCCCGTTTATCGTCAAATAGACACGATCAGGGTTTTATTTGTCTTCTGCTAGATTATCTGTTTTATTTTGTTTGTGGTAAAGGATGTTGTGTGACTTATTGTTGTGATTTTTGACAATAAACTGGGAAATGAACTATACGTTATTATAATAAATTACAAAAGAAACGTATTTGTTCTGTAATAAGAGACGATTATTGTCATCACTTCGTTTTAAGATTAAGTAAATAATATTGTATCTATTAGAGGTATAATGTCTACGATTAAAATTGCTAGCCTTTTCAATAGCCATAATTTCACTAGGTATGGGACTATTACAATTTGTTATCTCCTATAAAATACAGGGCAGTATCGACACGCAATCTGTTACGATGGATTCAGTAGGAACATGTTTTTTTTTAAATATAATAAAAACTTTATTGCTCAAAAAATTACAGAGATTTTACATTGACCCCCAAACTTAGCAAGCCTGTATCTTGGGCACCAATATGGACGGTTTACCAAAGTAAAATATGCTTGCTTCAATTTACAAAAAAAAAAAACTAAATTAAATACTTAAACTAAATATTTAATTTCATTCTGAACCCTGCGTTGAAATTTTCCGACGGTTATTCAAAAATAAAATGATGTTCCATACATTTTGACCGCGTAGATATTGCACTTAGGTACCTAAGTAGGAAACAGCTGTTTTTTTTAAAATAACCGACCAAATTTGGATAAAAAATCCTCAACGCAGAGGGTCCAGAATCATGTAGGTACTGCATCTATGGTAACATGTCGCGTTTCGATGTCCCTGTCGCACTATATCCAATAAACTCCTCTAACAATAGATAACAATTAATTGATTTATCACTAACACGGCACTTACGATGTTATTGCTCCAACATGCTGCAAAAGGACAAACAAGACTATCGTATCACTCAATTTAAAATCAGAAACGTGTTGAAAACAAACGTATCTCGACGATTAATGGCTTAATTTGCCATGGGGTACTAAAAATACCATTAATGTTTCTTCAGGGTAGATTTAGAGTCAATAAATGAGTTTCCAATCACGTCGGTATATCGGAACTCATTAAACTTAAGAGCAAGGGCTCCATTCTTAAATGAAACAATCGTAAGTGCATTCGCATCATTCTACCTTCGCCCACTCCTTGGTCCGAGCTATTTTTGGATGTGGTCCAAACTAAGAATTTGTTGGAATATCGGTCCAATGTGTGAACTAGTAAGTACATTATAAAATCGGCTTACAAATAACGGAGTTCAGGGGTAAATAAAAAAAAATCAGCCGAATTGATAACCTCCTCATTTTTTGGAATCGGTTAAAAAGGAAGTTGTGTGCAAAATTTCACGTTCCTAGACTCAGTACTTTCGGCTGTGCGGTGATAATATGTCAGTCAGTCAGTCGCTCAATTTCTCCTTTTATATGCACTAGCCTCCAAAAGTTAGTAGATATTTTTCTCTTCAGCTGTAATGCCACATTATGTATGATTTAAAACAAAAAAATAATCAAGTCCTCCTAAGGGGTTACTTGATTAGGTATTTTTCGTGATAAGTCAAAGGTAGTTGAATTAGTTAATAATAACGTTATAGCAGTTGAAACATTTGGGTTACTAGAATTTTAGATCATAATAAAATGATGGTGTGTCATAGCTGAAATGAAAAATGTCAACTAACTCTTGGAGGCTGTATTTAAATGCATACATACATGCCATACATGTCTTAGACGAGGTATCTTTTTTTCTAACTGCAAACTTTAATCAAATATAACATACCAACTTTAACTGCGAAAAAAATAAAAACATACTTCGTCTAAGACATGTAGATATGGCTCAAAATGCTCTAAATGGTGTCAACTATCACCCCCTTATAATAAAGAGTATTTTATTGTGTTCTTTAGACCTGTAGAATTGTAGATATCCTAAATTGTGATGGAACCTACAAATCTCATATTTAACTTATTATTATAAAGTAATTAATAACCAGTTCTTGATTCGTATGTCATTGTATACCTACTGCTGGAGCGATTGTTCTATTTTATTTCTGAAACAAAATATACAACTACCATTTTGGAGGGCTTTATATCTAGCACGATGATTTTTTACCTAATTTAAATAATTTGAAAGGTCGCCACGAGTTTGCAAGTCAAGGAGCTACCCCTTATAATAGGGAAATTTGGAATATGGAAAACAAGAAATTGTGGGAAAAATCAAATTTAAACTAGGCTGAGAATCAGCACTTTTCGAACGTCAAAATTACCAAAGAGATTGAATGGTTAAATAAAATGGTTGAATGAAAATTACAAAAGAGGTGGAATGACATCTCACTTCAAGCTTACTTCACCTAAGTTTTCATGGTGAGATTCTTACAAAACAGACCAGCAGGTTTCATCACAAGTTATTCCTTCATCGATGTCAGTAACGTTCAAGATGAACTCAGAATGTGGTACTTGCCCGGATTTTAATTAACGCGTATTAATAAAAAAAATAGACCTTTAATTACACGATGACTCAACATTCTACTCTACCCGCTCCCGCTCACCCCTTGGCCCACACATCGACGTGTAAGGTAAGTCACGACCGGCCACCGAGCCGAAAGCGACATTTGATAAAATCGTTCTCCTTACCAGTTTGACCCGGTACCTCTGAACGTGGCTGCCCTGGGTCTGTCTTCCACATTGACTTGTAAATGCTGTTGTTACTGAAGCAATTGTTATGTGACGTCTTATGATTGGAGTTGGCATGGTAGGGATTGATTTGTTGCGTTATGTATTAGGTAATGTTGGTTGGGTTAAGGTAAAATTTAGGATTATTTTCTCTTTCGAAGGTTATTTTGTAAACAGTGATGAAAGGTTTTTCTAAAACATAATCATACAGAGACTAAACCACCTACCGGGTCCAATTGTGTTTTCAAACCATGCAGGAACCCATTGAAATATACACACAACATTTTATCCAAATCGGTCCAGCCGTTTAGGAGGAGTTAGGTGCCAAACACACGTGAAGAAGAATTATACATATATGTATAGCTGACCCCGCAAAAGTGGTTTTGCAAAAAAAGAAAATAGCTGACCCCGCAAAAGTGGTTTTGCAAAAAAAGAAAATAGCCTACGACCTATTCTCAGGCCTATCAAAATTACACAAGAAAATTCGTAAAAATCGGTCAAGCCGTTTTAGAGGAGTTCGATAACAAACACTGTGACACGAGATTTTTATACATATAACAGAAGATATGTCTATCCTTTGTTGGAGATCCTCAATAAATAAATAAACACTTTGTCTGTGGGACAGTGTTGACTACTACGCTATCTTTGTATACCAATAGATACATAGAGAACAAATATAAAAAAAAATATATAATTAATCTAATTTCAGACAACCCAACCTTAAAACATTTTGGTATTACAATAGACCTTTGACACCCTAAGAAGAAGGTGCAAACAATTTATCATCGACCTCACCTTTTACTATACACAAACAAGTACCTATCTATAGCTATTGATATACTGATAGATACCTTAAAAGATTAATTTCCTACTTAGTTCCAACACGCGACATTCAGTGGAGAAATTAATTTATCGTAGGTAAAAGGAAATAGTTGGAACCCTTCTGCTCGTGACCTTACAACAGTTGATGAATTGATGCCCTGTGACGTAGGGTGACAGTAAGAGTTCAGTGTCCAGGATATTCGCTAAGGAAGATTATGTGCTTAATCTTACGGTTCTAGCTTTTAATATTTATTTTTCACAAGACCCGAGGGCAATAAAGTGAGTGATCAGCGTCAACAATGACGAAAAAAAAACAATTTATATAAACTACCGAAAATTAATGTCAATTTTGTTGAAAGTCATTGTAGGAATACGAAATGATTTGAAAGCGATTGCCTTGAATAAGCCCTCAGCTCGAATTATTGTTAGCGATGATACGTTAACACAAGTGAACAGCAAAAGCAACTGCAGCTGTCGACATTGCAGCGGGATTGTCCGAAAGGGTTACCGCTACCCCGGAACACAAAGGGCTAAGGAAGGAACACGGGTGGGTTTTAGTCAGTAAGAGTCTGACACTCCCTTCCGCTCCGCCTAGAGCAGGAGGGGTTATAGGATGATATCCCATTCAAAAAAAAAAAACCGCCGCTCATCACTTACGTAAACACTAAGATGTAGTAGCTATTCAAAGTAATTTATAATTCAGATACCGCAGCAACCTCGGCTGTCCGTTGTTCACCAATTTGGCACATTTACTTGTTTTCTATTTCAAACGTCTATAAAATGAAAATTTCCTCAAAAGATGCATTTATTTTAACAATTGATTATAATACATGAGGATAATCTAGGACCCATCATGGCTACCCTACCTAGCCCTTTGTCGCCGTCTACAACGATGCCCTTTGCGATTGATTAGTCGACATTTCAGTCCCTTTCAGTCGTAGGGCGTCTTCGGAGAAGCCACACAACTAAACGAGGGTTAGCTGTAAGGGCTGCGACTTGTGGTTCACGATTGAAATTAGGTACGTTGAAGTAATCAACCCGTGTGGTATTGGTTTCTTTAGTTTGTGAATGGTGATCATTTTCATTCATGGGGTCATCGTTAGGTCCAATTGGTTTCAATAGGGCTGCGGTTTTGATGGCACTTGAAGTCATTGAATTAAAGGCTTGTTTCAGTAAGTTTTGACGATGCTTTCTGATAGCTCAGCCTGTCAACATCTCACACAATAGTAAATAATTGGTACATACTCTATCATCGGATTTATCAATTCAAGATCAATTTCCGAGTTAAATATTTTTTATAATCTATATAAAATTCAAAGTCCTGACTACCTGATACATCAACGCACAGCCTAAACCGCTGGTCCTAGATACATGAAATTTGGAGGGTGTGTTCTTTGTGAAGAGTAGGTATCAATTAAGAAGGGTTTTTCAAAATTCCACCCCTGAGAGGGTGAATGGTGGGAGGGTGAAATTTCACGCGGACGAAGTCGCGGGCAGAAGCTAGTGCCTTATATAACATAAAGTCGCTTTTCGTGTCCGTCTGTGTGACCGCGTTGTTCTTCTAAACTGATCATTTGGAGAACTTATTCCAATATCAGAAGTCCAATTCACGAACAGACCACACGTCAAGCTACCCGAAACTCAATTTTTTTTCCAATCAACTTTGAACCTTATGCTTTAGCGATAACGTTGAAAATCTATTACAGAAATTTGACAGGTTGTAGTAGCTTGATGTGCTGGCGTCTGTACTTAATAAAAATTCAAGCCGCAATCTCATCTCAGCAACAATCAATGTCAAAAACTTGTCAAAAATTTAGGGAAATTAGAGGTATTTTTGACAGATTGAGACTGAGATCAGACTGTGACCGTTCTTAAGATTACGGGAATTGTCCCTCTGGTGACATGAAAAAAAAAGTAAAAGTAATATTAAACTTTCATACAATAAGGAAATGTCGATGTTTTGTCGTGTTGAAAGAACCGTGTGAAGCAGGGGCGGGTCGCTAATAGTTACAAAATTTTTTTTTGGGAATGGAGGTAATCTTTGACGGTACGGTTGGCGCAGTGGTTAAGCGATTGACTGCTGCGCTGCGTGTCGCGGGTTCGATTCCCGCACGGAACAAATATTTGTATGACCTACAAGTAGTTGTTTCGGGTCTGGCTGTTTGTGTATGTGAGTTTAAATGTTTGTAAACGCACCCACAATACAGGAGAAATTCCTAGAGTGGGGCAACGTTTTTCTTAAAAAAAAAAAAAAACTTCTTTTATTTTGCTTAGACGATTTTTGACATTGGTTTGGCTGCATGTATGTACCTATAAAATTTATTTATTTGCACAAAAAGGTACAAAGGCGGACTTAATGCCTTAGACATTCTCTACCAGTCAACCAAGGGTGCTGAAGAGATTGGATGGCAGGTGCTTTGGTTGAGAGCCACAATGATAAAAAAAACTATTGAAACTAGGTACACAAATACATAATACTACCATACATACTATTTACTATATTATATAATTATAATATACATACAAATACAAGGGAGAGATGTTGAAATGACTACGCTATTAAATCAATAAAAAATATCAATATATCAATGTATAATTGATTTCACTCCATTAAATAGACAGGTTAAGACTGTTGTACAGTCAACAGCAAAAGTAGATGATCAAAATCAGAAATTCTATAGGAGTCAAAACTGATCACGAATATATGGCAGCTGTACTAGTAGTAAATGTTTGGTATTATTTACAATCACATACTTTTGAATCACTTCGACGCCACACAGTTCTGACACGAACTACGTTCATTAGTATTGAATTTCTGATTTTGATCATCTACTTTTGCTGTTGACTGTACCAATTATATTCCCCTAGTTTAATCGCCCACCACGTATCAATGACACTTAGTTATTCGGTAGTAACTAGTGGCAAGATTTTACCATTACAGAAATAATTGAAATCAAATCTAAACGAACCGAAACCAATATAATTTTATCAAAAGTCATAAAACGATTACTATTTTTTATATAGCACCGCTTATTAACGTATTCCTCACGCACCTTTTTCATAAATTAAAAACTATAAAAGCTTTTGTCGAAAAAACTATTTTTTTTACACATGGTGCCTTTAGATGGGGTTCGATAAAAAATGGACAGTAGCATGTGAGTAATACTTATTTTATAGCTACACCTGCCTTCGTAGTCCCCTAGTATACATTATAATGTATTTAAATGCATTCCCAAAATATATGGTCGTGTGGTGTCAGTAGCAGCGATATTGTTTTAAACCGACTTCAACAAAAGAAGGAGGTTATGGTGAAAGATGGACATCAGCAGAGGGCCAATTCTCGTAATTTAAAACGTTCAAAATCTAGTCGCAGTCTCATCTCGGTGACAAACAAAATGTAGGGAAATTAGAGGTATTTTTGACAGATTGAGACTGAGATCAGACTGTGAACGTTTTTAAAATTACGAGAATTGCCCCTCTAATCTTATAGATGTCAACACTTTTATTTTAACAAGAAGAACAAGATAATGGCGCCGATTCTGTTCTTCACAAACTAAACTAAATTTAAGTTCATGCATCTTTTTCTTTCTATTTCATTAAGAAAAAGACAGAAGATAAATATTAGTTTAGTCCTGTCAAATTAAGATACTCCATAGACAATTTAGACGAGATTAAAAAGTTAGCTACTAAAAATACGTCAATTTACGTCAGGCGCTGACTAATTTGACAGGACTAAACTAATATTTATCTTCTGTCCTTTTCTTAATGAAATAGAAAGAAAAAGATGCCTGAACTTAAATTTAGTTTAGTTTGTGAACAACAGAATCGGCGCCAATATGTACATAATATATGTAAGCTAACAGACTTAATATAATTATAATATGTACATGTATATAAAACAAAATAAGGGTCAAGAATCATAGGGCATCAAAAAGTTCTACCGCATCGCTGTTAGCGGATAAAGTGTCCAAAAGGCTGATTCCCACGTTGTATGGCGATGCTGATTCTTTGGCCAAAAAATAGACCAGCCCTCTGGTCACGTGAAGAGTCGACCAAGTGCTTGGCGACGTCTCGAAAAACCATGTTGTTCATCATCTGCCTAGCCTTTTCCCAACTATGTTGGGGTCGGCTTCCAGTCTAACCGAATCCAGCCTGAATACCAGTATTTTACATGGAGCGACTGCCTATCTGACCTCCACAACCCAGTTACTGGGTAATACGATACCCCTTGGTAAGACTGGTTGTTAGACTTTCGGGCTTCTGACTACCCGTAACGACTGTCAAAGATCCACGAATGACAGCCGGGACCAACGGCTTAACGTACTTTCCGAGGCACGGAGGAAAAACCAAGCTGTTATCTGGAATTATTTTAGAAATGGATTGTGTCTGTGTGCTTGCCTTGGCCCTTTTATAAAGGATACATTTAATATTAATGAATATTCTTTAGACAGTTCAATTCATTTTTCAATGACAAATTGATTTTACCGACATCATTCAAAAACAGAGAATATTGGAAGACGCTTTTCACCAACAGGAGACTGCGATCGGTTGGGTTAGCTTTTAAGATTGATTGATTGATAGATACAAATTCCGAAAGCACTGGTTTTTGTTTATCATTTTCAGTTTACTATGTGCGAATCCTGGAGTGGAGACCGAATATCGCCAAGCATAGCGTGGGACGATCCCCAGCTAAATGGACCGACGACCTAAAAAAGGTGGCTGGTGCAAGCAGGATGCGGAAGGCGGAGGACAAGGTGCTGTGGGCGCAGCCTGGGAGAGGCCTATGTCCAGTAGTGGACTGCGATAGGCTGGTTTGATAAATGCGAATGGCTGCTCAAAGTTACAGTATTATGTCGATGAGGCAATAGTGAAATAGTTATACAGAAGTATCATGTGTAATACAACCACTGCAAAAAATATAACACACTGAAATCGATCCATCTTTCTAACACCAATATGGCAGACAGTAGCTATCATGTAATTCAAAGGATCGTCTTTCAAAAATTCAATACTACTTACCTACTACCTACTTTTACTTTTTAATTCACACACCTTTCACCTCCATAGATAGATGTATTCAAACCATTGTAAAGTTATCTATCACCTTTTACTTTTTGGGCCGCTGCAACTGATACCGTCGCTCATTGGTCACGCTACCGTGACGCGGGCGCATGACGTTTGACGCTAACCCGTCACCACGCAAGCTCGCACCTGCCTCTATGCATATACGCAACAATAGACCCGACTTTTTACATGTTATGTCAAGGGAGCAAGTGGCATAACCTTTACATCCCTTTTCATGTTTTAGGAGTTTTTAAATGGAACACCTTTTGACAGCTACAAGATATTTTTAGGATAGCTAGATTATAGATTACAAAATGTTGACTTAAAAAGCAAAAAATAAAAACAAGTAATAGTCTAAAGCGAAAAGAGTGACAGGCTTATCTAGTTTTATTTCAAATTTATCATACCAATAGCTCATTATCTTTTTATTGATTTTAATGGAATTACAATCATCTAACTATACCTAAAAAGTTTTAAAAGACCAAAGACGCCCAAGGACCATATTGTTTTATATTTTGGAGATCTAACGTTTTATTTATTATCTGTCATTAATTTTATATTAATATTAATTATATCTACGTTGATGTGCGTTCGTATAGCTGCTGGTTCTTTTTCGAAAATATTCAAAAATAAAGTTAGTCCACTTTGTCCTCTGCCAGTCCCATAATCATATTCCTTTCCTGTATTGTTATTTCCTAATTTATTTTCAAAATTTCTCCGCCTGTCACTGTTTAGACAAAGTTAAGTTTTGTAAATAGCCAAGATTCCTCACTTTTGTTCCGTTTTGTTTTATGTTAGGCATTCGTGCAGTCGATTCGATGTGGACATGTGTTGTTTGATGTTTAGAGCTTGTGCAGACGACGCGGTTTACAAGGGACTTGTGTGAGGAATGTTCGTTGTTAGTGGAATAAGCGTATAAGTGTTTGGTGGAGCAATCAATTAGCTGAATACTCTACTTATGGGTTTCTGGTTAATCATTGTTTGGATTTCGTAATCTCTTTAAAGTTGATTCTGGTAATTACACTTATTTTTTTATATTATCAGGCCCACAAACTTGCACCACAAATCACTAATTAGGTTAGTGCTAAACATTTTTAAAACATAATTTCTGTCAACGTCACGCGACATCTTCAAGCGATTAACAGAAACAGAAGGGGAAATCTCGTAATAGGTAATAAGAACGTTCCCAGTCTGATCTCTATCTCAATCTGTCAAAAATACTTCTAATTTCCATACTTTTTTGACAAGTTTTTGACACGTTCTTAATTACGGGAATTGGCCTTCAAAAGATGGCTTAAATTATTTGGCGCTATAAAAGTTGCTGCGGTGTTTTTGGTGTAATATTATTAAGTTCCAGCGTTACTACTTACGATTGTTTCCTGTCATGGAAACTACCTACTTGCTGGCTGGTTGACTGTCTAAAATAACTAAGGCCCAGCGTTTTTAACTTTGCCAAATTATTTTTTTTTCACATTTATTTTAAGTAATGTTTGTTTTCGTCTAAATCGAGCTAACTAGACGAAAACAAACATTATTATTATTTATTTAAGCCTTTTATTTCCCAAAAACTTCTAAATTAATTACAATATTATTATCATAAAAAATATTCGTATTTCATTCCTAATAATAATTATAACATCTGAATAATAATTTTATCATGCATTTTAACTAATAAATTGATTTAAAAAATTGAATAATATAAAATAAAATAAATAATATCTTGATAAAATAAATAATTTCTTGCTCAATTAGTATTGGGTGCCCATTTAAGGGCGAAGGCCTCCTCCATCTTTCGCCATTCCTCTCTGTCTTGGGCCATTCTAGTCCAGGTGGGGCCGGTCACGGCTATAATATCATCCCACCACCGGCGCCTGGGTCTGCCTCGGGTGCGTGGTGCATCGCGAGGGTACCAATGGAGGACCCGCTCACTCCATCGTCCGTCCGTGGCTCTGGCTACGTGTCCTGCCCATCGCCATTTCAACTTGCAAGCTAATTCCACAGCATCTATTATTTTAGTGCATAGTCGTATGTCTTTGCTTCTTTTACGGTCTCGGAGTTTAATTCCTAACATACTCCTCTCCATTGCTCGTTGAAATGACGAAACAAACATTACTTAAAATAAATGTTCTTGTATATCGATTTTATTAAATTTCGAGCGGCCATTGTTGTTTACATCTTTGGCAAGTTGAGAAACGCCGGACCCTACACAAAATATTTTGGGCATCTTCAATTGTCTTCGCCAAATAGAGCATCTATTTTTGTCTAACTCTACTTCTGCACTAGTTCTTATAATTTACAAACAAACGTCGACTTCATCATAATTCTCCTGTCCTAATCCCAATGTATTTGTGCTCGGCGCAACATGTCTTTTTCTTCCATAATTCTCTATTAGTCGTCATCTCGGTAGTCACCCCCTTTCTAACCATATCATCATTCACACATTCCATCCATCGTTTCTTTGGTCGCCACTCTTATAGCCAAACAAACGTCGACATATAAAACATTAATAAGATAGTTAACAATGATTGTTATGAATTGTTTTAAGAGATTCAAATGACATAATGATAGGTTGTTCGAGCGAGTATATAGAAGGCTTACAAAAGAATAAATTATATATTCGTATGTATTATTATTGTGATTAATTACTTGACTTACATTCGGAGCTTGTAACTTGCGTACTCGTAAGATGTGGACTTGATGCGATCTTATATTTATTTATTACTTTTTGTTTTTGCTTCGATGTTTTCATTAGAAGTTCATGTCAGTGTGCAGGAAAGTTTTTTTTAATACAGTTGCTCAAAAAGTGGTGTATTGCAGGGACGTATAGCGTTCGGGATGTGGGCTATTACATAATAGTGCTTTTTTTTTACCTTTACCGAACTCGTGCGTTCTCTTTCCCAACTGTCAAAATAATGTCTATTAAAAAGAAAAACCAACCATGAAGTTTTTACTAAAGAGTTTTTGTGATTCATACAAATACGTATATTTCTAAAAAGAAGCTACTAATTTATTTCAATATCAGATTTAATGATTTAATTGAATGAGTTAGGTTAGGTTTCATTTCATTTCATCTCATTTTCATTTCATATCAATAAAAAAAATATACTGAAGACTAAATGGGTGAAGAAAAAAAAATCTCTGCTTATATTCTACGGTTGGCGCCATTTTCCAGAAAAAATGATTAGTTAGTTGAGTTTATTGTGTTTTTATTATTTTATTAAATTGCTTCATTTTTTCGCAACTGTATTAAAAATAGTCGTTCAGTACACCTGCGGAACCGTCATTGCAACTTGTTCCGACTGTCAACACTCGCCTTCGGCTGCGCCTCGGCTCGGGTACACATTTGTCGGAACTCTTTGCAATGACAGCCTTTCCGCACTTGTAATGAAATATACTATATTAGACAGTGAACACACCGCAGTCATTACATAGATGTCTGTTTTAGACAGAATATTGTCTATCAAAACGATATAGTTTTTTGGCGAGTGTGTGCGACATCATTGATTTCATTTGATTAGAGATAGGTGTCTAAAGACAGTTTTGACAAAAGACAGGTTTCTGCGGTGTACGTTACCCCAGCAAGAAAGTGTCTCCTAGAATTATATGAGTAGAACGTATAATTGGTGCTTTATTTGCTGTAAATGTGCCCCCACATAAAAAATGTGTGCCCCCTGTTGTTTTGGAAAAAAACGGAAAAAACTATTCTTGCTGGGGTAAGGTCATCGATATGTATGATCGATCGATCGATCGATGTCCGTCCCTTTTTAGTAGTCTTTCAAATTTGGTCGGATAACCAGCCGTTGCTTAGATATTTTGGTTTTTTGTTAATATTTACTTAATGCGAAACATTCCAAGCTGAATATTTTCACCATATATTTTTGACTAAAGGCACAAGATTTTGGTTTACACCTACACGTCTGGAATTGAGCCGGTTCCTTGTATTTTGCCGTCAAAGTTATGACACCATCGTTTTGACTTTTAGCAAGATTATTCAAAAACGCATGCATGAACAGTTTTGAAACTTTGTATGGTTATTATTAGCGTCAAGAAGGACCGAATACAGTTTTCAGCGAACTTATACCTTGTCCCATTTAGGCGCTGCGATGTTTTTTCGGGTTTTCATAAAACCGCGATAACTTGAAAACTATAAATATTTTCTGAAATCTAATTGGGGCACTAAGGGGCACACATTAAGAGCTACTCGTGTATGTTTATTCTACAGAGGCACATGCAATGGTTTTAGAGATATACGATTCATCAAAACGTTACTCCAGCAGGAAATGCAATATCTCAAAAACCTGAAAGGGCACAGATTTTTTTTTTTGGGGCACATTTTGGCACACATATAAGCTCTCTGGCCATGCACAATTTTTCTCTCTCCGATCATTCGTTTAGAATTTTCCTGCTAGAAAAACGTTACCCCAGCAGGAATCGTTTTTTCCGTTTTTTTCTAAAACGACAGGGGGCACACATTTTTTATAATAATAATAATAATTTATCTTTATTTCAGACATACGTCCATACAATTTTACAAAGAAAGAATTAGTAGGGTTGTTAATAGTACACACAAAAAAATAAAACAAAATAAAAATAAAAAGGTGTTAGTAATTTGTTAGTAACAAAACACGTTCCACAAAGACTATTTCCTATTTCTGTTCAGGTGTACACTTGCCCAGTACACATTAAAAGGACTGTCTATTTTGCACGCTAACGCTCTGAGGACAGCGTTGGTGCTACCACGGACCCTGCTCATCATCGATGCAGTTCTTTTCCTAATGATGCAAAAGAAATCATCGATGGAAGCATCCGCAAACATTGCGGAAGCACTGCAGTGCCGGGGTTTCCTCAACACTGCCCTCAGAGCGTCATTGTACTGAACACGGAGGGCGTTGTAAGCCCGCCGCGTAAAATTGATCCACAGACTGCACGTGTAAAATGACTGACAGAAGGCTCTAAACAGTAACAGTTTTACATCTGTGGTACATCGTGCGAATCTGCGGGCCAACATATTGCAGCGGACTGCCAACGCCCTCCTTTCCCTCTCCAGGTCTTCATCGTCCTGTAGCCGATCTGTCAGCATGTGACCCAAATATTTTACTTTAGACACCCTCACTAGTGCCGACCCACCGATCTTAATTGGCGGCACGTTTGAGGGAGCCTTATTCCCTGCTTTGCAAAGCATGAGAACACTCTTACTAGCATTATATTTGAGTCCATGTGACAGGGCATATGATTCACAAATGCCCAGAAGTCTCCTAAGCGCACTCACTGACGGGCTCAACAGAACCATGTCGTCCGCATAACTAATATTATTGAGCATTTTTATGTGGGGGCACATTTACAGAAAATAAGGCACCAATTATACGTTCTACTCATATAACTCTAGGAGACACTTTCTTGCTGGGGTAACGTACACGTTTCTGCGTTTTGAGCACAGACTTAAGTACTGATTGGTATCAATTTGTGTTTCAACCTTGACGCAATATTGGTATTGTTTTAACATTTATAAGTATGGAGGATTAATCGTTGGATCACTGAATTTGTATCTACTACGGAGAATGTAGTTGATCCTGAGACCATACTCACTTTACGACTAACCTGAATTCGCCTGTAAAGTATTTCACTCACCCCTTTGCATACCACGCAATGGCAAACACATAAATGACGTGGAATCCTTTGTGCGTGGAATCCACTGCGTCTCCCTCGAGGTGCAGTGTGTCACAGAATACCCCAGTATTTCTGGCATCTGGTAGGTATATTCGAACCTCCTTGAGACTAAATGGGATGGGGTGGGAGTGGGATATATTTGAGTATAATTATATGAAACTTGGACGATAGAAAAATTCGTCCTAATATATACTTAGACATGAAAATGATTTTGAAGTAAAATGGAAAGAATAGGTTGATAATGAAACATCGTCTTTATAAGTTATCGTAGACTACTCATACTTACTATACAACGATGCGATGGCGACTAAATACCCTGCTTGTAAATAAAACAACGAAGTATGCACAGTTAAACATAATTTATTTCATATTATTTAAGTATCACAGATCCATTTATTTTAATATTCATCACGTTAACAAAAATATATATAGTCTAATTGGTGGTGATGACACCATTTTACATAGCAATAGTTATGTTCCAACTACTTTTGTAACTGCGATACATGATATTTACACTCTATCACATTATATACAACGATATAGAAATGATGTAATGGTTCGTAACACTGCCGAGATGGATCAAGATGAAATACTATCGAAAGCCAAAATTTAAAAAAACTAAATGACGTTATACGTATTTCATCGTCTTGTGCTTTTGTGATTTTCACTTGTTTTACACCCAAATAATCGTCTATCAAAGCCTTGATCAAACTTTTAATAAATAGTCTACTACATCCATGAATATCGACTATTGACATTATGATTTTTATCCTTTTATTCCGTTCTCAGTTTACTACTATTTATTATTTTTGTTTTATTTTGCTACAACTCAATTGTATCATGAATACGAGTTTCATATTCATGGCAATTAAAATTGTGTGTACCGAAATCTCCCTCCGGCGTTGCCACGCGATTGGTGTTATCAACTTGTCAGCGTGCATACTGTAGATCAATGAAAGTAATATTTAAAGTAATGTTGACTGCATTTGTGGCAGAGAAAGCGGGGAAGCATAACTTGGGAGAGGATTTTGACTTGCAGTAGTATACTGTTGGAGTCTGGCAGGCTCGATCGGTTGAAGAATTGCTAAAGATGGTGATGACTCTTACATTTTTCTACTTAAGCAGGGTTTTTTTTTTGTAATGGCGTAAATGATTGTATGATGTATATATTCGCAACCGTTATTTACTTATTTGATAAAACCTATAGAACCGTTACATTAGTTCAAGACATTTTCAGAAGTGTTAGATTTTTTTTTCCTTTTAGGCCTGTTTCAATATCGAGAGTTAGATCGAGTTTTCTAATTTCCGTTCCTAGACCCATTTCGGCAGTGAGTACGATATTGAAAGATGAATATAGAAAGATCTTTTCTATTGGATAGCTGAAATTGTACAGTTCCTATCTAAGCGCGACCATTTTGTAAGGGCAGTGTTGGTTTCAGTGACGAGTAGTATAAATTCTAATCTACATTCTTTTCTACAGTAGTTTTTCGATCTCTGTCAGGACCTACAAGGCTTTGTATGATCAGTACTAGTATAGGTCAGATCAACATTCAAGGAGTCGATGATAAAACATTTACTTTTGATGGCATTAGGAATATTTATAAAGTTATAGCGTCGTGCGTTGACAAAGCTGTTTCTAAGATTAGATTATCGCGCAAAGATAGAACTAAGAAGTCTTACTTATTTATAGTTTACATTGAATTAGTTTTAGTTATAAATGCAGTGGTAGTCTTTATAGTAAAGGAGA